>JAHHFK020001264.1:0-370863 GCA_024533555.2 Aedes koreicus | reverse complement strand
CCAATTAGGTCCGGTCGGCCCTATTTACTTGCATACGGCTAGAATTTGCTATGTGCGCTTTGTCCACAAGACCACCGATCGGAATCCAGAAACCTTCACAATTCTTAATCCTACTATCAGATTCGATCTCATCATTTTAGCGCACTATCACGATCACTCGGCGAGAAAACGAAAAACAATTCCATTATCACTGGATTAGCTCCTCACTGATTAAAGGGTTCCCTCGAGAGAGAGAGAAAAATAAAGCAACGCATGCTTGTTATCAGTTTCGGAAATTCGAGCATGTGTAAGATACGTCACCACAATCACTGTCTCGTATCGATTCTGGCTGAGTCACCGACTGTTCACTTCTCACACTCTCGCTCGTGGTAACTCGTTATCAATTTTCATCGATCGCGCGTTCTTCTTCACCTATTCATTTGATCAATTTTCAATAATGTGACAGACATAGATCGCGGTTGGTTCTAATTTTGTACGTGCCCTCGACTCGAACCCTAATTTTGTTGAACTGTGTGTACTTTCGACGCTGAGTCACTGCCGGTCGTCGTCATACATCTGACTGCGACGACGATTACTGAATGAACGAGCGTTGTTTGGATTTTACTACTTTCTTGGTTGTTTCCTTCCGAGCTCTTGTGTGTGAGTATTACGGGCAGGAGAATCAAATGCCAACAGCCACCTCAGCTGAGATTTGAGATTGAGTGTATCGCGTCATACTACACGTTAATAGTGACCGCACGCGGGTACAGAGTTCGCCTTACGAGGGGTGAGGCATTGCAGCACACATAAGAAAAAGTGGTTCTCCCGACTTGAATTTGAAATTAGCGAATCAGAAAGCAAAGGTGGGAATTCAAACGAAGGAAATAAAATGAATGCAAGTTATCACGATGGAAACATTGAAATGCCAACCGGCTAAAAAGCCGGTTCGGGTCAACGAGGAAAGGTGATTTCATTTGACCGTCAGTGCGTGACGGAATCGGGTGCACTCTGAAAAATAAGGGTTTTCAATTCTTAATGTTTTTTGAGTAATATAGGATACATAAATCAAATATTCTACAAATCAATTATGCAATTTCCTGTGCGCAATATATCATGCAGTTCAATTAAAATAAAAAAATACTATTTTGATGCTTTTCCACAGTGTCATATCACCCAAAAAATAAAAAAAGGGGAGAGTGATCTCGCACTCAAACATTTCAACAGTGCGTAGCCACGTTCTGTATACAAATTCCGTTTTGCGTATTGTTTATTTTCATTTGTGGTGTATGTCACGCTGCAAAAAAAAGAACCCAAGTTGCTACCTGTGCAACTACAGCTGGTGAAAGGTTGAAACAGTCATCGTAGAAAGATATAAAAAAAAGATCTGTGATTTTTAGTTAAGCGAATACTGTTGATAAGGGAATGCCAAACATTCTGATACTGCAATCATTTCGACGCAGTTGGATTATATAAACCGATAACTTGTTTCAGAGACTTAAATTTATGAATACAGTATATGATGAAATTGTACACGCAAAAAAAAAAACCGCAGTAGAAACTACCATTTCGAGGGTTAAATCTTAAATTAAGCGCAAACACCAACAATTTTCACCTGACTATAAATGCGTTTGATTTTACCATGCCTGCAATTAGATCGACCATGGTGCGGTTGATATCAATATGAGGTCTGTCAAATATACCACAAATGTTGAAGGTTTTACCATAAACGTAGTAAATTTGACTGCAATTTCATGGTAGTTTTAAAGAAAGGCATAGTCGGTTAAAATTGTAGTTTTTACTACAAGATTTTTTTCTGCGTAGGCATGTCCACTGCAGTGTCATGTTCACCGTTCCGTATGCGCGATAATGTTTGCATCATTGAGTAATGTCAAAATTTTTAAAAATCGATGGCGATTTTTATTTATTTATTAAAAAGGGGGATATTTCTGAGAGTTATAAACTATGTTAATCACCGATCGAGTTCCCCCTTGCTGCAATTACGGCCTCCGCATGCTTCCGGAACGCACGGCAGGTCTTAATAATGTAGCCTGGATCCGTTTCTCTCCAGGTACGGGTCAAAGTTAGTCTGAGGCTTGCTGTACTCGGGTGGCGTTTAGAACAGGCCTTTGCCTTAATGACGTGCCACACCGAGTAATCCCCAAAACGGCCGAACCACTTCTGAGTGCAGTACGCACGGAGCCCCATCTTGTTGAAATACAACATTTGGCTTCGGGCCGTACTGCCCTCTGATCCACGGAAGAACATGTTTACTTAAAATCCCGATGTAGGCCTCCGTGTTTACTTTGTTGCCTTCTGGAATGAACGTCGAGTTCATTTTTTTTGCCATCGGAAGCCAATCATTTTTATGCTCGTCGGCCACGTCTTTTCCTGGGAGAGAACTAATATAGCGATCGGTTCTGGAATTTGATATCTACTGGATCTACGGTAAACATGCCCTCGTCGGTGAACAGGATTACCGGATTTCTTCGCTTGGGGAAGTTCAAGATTTTCTCACATTGCTCGACTCGCAGCTCCCGGATGCGGTTGGTAACCTTCGCCTTCGCCCCGCAATCTTTCTTAACGATCTTCCGTGCCGTAAAGTCGCTGATCCCGTATTCCTTCGCCATTTTCCTCATTGAACGCACTGGATTCGCCCGAATCTTCCTTTTGATGGCAGCGATAACCCTCGGAATCCGAGCTGACCTCGGACGACATGTGACTACTTTCGCGGAGCCACAGTTGTTCTTTCTTTTCTCGGTCTAAGACCCTTTTCACGGTCCACCGGGACACTCCCACGGCGATTGAAATATCTTTTTGCGACATTTGCGCCTAGGACAAATCACAAATACGCTGCCATTTCGCCATGGTGCAACTGTCAAACTAAAAGTAAAGAAATCGGCTTCTTTTACTCGCAGCCTAAGCAAAAGCAGCCCGTAATCAAGCTCTTCGGAATTCAGGTAATCCACACGCAACCTGCGGTAGAGCATTCCGCAATCTGAGCCCGCTATAGACAATTTAGGTGGCATATTGGATAATGTGGGTGATTAGGTATTGTAGACAATAAAACATTAACAATCGCCCGAGGCTGTTGAATATTATCGGTTATAATTCTCCGACAATTGAAAATGACTATATTCTTGACAACTCGTGTTGCACTAAACAGAACACTTTTGCTATGTAGTCATGCCAAGCCACCGACCGCGAAAAGAGCAAAAAACAACTGATTTTCGGTAGACAATGTGACCAGAGTGAATTACTTTTAGGTGAATTACAAACAACTCGAAAACTCTCCCAACGCACACTAAGAATATATATCCGTGGCCGTATAATCTCTCCTGAGATCCTTTTGAAGGATATCCACGTTGGGCGCCAGTATAAGACTCTTTTTTTTCTTCCCGGAACTACTGAGTTCCAGAAGCCCCGAGCTGCTGGTCTTAAGCCAACGGCAACTCATGGGGTGGGCACTCAAGGCCTCTTTTGTTCCGGGTCTCAGGGTGTTATGGCGAGGTAGGTTTTTCGGATGTGGGAGTCCTAAATAATATAAATGTGTTTGTTTTACCTTAATTACTGTCACAAAACGAAAGCGGTGGTAGTGTAGAGCAATACGGAGATGGGTTTTGAAGATGGAGGGGTGCAACGTGGTGATGGCTGGATGGTGCCTGCGTTATGGCTGAAGCGGTAGCCAACAGGTCCGTCAGAGTGACAACCGGAATGGCGATGAGAATGGTGGATAACGTGGCGGCCAGTTTGGGGGTTGGAATGGCGTCTAACGTGGTGAGTGTAGTGGTAACTGCCGTGGAGGCCTGAGTGACGGTTAGAGCGACACCGGGTTGACGGTTGGAATGGCGGCTGAACTAATGGCCGGAATTGTGACAAGGACGCTGGATGACGTAGCGGCTAAACTGGAGAAATGGCCGGAATCTCGACGAGGACGCCAAGCGTCTGACGTGGCGGTCAGGTGGCGGTGGTAGTGGTAACGACCGTGGTGGCCGGAGGGGTGGTTGCAGTGACACCGGGTTGCCAGTCGAAAGGGCGGCTGGTTTAATGGCCTACGCGATGGCCGGATTAGCGTGGTGATGGCGGATGGCGTGGTGGCCAGACTGGGGTTGACGTCTGACTTGGCGGTCGGGTGGTGGTTGTAGTTGTAACTTGCGTGGTTGCGGAGTGGCGGTTAGAGTACACCGGGTTGATGGCCGGAATGGCATTGTGGAAGCCGGATGATGTGGCGGCCAAACTGAAGTAACGGAATGACGTCTCAAGTGGCGATTAAACTCAACTCTCGAATTTACATGTCCGTCTTTAGTGACTGCACCGAACAAACTAAGCTCTCTCGTCAGCCAAACGAACTCATTCGCTCCCATGGTAACTCATGATCTGCCAAGCACTCATATTGGCGTTGCGGTTATCTTCCTCGGTCCACGAACATCTTTAGCGTTCGGCACAGAATCGTGTGTTGCCCGCTCATGGTCCACACACCGCTCCGCAACGTTTTGAACTGACCGTTTATAGCTGAACAATCGGTTGCCCTACTCTCCACATCAATATTTACATATTTTAAACAAACTAATGTTACCCGCCGGTAACACTATGATATGAATTATAGCTTACGTGCATGCAAAGAAAACTAGAGCATTATATGCACAGGTAAAACGGGAACCTTATTAGTACGTTTGTGCAAACATTATCACGCATACGGTGTACCTATGGTACCTAACCGATTAAATCCGTTGATCCCCTCCCTTGTTGTGCATTTGATACAATAATAGAAATGCAAACATAAAAACTATTAATTTACAACTTTTACCTTTTGACAGTAGAGAGACTTCGAGGATTTTTTTTCCAACCTGATTGGACAACGCGCTTCACGCTCAAACTCACCAGTTCCAGGAACCTCCTTCTCCAAAGATGGCCATGCCAAAATACGAACAACGAGAACGAGGAGTAGTCGGGCCAAAGGATCCTCAAGTTCACGCGAAAAGTTTGTCCAGATTCGCTAAGAGGCGCATGTTGAACTTGTGCAATCAGTTTCTGGAACTCAACATTCAACCGGATGATTGGAGACGGGTGAGAGTTATTGCAATTCAAAAGTCTGGTAACCTCGCGTCCGACCACAACTGCTATCGACCTATTGCGGTTGATCGTGTCAAAGATTGAACGCTGGTTCCGCTTCCCCAGAGGTCGTCACACAAGCAACCTAAAAATGCACTTTGTAGATGTCAACCTTAAAGAATTGGCCCGCACCCAATTCTCTCTCTGGATTGTGATACAAGAAACGACACGATACCTTTGACTCCTGAATGAAGACTGGCGTATTTTGTTTTAATTTACATTGGACATGAAAGAGATTTAATTGTCTTTGTTGGTACGACATCTTCCGCCACGCCTTCGACCAGGTGTTGGATAACACCATCCGTTCACATCGAACTGAATCCACTCAGCTCGCGTTGTTTGGCGTTGCGTTTCAACTGACGCAAGCAGTGGATTAATGCCCCGTCAATGGAGTATGACATTACATAGTGGGATGGAAGATCATTCCTTATGGCCAAACACAATCATAACGGAAGCAGAACGGCAACGGCAGTGGCAAAGCCCGATCTGAGTAAGCCTGCTTGTTGGAAAGATCCAAGCCTATTCTAATTGGACATATCGAAGTCATTTGCAACAACTGTCAAACTTGCCGTTGCTGTTCCGTTTCCATCCACATTGTGTTTGACCCATTAGGATATCTCCGGTTTTTCCTCCAATGAAAGGCCACATTGTTGGTTGACGACTTTGTTACTGCCACACCAACCAAACCCCACAAAATAAGCATATATAACCCTCCCCAAACACTTCTAATTATTCTTTTGTTACTTTTCTCAACAAATAACTTAACTTTTGGTTATTTTACACAAAATAAATTAATTTTCCCAACCGTAGGTAAATATTATACCACGCTCCGCTCCACACTACTAACTGCTCCACTGGGTACTTTTTTCTAAGCGTGTAGGCTGATCTTTCAAAAGTCAAGCTAAACAATGCATTAGGTCCTAAGTAACATTGGGAGACTCTCTTCTTCGACTTTCTATTCGCGTTCCTACGGCTATGTAAAAACATGTTCAAGTATTTTCAACACACAGTATGGTAATATAAAGTGTAATTAACAATCTAATACGTCAAAAACATCAGCAAATCGTTTAATAGACTTACAATTAACGAAAGAGAAAGTCGTCGAAGAGAATCTCTCAATGTTGCTTAGGACCTAATGCATTGTTCAGCTTGAGTCCCCCCCCCCCCCCCCTGCCCCCGGAAACCCCCAGGCAACCGCCGCACCCCAAAACCCCCCCAACCCCCCCCCCCCCACTCCCCAAAAAATCCCCCCCCCACCTCCCCACCCCCCACTTTAAAAAAAAACAGCCATGGCCCTGTTTTCTGATACAAAAAGGGCCAGAGAGAGCACTCCCGATATGGGTGTTGTCGCCGGGGTTCGGAAGGTGTTTCTGTGTTTCAACATATCTGTCGGAACTACTATCGAAAATGTATGCTTATTGGCAACCATGGATCTTTTTGACGTTTAATTCACGCACACTAATGCATCATCTAAATCAAATCAGTGCAAGCGAGAGGGAAACAAAACAATGGGAAAACAAACAATTGATTCACCCTTGGGTAATAGAAAAAAGATGATTAACCTTCCTTGGGTGTCAACATTTTTTAACGAACAAGGTGTTTCGGGTCATATTGACCCGGATTTCAAACTCACATTGTGGAAAGTTTATTTGACCAAATTTCCAAAGTCTTTGCATTCAAAATGCTTATTGTTGTCCCAATTTTTGGTTTCTGGTGAGTACTGCCTTTTATGACCCGATTGGCCACAAGGATTCTGTGCCGGAAAAGGGCATGTTTTGCCACGACGTGAGGCGGCGACAGACACAAATTTTCAACGGTGCCTTTCGACGGCTGAAACTTTATAAAATTTCATGAGCAGTCTACTTCTAGCCTTGAAATGGACCAATGACCACGTTGGCTATCCGGGACAATCCGGATGTTTCGGAAGAACCCTTTAGGAGAGACAAATGCGAAACATGCCTTTCAACGTTTCAAACTTCGTGATTTTTCGTAAACAATCTATTTCTAGTCATTAAATGGACGCATGACCATATTGGCCGCTCATTTGCGGCAGCCCTCATACTCCGGGAAAACGTGAATAATGTCGGAAGCTCCAAAAAGCAGTAATTGTGGTTCAAAAATTAGCTGTATTGATTCTTCGTCATTGACTCACCCGATAATAAAAATAGTAATTTCGTTCATTTTGTGCTTTGTTATTGAAATCCAGACAGTTGAGAACTAATCACTTGCTTATTTACTTTGCCGGCGCCATGGATTTATTAAGCTGAATTTGTTTAAGTTTGTTACCAATTTAGCGAATAATGAAAACTGCAAATGTTGGGCATTGACAAGATAGTCAATGTGAAATTGACATTGTATCCGGATTTTCCTGGAATGGCCAATATAGCCATTTGTCCATTTCAAGGCTAAAAGTAAACTACTCATGAAAAATCATAAAGTTTGAGCCGTTGAAAGGCATGTTTCGGCGAAAATCGGTATTTGTCCACTCCAAAGGGGCATCCGGGTTGTCCTAGAGTGGCCAATATGGTCATTGATCCATTTCAAGGCTAGAAGTAGACTACTCATGACATATCATGAAGTTTGAACCGTCGAAATGCATGTTACGATGAAAATTTGGATTTGTCGCCGCCTCACGGATTGTGGAACAACATGTTCTCTCCCGGCACAGATTCCTTGTGGTCAATTGGGTCACAAAGGAAAGTACTCGCCAGAAACTGAAAGTTGGGACTTCAACAACATTTAACCGTCTCCGCAATGTGAATTTTAAATCCGGGTCAATATGACCCCAAACACTTTATTCGTAACTTTATTTTTAACGGCCCTTCAGAAATGCCAAAAAATGTGGGTTGGATGCAAAAACGTAGCTTCATATGATTTAGGAAATGTCAAGAAAATTCAATCTAGAAGATTGCTTATTTAAGAAAGTTATAGCATTTTGAAAATACATTCCGTGTCATATTGACCCCGACACCAAAAGAAGGTTAATCCACAGAGAACACGTTTATCTTCGGTCTGCTGCTTGTGTAAAACTTCAAACCGACATTTCAAAAGTATGTCGTTATGCTCCTGTTAGGCGACGCTGCAGTTGTGCGATAACTGTCATGTCAATATTTATCAATAAAAAGCCAAGCACACAACTTGAAAAGTTTTGTTAGTTTTTCTCTGTACTTGCTTTTTATACCAGCAGCCCATATTAACTTTTACATACGTTTTTCAAGAAAAGGTATATGGACATCATCGTCTGTGGATAAACGCTAAAAAGGTTTCTTCCACCAAACAGCTAATGCGCGCATTAAAAAAGTGACTATTTTCTGATGGATGATAAAAAAAGAACGGAAAAGGATAATTTAAAAAAAAGTGCATTTTATTCATTAAGAAATTAAAAACATGACAAAAATACTTCTACTCCCGGCCACGCCACCTTGCGGCAGTTAGCCTGAACTTTGCTATAGGTGAAAAAAAACTTGTTGGCATATTCTTCAGTTCCTTGGTCACCTTTTTGATCAAATCGTTCGTCGTTTTGGCCACGACATTATTTGAATGAACTCTTTTCTTCAAATTGGCCTAGAACTTCTCGAATGTGCGGAGCTGGGGCACGTTAGGAGGGTGAGCATGCTTGGCACCACCGGAATGCCCAAACACTCCATTTCCTTCAGCGCTTCGAGTAGTGGGCCAACGCTCGATCCGGCCAAAACACCACGTCGTCATCCTTGTGGTACTTTTTAATTAAGGCGCAACTTCTAAGAGGCACTTCGTACTGTAGATCTCGCCGTTCAGCCCCAACAAAAAGAAGAGGGGGCGTGACATCCCCTTTTCACTGATTGTGAGCCACAGCAACACCTTCTTTGGGAACTTTGTGTGCGCTATGTACTTCACATCGCTGCTAATTTCTTTTTTCGGGGAGGTGAAATAGCCTCCCCCCCCGCCCCCCCCCCCCCCCCCCCCCCCCCCCCCCCCCCCCCCCCCCCCCCCCCCCCCCACCCCCCCCCCCCCCACCCCCCCCCAACCCAAAAAAAAGAGAAGAAAAAGGCCGTCCCCCATGCTACCACCGAGCATAACCACAGGGTAAACCAACCTCCCAAAAACAACCCAAACACCAACGGCTCCCCAGTTAAAAAGCAAAAAAACTAAAAAACAACCTTGACATTTTTTTTGTCAAAATCAGCAAGGGTTATGTAAAGGCAGCCCTATGTTTGCACCTTTAAAATTGAAGAAATGATCAATAAAAAAATGAAAAACATTTCATAAAAAAAACGTAAAGCTCTGATGAAAATTTACGCAAAAAAATGAAAATTATCCATAATATACATGAATGTGATACGATCCATACTTTATATAAATTTTAGCAATAATATGTCAAAAATGAACCGTTAGATATCTGGGGAATAATCAATGAAATTGTACGGATTACCCATAAACGGATAAAGTAGCAAATGGTCCATAACAGATTCAATAACTTTCCTGAAACTTGCAAAATTGATCCACAGAATGAAACCTTTGGGAACTAAAATATATGCATATGATCCATAAGTTATTGAAAATGTTCCATAAACAAATTGTCAATGATTCAGAATAGGTTGAATAATGAACCATAAACTTGTAAAAATGATCCATTGCAAACCAACTTTGTGCACTTAAACTTATAGGTATGATCCATACCTTTTTTATTTTACAAGAGAAACGTCCCAATGCGCTACTACTCAGATGTATTAATATGTCCATTCCTTCAATATTGCTGTGAAAGAAGGATCGCGTGGCTCTAAGAGGATTTTGCCTTTTTTTTTTTTTTTTTTTCCAGAAAGCTTACTTACTTTTGCGATCTCCCGTTTCTTAAGGACCGCAACTGCGACATATGTTTCCCAAGAAATTTGGCAAAGAGCTCTCGTGAACGTAAAAACAGCAGGTAGTGTTATTTCAGGTTTTTTTTATAAAATTATGCCGGGCAGACGCTTACCGTCCAACTCGCTATCGCTCGTCGGACCTAATAACAAAAAACCTCCTTGTTTCGTCCAGGGTTTGACCAGGCCCTACGTTGTGATTTATTTTGAGACACGACGCTGACAAACGAAAACAACGGACTACTCTGTCGATGATAATTTATTACCATCGAGAGGCAGCGTGCCTGCTCGGTGGGTACTTTCAACTTAATACAATTACAGAACACCACTGAAACTACCCAAAGGTTTTTTTTTTTACACGGGGGATACGTACCGTGAAAAAAAAACCTTAGGCATCTTCAACGGCGATCCAAATCGTGGATTGGATTTATTTTTTTAGACACAACGCAAAAACATCGCTGCAGCGGTGTTGTAAATTTTGTTTTATTCTGGATCTATTTTGCATCATTTTAAAACTGGTATATATTTTAATCTATTCTTGCAGCAATTTGGAACAAGAAAAATACCGTTCCAAAACACTACACGCTACTTGATAATACCAATTATTGAGTAAAGTTTCAGCTTTTATTAAACAATAACTTAATTTTATTGAGTATATTCTGAGGTATTTTTGTTAGCCGAAAAGTAATCGTGTTTGCTGCGTATGATGCTGGCGGCGGACAAAAAGTCGAGTTGCTCGCCTCGGGAATGCTGATAATTACCTCAAGTTGCTCCCGGTGCTAGTGAATTGCCTTTTCGTTTCATCACGCTGACTAGATCGAAATGCGGAGGTTCCGAGATTCTGAATAGTAATTCGATTGCTCGGAAATGAAGAGTAATTAAGTCATCAAAGTAAACAATCGGTTTATTGAAAAATTAGTTTAGCGTAACGCTCTGAAAGGTTTTTGAACGTTAATAACTTTCGTTGGACTGAACAGAATGACTTCATTCATACACCACTTGATCAGAAAAACTTACAAATTTGTTTTATTAAAATTTCAATAAAGTGCTAATAGTATTAGTAGTTCAATTTTTTACTTCAAAATGGCCTACACAAGCAAACAAAAGTTCTGATAAAAGGGTGTTTTTGGCTTAACCAGCTAATCGAAGGATTATGAAGAGAATTCTATTCAGCTTACTTTTTCAGTAATTAACTGAACTTTTGTTCTCTTTCAATGATAAAGCTTCTAGCAGCATTCTTATCAACTTCTAAAGAAAATTTTGAAGCTCACGAAAGGTTCGTTCAAGAGGTTGTAGAGAATGCTATTCAGCTTAAAAAGTACCTCAAACGAACTCAACAAGACAATTATATTAGACATTTTTGTTCTTGTTTTTGTTCTAGTTCAGCCGCAAATTTATTTTTAGAGTGCTGTGTTATGAAATAATGATTGAGTTCAATTTGATGATATTTTCTTAGTTAAATTAAATTTTTCATACATACTTACTAGCTATTCTCGAACACGAGTCCTCCTCTTTAAAACCGAGATACTTACCACTGTGCCATATGCACGAAGTGGTTTATGCTATGGTTTTACTCGAAGCGTTGATTCCATGCATTAGTACTTTTTTGTTCCCTATAATCTTACATCATTTTGATTAATTTAGAATCACGCTATATAACGACTCCTCAGTTTGAGTGTTTGGAAGTATAGCCATGTAATTCAAATAAGTAGTCAAAATAGGATTACCCTATAAGGTTACTAAGTCAGTACAATTACTTATATTGAGTCTTACCGAACAAAATCAAACAGAAACTGCTTAATACTTTTGTACCAATATTGTCCTCCAGCAAAATTTCTGAAGTTGCTTGACAGGATGTCTTCATAAGCGGAACGGGCAACCTTTTCCCGTTAATTTTCCCCAAAAAAATTTACAATAGGATTACAATACAAAACCATAAAATTATAATTAGTTTTGTTGTTGAACTGTAAACTATACTGTTCTTGTATTCTTTCTTCTTTTAACATTTCAAGCTTATTGCTTTTACAATTAGCTTATTGCTTGCTCTCAACTTAGTGTTCTAAATGCTTTTCCACAGTTTTAAATTAAGAGCTTTCGATGCCAAGTGCCATTTTTGCATTAGTATGATTGTGTGGCAAGTACAATCATACCCTTTGCCCAGAGAGTCGAGAAATTTTCCTTGACGAAAAATTCCTAGACCAGACCGGGAATCGAACCCAGCCAATTCCAGCATGGTGTTGCTTTGTAGCTGTGCCTTTACCGACTGAGCTAAGGGAGGACCCGATTAAAACTACGCTTAGGACTTTTATTGAACTTTGTGTTAGAGATTTTTTGAAGTTCAAAGCAAGTTCTCAACTATCAACATATGAACTTGAAAGTTGGGTTGAATAGCAAGAAAAAACAATTCTCGAACTTTTAAGTTCCTTTAAATATTAATGACACTTGAAAGAAAATGAAGTTCTGTTTGTCCGTGAAGTGTCTTGTTATTCAGCAAAAAAGTTCCATGGAAGTAAATTTCAACTAAATGTGAACTTCTGAGTTCTCATCTCAAGCAAAATTCGAACTTTTAGTTGCTTGGGTACTTTTGCTCCCATATAAATCTGCATATGAACAGGTTGGAAATGAGGTTTTCCCTTTCCGGGTCCTTAGAATCGGGTAACAAATGGTTCAAATTGCCTTCTTTTGTTTTATTATGATTCTTGATTCGTACCAGCGGCTGGATAGTCATGAAGAAAATTAATAATTTTGTTGGCTCAGGAAGTACTAGCACACCGGTCCCAAGCTTAATGATTCGCCCATAATAACGTTACTCACACCAACACACCTTCAAATATTCTGTCAAAATAACACATACGACCGTTTAATTTTACTCAATTTTTGTTTACAATTGTATACTATCTCTTTTTCTCTCACGGAAATGTTACTCAATTTTCGTTAAAAAGTTGATCTACTCAATTTATGAATAGATCCACTTTTTACGAAAATTGAGTAACATTTCCGTGAGAGAAAAAGAGATCGTATTCAATTGTACTCAAAAATTGAGTAAAATGAAACGGCTGTAAAATGAAGGGCTGTCAACTTGCGTGTCTTCGATTTATCTACGGGTATTGAAAATGTGCATTTTATATTTTTGTTTAAATATTTATGTTTTATGGTGTGCGTGTATTTAATGGAGTATTGAGTGTTATTTTGCGTATTTTGTGTTTTAAGCAGTATTTCAGTCTAGTATGAGAAGTAAGATTTTTTTTAAACCCACCCACATTGGACTTATCTGACTGTGCCATATTAGTGAGTTTATTCGTATTTTGATACGGAGGTATATATTTTTTAAAGCTTGTATTTATGCTTAGTTGATAGAGTTGATTGCTTCTTAGTTGTCAGGTGCAAAGACCTATAGTGTCATTTGAAAACAGTTTCAGTGTACCCAAATATCTTTATTTGAAATTTAAAAATATATTCCAAATGTCTGTAAAAGTCTGCAACATAAATAAAATGTCTGCTAAATGTCTGTATCGTTAAAAAAGTCTGCATCAAAAATGAAAAGTCTGCGAATTTACAGACATATCTGTAAATATGGCATCCCTGCCGGAGAGGTTCTTCTTCTTCTTCTTCTCCTCTTGGTGGCGGGACCATAGTTGGTCCATACTGCCAAGTGTGGTCAAATCGTGAAACGTTTTTAAATTTTTAGTCATGGTTGTTCTATATGTCGTCGGTCGCGATCTCTTTATTTCTCTTGGTTATTATTATTTTTTTTTTTGATCGTTCTATCAGTTGGTCACCAATCTTTAAATGGTGATTACTTCTATGGATTTGTCAGATCGTTATTCCCAGGGGAAAACCATCTTCAAAGTGTGATTTTGTTTGATGTAATGAATTTTGAAATGTTTCGGTAATCTGCATTGTTCGCGTTAATTAACAATGATTCGATGGTGCTATGTTCCGTTATGATTTTATAGTTTGTTCTGCTTTGAGCGTATTTTGAACATTTGAAAATGATATGGTTGGAATCTTCTCTAGTCCCGCATGTTTCACATTTATCGTCTGTGGTCAAGTTCCAAGAGTAAAGTTTTTCTTTCGTTAATGTGTGAAAAGTTCGAAGTCGTCCTATTGATACTATTTCTTTTGTGTCTAAGTTATGTTGTTCAAACCATGGTTTAAGTGTTGGCTGTTTTAATATGTTGTAGTGTAATTTGCCGAGAGTTCTGTGTATTCTTGTATCCAATCTTCTAGTGTTTCCTGTTTTGTTAGATTGAACGTATCTCCCATTGGTATTTTTGAATTTATACATTGAGAAGCTTGACAACCTTCTTTTGCAAGTAAATCAGCTTTTTCGTTACCTGTTATTCCTTTATGTCCTGGGACCCACTGTAGTTTTATAATTTTGTCTGTTGTGTTTAGTTTTGTGATTATGTTATGTATTAAGAAATTATCTTTCATGTTTTTGTTATTTATACTAGTTAGAGCTGATTTTGAGTCCGTACAAATGACAAATTCGTTTTCTTGTTTTGTGTTTATGATATCCAGAGCTGTGTCTATTGCCATTAATTCTACATTCATTATTGATAATTCTTTGCTTACTTTGCATTTAATTTTTTCGTTGTTATTTTCTAGCCATATTCCTATGCCACATGATTCATTTGTTTTTGATCCATCTGTATAAACTTTATGAAAGCTATCGTATTTTTCTTTTAAAAAGTTTAGAAATAATGTTTTTAATGTGTTATTATTCATAGCATTTGTGTTAATTTCTGGTATGTTTGTTTTAATGTCTTCTTCGATGTTCTTTTTAAATTTCTTAAATGTTTGTGTAGCGTTATGAGTTATTATTATTAGATAATTATTTTCATAGATTGTTTGTTCTAAAAAAGTGTAATGTTTTGGAAGTTCTTCTATTTCTAAAAATTTTCCTGTGATGTTAATTATCGGTTTATTGTATGAGAATGTTTTTATTGCTTCTTTCTTAGCTAACCATTTTGCTCGGTTTTTTATTGGGATTTCTTCTGCTTCCGCGTATAGCACGTTTATCGGTGTTGATTTTAGTAATCTCAAGCACGTTCTGAGTGAGGCATTAAATGTAGAATTTAGTTTGATTAGGTTTGATTTTGCTGTTCCTCCATATATTGTTATTCCGTAATCTATTTGTGATCTAATTATTGCTTTATTAATTTTTAGTGCTGTTTTTGGATGCGCTCCATTTTGTTTCTTACAAATCATTTTAATTACGTTTAGTCTTTTTTTTAATCTATTGTTTAAATAGTTTATGTGTATTTTATGTGACATTTTATTATCGGGTATATACCCGAGATATTTGTGCTGTTCTTTTTGTTCTATTTGTGTTTCGTTAATTTTAATTTTTATATAATTATTTTTATTTGAGTTAAAAAGTATTACTCCTGATTTGTCAGGGTTTACGTCTATTTTTAGCGCTGTTAATTGTTCTTTAAGTGTGTTCAGTATTATGTTTGACGTTAATTCTATTTCTTCGATGGATTCTCCTAGTATAGTTATTGAAAAGTCGTCTGCAAATTGTACAAAAATAATTTTGTCTATTGTTATTTCGTGGAGGTTTCTAGTATAGATATTAAATAATATCGGTGATAGAGGACATCCTTGGGGTAGTCCTTTATTGGTTTTTTTTAATAATTTCTCCTTGAGTAGTTTCCATCTTTATTATTCTATTTTTTAAATACGTCTCCACCCATGAGACAATTTTTCTTGGTACTTTAAGACCGTCTAGTTGTTTTAATAATATGTTGATATCTACTGAGTCAAAGGCTTTCGTGAGATCTAGAAATATTGTGGCAGTTATTTGTTTCGCTCGTTTAGCTTCAGCTATTATTGAGTTTATGTGGTTGATGCAATTTATTGCCGAGTAGTTTTCTCTAAATCCGTATGAATGTTTAGGTATTAGATCGTTTTCCTCTATGAAGGTATTAAGTCTTTCTTTAATTTCACAGTTTATTATTTTTAAGCTTACATTTATAAGTGCTATTGGTCTGTATGATGATTCTAACATTTTATCTTTACCGGGTTTTAAAATTGGTATTATTTTAATTATCAGCCATTCTTCAGGGATGTTATCATTCATCCATACTTCATTTGTAAGTTCAAGTATACGAATGAGTAGGTCTGTTTTAATCTGTTTTAAGAAATAGTAAGACATTTTATTTTGACCTGCCGCCGATGTATCTTTTTTCCGTTTTATTGTTTTTATCATGTTTTTGATTATTAATGGTTGTACATATTTTTCTTGTTCTACGTCGTGGTTGGTAATTTGTTGGTTAGGTATCAATTCGTGTTTAAAGTTAAGATTTAGGAATTTATTTGCTAGAGTTTTATTATATATTAATTCAATATTATCTTTTGTTTTAAAGTTTCCACTTACACGTCTTACTATTTTCCACATTTTATTGAGGCTTGTATCCTCATTTATTTCCTCTAATAAGTTTTCTCTGTATTGCATTACTTCTTTCTTTAGCGCTTTTTTGAAGTTTCTCTCTGCTTTTTTAAACTCTTGTTTATTTTCCAGTGTTAAATTTTGTCTAAATATTATGTGTTTTTTATTTTTTATTTCATAGAGTTTTTTGATGTTTTGATTCCAGTATGGTTTAATTTGTTTTTTACTATTTGGGTATATTGTATAGGTTGAATTATTTAAAGCTTCGTTGAGTTCCTTATTTAGATCATTGATATTATTTAGAGATTTGGGGTTTATTTGGTTAATATTTATTATTGCTTTTTCTTTATTTATTATTGATTTAGATATATTATTTTCAAATTTGTTGAATGCGTTTATTACACATTCGATTAATTTGTGGTCTGATCCTAAATCTTCTGTACTGGTTTCCCAACTGATCTGTGGTCCTATATCTGCTGTTGTGAGCGTTAAATCAATTGCTGACGATTTTTGATTTAAGTCTTCCCATCTTGTAGATGTACCTGTGTTAAGAAAAATGATACTACTGTGTTCTAGGAGATCACTAATAAATTCTCCTCTACTGTCTGCTTTGAAACATTGGTTATCCCAAATTGGGCTGTGAGAATTAAAGTCTCCCCCTAATAAAATTGGGGTTGTACTTCTATCTATATAGTTGAAAAGTTTTTCTAAGTGATTTTTAATTGTTGATAATGTTGATTCTGGTGGAATATAAATTGATATGAATATTATTGGTTGTTTAAGGTTTTCAATTTTTACTGCTGTTAGTTCTAAGTCTATGTTTGGAATTTTAATTTCGTCGTATATGAGTGTGGGGTGGATAAGTATTCCTGTACCACCGTAACCATCTGTTCTACAGCTTTTAATAAAACTATAGTTTAGAAATTTAAATTTTTCATCTGGCTTTAGCCAAGTTTCTTGAAGCAAAAAAATGTGAATATTTTTCGTTTTAAGGTAAGTTTTGATCGATTCTCTTTTATGAAGAGGTCTTAAACTGCGGATGTTTAGTTGGGATATGTTCAAATCTCCTAAATGGGTCTGATCCATAATTTCATAAAGAAAAATTGTTATGTTTTATATTGTTCTTTTGAATCACCTAATAAGTTTTGTATCACTGTTCCAATCTCAATGAATATTAAGTAAATTTCGGGTTTGTTGTATGTTTTTTTGTCTGTTATTTTGGAAAAGATGTTTTGTAATTGGATTGTAAGATTTTGTTTTTGTTCTGTTTGTAGTTTTTCAGTTTGTGTGACTTTATACGGGTTATTTTCAATAGTTCTTACTTGTTCCGGGATCATTTCAACTGTTGGGTAAGTGTTTTTCTGTGTTACTGGTTTAGGTTTGTTTATCTGATTTGGGGTATTCATGTTTGTCAGGTTTTGTACGATGTATTTGTAATCCATATTCGTCTTGTTCGTTCTGTTCACCTGTTTAAACTCTCTGTTTGTCGTACTTGGTTGTTCCATTTCTGGGAATTCAACGGTAGACTCCAGGAGAGCATATCTGTTTTTAGTGCTAATGTCAGGTTTCGGGTATAGCTGTTCTGGTTCTTGATATGTCATTTTGTTAACCGTCATTGCAACATTTAGATGTTCCATTCTTATGCGTTCCGGGCAATCCTTACTTGTCGGTAAATGATCGCCACCACAGTTTCTACATTTACGTCTGTTTGTTTTTTTGACATTCAGTGTGATCGTCTGTTTGGTGTTGTCCACATTTTATGCAGGTTGCTTTACTTTTACAAGCTAAGCTTTTATGTCCTAGTCTCCAACATTTTGTACATATTCTTACTGGATAAATGTAAACTTCTGGTTTCGCGTATACTCCATATATTTGTATTGTCCTAGGTAGTTGTGGTCCTTCCACCGTAATTTTCACCGATCGTGTGTCAATTAGTCCTGATCGCGCGTCTTTTGGGTCTTTACGTCTTTTTATTCTTTCAACTCGAATGATTTTCTTTTCGGATATCGCGTTTTGAAAAATTTCTCGTTCCGTAATTGACGTTGGTATGTTAGTAATGATGCCTGTCGTTTCAAGTAACATTTTAGGAATGAATGCTCTGTAGTTGTTGTTGTTAAGTGTTTGTATTGCATTAAGTATGTTTTCCTTGTCTTTTGGTCTTTTGTAGGTTAGCTTATATCTGTATTGCCCTGCCCGTTTGAGTTCTGTGAATTGGTCCAGTTTCGTTTCGTGTAAAAATTTACCCACTTCCATGGGTTCTAGGAGTTTTTCACCTTCTTTGATTGAGATTGGTTCAATAAATACTATATTGTGTAGATCGTTGATAACCCAGTGTTGTTGGTAGTTGTTGTTGTTTTGGTTGATGTTGTTACTGTTGTTTTCTGTTGTTTCGTTTTTACTTGCAGTCGGTGTTCGTGAGTTGTTAGTGTTGGTCTTTGTGTTGGTTATGGTCGATGTTTGATGTTGTTTAGCATTTAATTCAGTTTTATGTCGTGATTGTTTTTCTTTTTTGAGTTGTTTGTTGTTTTTTTCATTGTTTTCTGTGTTTTTGTCTCTTCTTTTCCTTGATTGTTGTTCGTCTGTGTTCGTTTCCATTTGTTCGTCCGGAAAACCCATGAAGTCTTCCAATTCATTGTCTGATTTGGGTAATGATGATTCCAACCATTCTTTACCTTTGTCGGGTGGCAAGTTTGGACCCATCCTCGCCGAGTCCTCCATACTTGGTTTTACCCAAGCATGAATTCTTAACCTAACCTAACTCTGCAGATTACCTACTTTTTTCTCTTTTTTCACTATTTACACCTTAAGACTAGCAATAACCTACGAATAACTCTCTATTTACAGATTTTTTAGATTATGAAAAACTGATATTTGATCGATTATTTGAAGTTGAATAAAGAAATTATGTATCAATCACTCGCACGC
Organism: Aedes koreicus; assembly: GCA_024533555.2. Classification (NCBI taxonomy): domain Eukaryota; kingdom Metazoa; phylum Arthropoda; class Insecta; order Diptera; family Culicidae; genus Aedes; species Aedes koreicus. Next base: position 351,615 of record JAHHFK020001264.1, on the reverse strand, counting down.
GGTTTTTTTTTTTTTTTTTTTTGGTTTCACTTCACTTGACGCACAAGATGGCTTGGTTCGTGTGGTCCGCTCTAAACGACGGGTTGAGGAGGAGTGAGTGCCGGATAGGTTGGGTTGATATCAATGCATCACGCCATTCCAAAAACAAACATCAAAACTCATGTGAACATCGCCTACACATACTCGCTAGAGAAAAAGAACAAAGCCGAGGAGATATTTGGTTGGATCTCGAATACTAGTGAAATGTTGTGAGATGTAGAAACAAAAGATCTTTCGCGATGAGGAATAAAACGTTTCCTCACTCTGCGCTTTCATGAACTTTGGATTGTATTTCGTTCGCGAACTTTGAGTGCGAAGTTCCTCGGCGATATATCTTTGCAATGAGCAAAGAGTGAACATTTTTTGAAAATGATTTTTCCAACACTGGTCTCAACTGCTTCAAAATAATTTGATGATCATGTTTGTCGATTATCACTTAATTTATGACATATTTCTAGGGTTTTTATTCATTAGGGCGAATCTACAATTGAGAGACTCTCGCTTGCCTTGTTCTCTTTCATTAATTACAGCGCCATTATAATACTATGGATTGATTCTTTAACACAGATCGCAAGATAAGAGTGCTGGCTAGCATATTGGTGAAAGAGAAAGTAAACAGAGAGAGTCTCTCAATTGTAGATTCGCCCTAATGAAAAAAAAACCTAGATTTGATACATTGACTGAATCAAGGAGCTAGGCCAACATTACAACCCGTTACCCTTTATATATATAAAATGAATTTCTGTCTGTCTGTCTGACCCTTATTATAATAGAAGACTCGGAAACTAAAAAAACCGATCGGCGTGAAAATTAGTATGCAGGGGTTTTTGTGGCCGGGAAAGGTTCTTATGATAGTTCGAGACCTCTCCCGCCTCTAGAAGGGGGGCTCCTCTACAAATGAGACACAAATTTCTGCATAACTCGAAAACTAATCAAGCTAATAGAACCAAATTTGGCATCGACGTCTTTTTGAAGGCAAAAAAATGTTTCTTTGATGGTTTGAGACCCCTCCTCTCTCTGAAAGCGGGGGCTCCCATACAAATGAAACAGAATTTACTGCATAACTCAAGAACCAATAGAGCAAATGGAACCAAATTTGGCATGTGGAGTTTTCTGGAGGCAAGAAATTTTTATATGTTGATTTGAGACCCCTCCCTTCTCTGGTAGGGGGGGGGGGGAGAGTCTCATACAAATGAAACACAAATTTAAACCAAACATAAGAATTATCCCTACTGTTATGAAAATTTGTATGCAGGGGTTTTTGGCGCCGGAGAAGGTTCTTATGATGGTTCGAGACTCCCCCATATGAAGTGGAAATTTTTGCATAACTCATGAGCCAATCAAGAAAATGGAACTAAATTTGACATGTGGAAGTTTTTGGTAGTCAAGATTTTTTTCTTTGGTGGTTTGAGACCCCTCCCTTATCTGGAAGGGATAACTCCAGAGCTAATCAAGCAAATGGAACCAAATATAACATGTGGAGGTTTTTGAAGGCAAGAAATTATTCTATGGTGTATGGTGTATGAAAATTTGTATGCAGGAGTTTTTGGGGCCGGAGAAGGTTCTTATGATGGTTCGTGACTCCTTCCTCATCTGGAAGAAGGAGGGGAAGGGCTCCCATACAAATTAAACACAAATTTCTACATCACTCGAGAGCTAATCAAGCAAATGGAACCAAATTTGGCATGTGTGAGTTTTTGAAGGCAAAAAATATTTGTATGGTAGTTCGAGACCTCTCCCTCTTCTGAAAAGGGAGGGTCTCATACAAATGAAATACAAATTTCTGCATAACTCGAGAACTAATCAAGCAAATGGAACCAAATTTGGCATGTGAAGATTTTCGAAAGCAAGAAATGTATTTCCCCTCTCTGAAAGGTTAGAGCTACTATACAAATTAAACACAAATTCTGCAAAAGTCGAGAGCTAAATGAGCAAATGGAATCAATGGAGGTTTTTGAAGGCAAGCAATGTTTGTATGGTCGTTTGAGACCTCACCCCCTTTTGGAATGGGGGGCTTTTATACAAATGAAACACAAATTTCTGCATAACTCGAGAACTAAACAACCAAATGGAACTAAATTTGGCATGTAGAGGTTCTTGAAGGCAAAAACAGTTTGTATGGCGGTTCAAGACCCTCCCTCTTCTGAAAAGGGAGACTCGAGAATTAATCAAGTAAAAGGAACCAAATTTGGCATGTGGGGGTTTTTGAGGCAAGATTTTTATATACATAAAAATGAATTTCTGTCTATCTGTATGACCCTTATAGACTCGGAAACTACTGAACCAATCGGCGTGAAAATTTGTATGCAGGAGTTTTTGGAGCTGGAGAAGTTTCTTATGATGCTTTTAGCCCGCTCCTCTCTCTGGAAGGTGGGGCTCCCATACAAATAAAACACACATTTCTGCATAACTCGAGAACTACCCAGGTAACCAATAAGCATTAGTATATGCAGTAGATCAACCCTAAATCTGCATGCCAGATGCTACAAGCATTATATTAGCAGTATATCTGCATCTTGAATGCTATCTGTTGTAACGTTGAATTTAAAATGCTATTTAAACGCTTGTAGCCTGTAATAAGCATTTCGAATGCAAATTAGCATTAATGAAGCATTATCATAGCATTGCAGTAAAATAGCCGTATATTGGACCAAAAACGGCATTTTTTTACTTAGTTCGTTTATTTGTAGGGCTCAGACGTGTGTGACACTTTGCGGAGCCGATATTCAATTTTGTCATCTACAATGATTTGCTTTATGGTGTTGGTAAGTGGGGCACCAATTACTCGTGGTTAAATGACTCGAGGTTAATGGGTCACATTATCGCTTGGAAGGGACTAGGCAGGTAACTTATTTAAGTTAATATTTGTTGCTCATGGCTGCGGCTGCAATCAAGTCCTCGGTTCCTATAGCTTCTTTCAGGAGATAGGCGCAGATGGTTGTATCATGATGTATGATATGTACTACCACCGATTGTAGCACGGAATCTAATCCTCTCTGTTAGACTTGATCAAGCTTTAATAACCACTGATTATCCTAATCATGCCGTTGTATGAAGGGCCAAAAAGGGGTTGGGTGGATCGATATGCAACATCACGTATACGTATCCACAGGGATATAAAGAATCTCCTTCCAACAACAAGATTGAACAATTGGTCAAAAGAGCAAGCTATCTAACATGACGATGCCCCAATGGGCGGGGAGAAGAGCCCGCCCTCTATTCACAAACTGTTAGCAATGGGGAGTTGGCTTTCCCACTCTCCCCATCCAGAGTGCTTCAATCGGGTGCCCTGATGGTCCCTCCCATTCCCATGAAATATTTATATAATGGTGTATATATTTATGTGAATGAAAAATACTACAAGCATTCGTATCTATAATTTATTTTTTTTTTTTTTTCCCCCAAAAAAAAAAAAATTGTAAAAAATTAAAAAATAGAATTTTTTTGTTCCCCCCTCACCACGTTTTCGTTCGTTTTCAGCGATAGCAGATTTCACCAAAATTTTGATTTGAAGTATCCGTGTTTGGCGTGTCTCCGTTGTTTATATGTTACCGATGATTAAACTTCATGTTGTCGGAAAATATTCGTTCACAAATCAATTCGGTTTCGCTCGTTTCGCTTTTTGCAGCTAGTCACCGGCTGTTGCAGGTGTTTCAAAGTTGTTCAAGATGGCAGGAACTATACGGGAATAAGTTTTTTGCGTTTTCCCAGTGATAAGATTACAAGATTCAAATGGATAGAATTCTGTCGGCTGGATTCTGAGACAACCGAAATTATACCAAGCTCGTGAGTCTGTAGAGTAAGTTGAAAATATTAGTTATTAGTGTATATTTTGACGTAGGACTTACGTCTCTCTTTTCTATTCTTGTATAGGGGCGCCGTTCTAAAATTTCTGAAATCGCAAGCGTTACGCGGGTTTGGAGACTTTGAACGATAATATCTCCTCTCTGGCCCACAGAAATTTTACGATAAGTATTTCATTCGAAAGGTAGAACATCAAAGCTGGATCCCGGTTGAAAACTACATTCATTACATTTGTTTAAACTAATTAAAAAGTACTTTAGAGAAAAATGTTTAAATGCACAACGCTATTGGTCGAAAATGACATCATATTTGTGCCACGCTCTGATTGGTTAATACTGCCACAGTTACCGTGCCAACGAATATCAAACATGAGGGGACGACCGACCAATCATCAGTTGTCGCTGTGCATCCTCATGCGACAGACGTGTCTGCGGAGCACGTTGGTAGAAAACGCCGCCCGTGAAAACAAGATGACCCGACCAAGAAGAATCATCCAGGTCACCTGCAGCTAGCCACGAGGATGTGAAAAACAAATGTCTCCGGTGTGACCATTTCACTGAGTGGTGTCCAGCCAAACGTTCTGCAGAACAAGAAGACTTATAATTTCAATCGCGAACCATGTTCCCTACGTAATCAACTAAAATCCGTCCTTTTCAGGACAATCAAATCAATTTACCGATTAAAGAGTATATTTGATTGAAATTTTTCTTGAGCTCATTGAAATGTTCATTACCACGCACTGGTTCAACATGGCGTTGCTTAAAAAGCCGCGTCCCTTAGAAAATGGCCAAATCAATCGCCCACATCATCTTCGTGGTCAAGTGGTTAGCAGTGTCATCCGACGTTCAAGTGATTGCCATGAAGTGAGGGTTCGATGCCCGCTCCAGCCTGTGGAACTTTTTGCAAAACGAAAATGCCCAGTCTAATCCAATGGGTGTTAGGTTAAGTTGTTCGTTGTTATTCGCTCTATGGTCAATGTTCAGTCAGTACAATCTCGAGTGGAAGTCGTTATAAATGTCAATTTTTATCGTAGTATTACGTGCAGCCAAACACTCAGGCCATCCTGCTACCCAAGAAGACCGAGAAGAAAATTTCAATCGCGAACCATGTTCCCTCCGTTAACAATTAAAACCCGGTCTTTTCAGGACGACCAAATTAATTTGCCATCTAAAGAGTATGTTTGATTGAAATTGCTCTTGAGCTCATCGAATTTTTATTACCACGCACCGGCTCATCATAGCGTTGCTTGAAAAGCCAAGTCCCGGAGAAAATGGCCAAAATTTTTAATTAGTATCCCTATATAAATCTCTATTCGGCATGTTAACACAAGCAAGCACGTTTGACATTTAATAAACGAAATATTAACAGTTAATTCGAGCCGAACTGCAACACGGCAGACCGACCATGTGTACACAAATTCTTGTAGGGGGTGGTTTAGGTTTGTTGTAGTTCCTAGTTGCACATAGGTACATAATGGATTAGTTGCAGATAAAAGATTCGGTTGGTTGTTGGTCGTTATCAAATGTGAGCTCAAATTTTTCGTATCAAAATTGCTCTAATTATTCTCTAATTATCAGAAGTAAGTGTGCCCATATCTCTACTCTCTTTGAGTGGGGTTCTGAGGCCCTGACAAGGGCCGTTTTTCTGTTGCCTGAGTTGAGAAGATGCGAATTTAACCACCGAAACCCCTGTCGGTCTAATGAAAACTAATTATTTCATTTCCACGTTGCTGTCTGGCGTAACAACTGAGGCCCGTCCCCTTTTGTAAAATTTGATTCGCATTGCCTTTGTTGATACCTCCTTCCTGTCATGTCATGTATATGCCGTTATATCATTCGTTATTGGATCATCGACACGTTCAGACGTGTGTATCCCGCTCTAGTGATAAAAAGGCTCTTTTCCGAGTTTTTCGCCCTGCGGCTGGAGATCGAGTAGACGCCGCCTGATGTGGCTGGCACGTCCGCTAGACGAAAAAAGCGAAAGAAGCCCGACGTCGACGCTGACGTAAATCATCTCTCCGTAAACAACTAAAATCCGTCCATTTCAGGACGAACAAATTAATTTGCCAACTATGTATGTTTGATTGAAATTTCTCTTGAGCTCATCGAAATGTTCATTACCACGCACCGGCTCAACATGGCGTTGCTTAAATACCGACTCCAAGAGAGAATGGGATCAGTTGCCCTCATCATCTTCGTGGTCAAATGGTTAGCGGCGTCGCCCGTCGTTCAAGCGCACGGAAAAAAATCCATGCCCAGATCCGTGAACTGCAGTCATGGATTCGAGAACAAGCAAAAACACACCGTGAACTGAATCACGTAATCATGAACTAAATCACGTTTTTAGGTAAAAATCCTGAAAACTTGAACTAGTTCACGGTCCGTTTTCTTTTTCGTGAACGCTTTTGTTTCTGTGCGGTTGTCATGAAGTTGAGGGTTCGATTCCCGCTCCAGCCTGTGGAACTTTTTGCAAAACGAAAATGTCCAAACTGGTCTACTTGGTGTTAGGTTAAGTTGTTCGGAATTCGCTCTACACCCAAAATAAGAAAGTAAGATTGTAATAGTTACAATTTCGCATGATTTTGTTCTATTTCTCGCTGTTGATCGTAACTTGGATGTAAAATCTAACATTAGTGATGGGCAAAAGAGCAACAGCAATTCCCAATGAAAAATTGAACTTGTGCGTGAGATGATGTTGTGCGCAGTGATATTTAGATTGTGAGCAAGAGATGAGTGTCCGAAAGTCAGATGGCTCACAAAAATAACATATGCCTAACACGAGATCGAGATTCAAACCGGGACCGTAAGCGCGGCGGCTCTTAATGGCAACCATTCAGCTACTTTGCCAAAGTAAGAGCAATGGAATAGAAACCCAACAGTTAGTTCACTTGGCGAGGAGTTCAGGGTACAGCAATGAAGCAAATGGACATATTTTCCACCAAGCTATGTGCAACCTGTCGCTAACATACTTTTATATTGTATATTGATATGTTGGTGATGATTGAATCATGATCCTACAGCGATAAATTTGTTTCGAGCTATTTTTGCTTGCCAGTCGCATGCACACACTTGCATGGCTTCATGTGTACCATAAAACGCTTCGTGGATCAAAATGGGTAAAATTGCCTTTTCTGAATCATGCGGATTTCTCAAGATATGATTGCAAAAACTGCAATTGCATTTTTTGCCACCTTTTCAACTTTTGGGTGAATGTTCAATCTTCAGTCTGTAAAATCTCGAGTTGATGACGGTGCAAATGCCTATTTTTATCGTAGTATCACGTGCCGCCAAACACTCAGGCTGTCCTGCAGCCCAAGAAAACTGATAAGAACATTTCAATCGCGAACCATGTTCCTTCCGTACACACAACGTACACAAGCACGTTGGACATTTCAGCGCCAACATTTAATTGGGGCGAATCTGCTTTTGTAAACAAACACTTTGTCTGCTAATTTATCGGAAGTTGAGTACAATTCCTGCAAATTTAATATATCAGCGGATAGAAATAAAGCTGATCATCCTTAAAGATTGCTTAATTTGTATTTGTGTCCTTTTGTTCAAGAGCAAATGACTACGAAAGCCATTGTTTACAAAAGCAAATTCGCCCTAATCTAATGTTGGCGTATTAGTACACGACACTGAAGAAGTCTGCACATTGTAGACGAAATACGCGTATCTGTCAAGATAAGCAATAAAGGTAGTTGGAATTAAATGGAAATTACTAATCATTCTTCTTATTTTCTAGTTACAGGTATTCCACTAAACAGCTCACACTCTCCATAATTCGTTGAAACCAAGTTTAATTTGAACAGCAACTACTTCTATTGGGTTGAATGTACCTAGCTCAACTTTTTCGACTACTAGAGCTTGATGTACCAGACCTCGCACACCTCCAAATCCTTCATCCTTTCTCCTTGAGTAGAGGTTGTATTCTTTCAGCTTGAATGTTTCGCCAGGTTTGAGCCATATTTCTTGTAATACAACACTGTAAGGTATTTTTGCATCTCGGCTTTTGTGTCCATCGGTCGCAAACTTTGCACGTTATGTTACAATATTACAAGCTTTTTACACGCCACTCTTGCCGCTTTCGATTCTCGTGATAGATTGGTTTATTCTCGGGCTGTAGTTCGCAATTTTTCTCTAAATGCCATTCCCTACTTCAATCAGGAGCTGATCTGTGTCGATGTCACTTCTCTCCACCTGGAGGCTTGTGGTGCAGCGCGTTCCAGAGGGGGAGGGATCTCGAACCACCATACAAAAAAATCCTGCCTCCAAAAACCTACGCACGCCAAAAAAAAATTCCATTTGCATGATTACCCAGGAAACCAATAAGCAGTTCCCAAGCGACTGTACGGCAGCCTATCAAGCAATTAAGTCGCCTTAAATGCAACATAAATGCCGTTTTTTCTATTAGTCAACCATCTGCTCCTAGCGGGCTGCAAAATGGTGAGCAGACACCTGGGATGGAGCGTGCGTCTCCGCAACATAGCTATGGTCCTCACAAGTTCCTTCCTCATGCTTCCACGGGTCAAGAGATGACAAAGACCGCCAGCTAAGGGTTGCGTTCTAAGCTGGTAGTGCAGCCTGGGCACTGTTGTCCTTCTGACTTCAGCTAGATTTCCGATCAATCATCCAATCACCCGTTGACGCATTTTGCTCAGCATTAAAAAGCCAGTGCACAGCTCATTGGTGATGCCATAACTCTGGTACAAAGTAGCAGCTCGATGCCCACTTTTCCATACCGTCTGTCCTGCCCAGCAAAGTTCCTGCAGTGCTACGACTTCGAAGTTGATTAAGTTAAAGCTTGTCGTAGGTTATCCTATCGCAACCCGGATATCAGAGCGACTTGCAGTTCCATGTCTCGAGCCTTGTGAGTCTTGTGACCCCGTTCCTCTCAAAGTGTGTGGGCCACGCAGGCAAACTAACAAGATAATCGGGTAGGAAAATCTTCCTCGATCGCGATAATTTCATTGATTTGCGTAGGTAGCGGATTTTCCGCATTGCCTGGAAAGAACTTAAAACGCATTGTTTACAAACGCGGTTAGGCCCAATTATATTGTAGCTCCAGTTTTATTCGATTGAAACGAGTTTTCGCGGTTCGATTGAAACTTCGGGATAACAGTCATACATACTTTCATTGAAGGGCTTCTCAGTAGCATAGGCTGTCGATGAAGGTAGGTTTATACTCGTTCATGTTGGACACCGGCCTAGGTCTGGACTGATGAATCATCAATAACAAAATAAATAACAACCGAATAATAAATCATTCCTTTATGTAAACTAAATGTTAGTTTTCACAAATAATGCCAATTTTCTAATTGAACATATCAATCATCCTTTTAAGTATTGTTTATTTAATTTAAATTATTCGCAGAACCTCGAGGAGAAGTGTAAACAAACCCAGGACAACTTGACCAGTCTGTTGCTAGAGGTTGACGAGAGCCACATTCGTTTCGCAAATGCATCGAACAGCTTCAATGGAATTCAGCAGCTGAAATTCGTGGAGAACCGCGTCCAGGACGACGACGAAAGTTTTTATTCAGTTCGGGAAGAAAAGGAAGAAAAAGAGGAAAAATTACCATACGGTGAAATTTTCCACATGTCCGTTGAGAAGTCTGTTGCAAACATGTACAAAACGTTTGAGAAGATCACAGTCGAGCTGGATAGCGATAGTGATAGTGATGATGATGATGAGGAGGCCACTGCCAGGAATACAGTTCTACGCGCGGTTCAAAAGTACCCATATCTCAATAGACCGTTGCCCTACATAATAGGCTCAAAGGAATGGAGAGAAAAGTGGCATGCAGGATTAATCGATTCCGACGAAGAATCGGACATGGAACCTAAGGAACAGTATTCTGATTCCAGTGACAGCGAAAGAATCTCTCCGTCCCAGACCAATAGTAACCATACACCTTCAGAATCAGAAGGATCCGTTTGGGGTGTGCATCCAGATCCTCTAAGAAGGGCTCCTTCGATTGATCGTAGCGTATCCGGTGACGATGCCTTGTCTATTCAGTCAAGTTCTAGTGCTGCTAGAACTCAGGGAGTGCGATCATTATTGAACAATCCCCATAGGGTACCGATGTTGGCCGGATTCAAACCACCATCGCTTTTTCCAGACCAACCACCATCAGATGATACGATCAGTGTGTCTTCTAGAAGCAAGGTGCCTAATCTGTTTGAAGAATCGGATGAAGATGAATCTACCCCGACACATAGACCCACCAATATGAATGAAAATACAAATACCCAGCCATCTTACTTCAGAGGGAATCAACCAGAGAGAAAAACAATCAATTTGTTTACGAATGAACCTCCCCCAAGTCATGGAATTCCTGAATCTGCACATTCATCTTCAATAAGTAGTAATTCGCAAAAGAAACCAGTAAACTTGTTCATAGACAGTGATGACGATGATTCATTCAACAACAATCTTTCGTCTAAAAGTAGTAGCATTTATCAAAATGAACCCCCTGAGCTACTACCGGTTACAGTTAAAAAGCAAACTAATCTTTTCGATGACGATGAAGAAGAAGTTACCCCTAGGGCAAACCCAATGATTTCCGGTAAACCGACCGGGAACATTTTTGATAAGCTGAACAATAATCGGAATGAAGAGGAGGAAGTTGAGGATGATCTGTTTGTGCCGGTGCAAAGATCGATTAACGGAGCATTCGCTGATGGTACGGGAGTTCGGAGAGTTACAAATCTCTTCGATGACGACCCACCGGAGGATGATTTTGATAAAATATTTAAAACTGAAATACCAAAAATACCAGGTGGAAAAGTGACACTGCAACCCGCTGCGATAAGTGAGAGGCATGGTGCAACAAATACACTAGGTAAGAAGTTTGCTACAAACCCCCATCAACCTGAGACTGAATCAGCCCAAAGGGTTGCGGAACAAAATCCCAAAAAGCAGATTAATCTTTTCGATGACGACGAAGACGTTTCAGGTGATATATTTTCGGTGAGAGTTATGGATAAGAAGAGTTCAGTAACTAAACCTAAAATCAATTTGTTCGACGATGACTATGATGATCATTCGTCGGGTTTAGGTTCCAAATTGCCTCAAATTTCATCCGGAGCTGGTAACGATACTAATCATGATCCGCCAATTTATGAAACAGTAAAACCGTTAAAAGTCATCGATAACCATGGCGATGGTATCCAATCGGATATCATAAAGAAGAAGTCCATTTTCGATTCAGATTCTAACGACGATGATGAAGATAATGATTTTCTCTTCGGCGGGAAGCGACCCGTTCCGACTTCAGTGGAAAACATAAATCCAAAGCCTCTACCAAGAAAGCAGAAAGTAGATTTGAGGACTTTTGCTCCGGATCTTGAAAAACAATTGTCCGAAGAGAAGCCGAATACTTCAGCTGACATTCCCGAAAGCATCGGTCCCCAGGTTACATCAAAATCTGACCAAACGCAAGCCGATATTCGGTCGAAAATTATTAAGAAAAAAAATATGTTCGGTACTGAATCGGACGAAACCGATGAAGACGTTTTGTTCAAGGAGGAAAAATCGCCTATCATTGTGGCTGTGAAAAATAAGGTTCAAATTTTGGATCCTGATGCACAGAGTCCTACAAATTTTGATAATTCGTCGAAGGAGAATGAAACGTCTAGACTAGTCGGTCTTCCGGAGATACCTCGAGTCGGTGTTGGTCTTGAAAAACCACAAATTCCTGATGAGCCTCCAGAAGATGATGGATGGGAGAAACCTTCTCCAGATAATCATGAACAGAAATATCCAGACGTGTCCAACGATATAGATTATTATCTAACAACGAACAGAATAACTGAAACATCTTCAACGTTGTTGGCTCAAACAAAACCAGTTAATTTGATAGAAAATAGCTTAACGAACGTAGATGTTAGTGTTGGAAATGCGGATGAACCTTCGGAAAATGCAACCGTTCATCATTACAATGATGGGAGCCATAACAGTTCCAAAGTAGAAATCAATGACGTTGGTATGAACTCATCGGACGTCTCGCCTGGTTTGAAAGATAATACTGCAAATAAAAAAAGTGCCTTAAATTTCAACTCTATCGGCTTATTTGACGATATCCCACCTCCGGATGATGACTTCGAAGAGCCTCGTCCGTCACTGGCGAGCGATCATATTGATGAAGGTGGACTGTTCGGTGTGCGAGCTCCTGAAACGTTAAATAGCACTGCAGGTTCATCCAGTACAAACCACTATCTCTTTATGGATGGTGACGGTCCGCCTCCCGATGATGAGGTCGATGATGGTAAGACTATCCCAAAAGTTCACGAATCGGCACCTTTCAAAAGCATATCTTCTATTATAGAAGAACGGAATAAGGAAGAATCTAGTTCCGAAATTATTCGGGAGAAGCCGAAGATCAATAAACTGAGCGCCACAGTTAACATCAATGTAAATGCACTACTGCCAGGAGCTCGAAGACCTTATTCCACTGTGGCGGAGCAGACTGTAAGCGTATCCGCAGCATCTAATGTAGCAATTCGTGATATTTCTCACATTAAGGGTTCTATGAACACGACTGAACAGAAATATAAACAAGAACCCGACATCGGATCGGAAAAATTGACGAGTTTGAACAAAGGCCGAGCAAAAATTCAAACGAAACGAAAACCGCCATCTCGACAAAACCGTAGATCAAATTATAAGAATAATTTAGAATCCGAAACGAACGAAGATTTCAATGATCCCTCAACGGATAAAAGACCCGAAGATGAAATACGTGTTGTTGTAGGCTCTGAGCGAAATATCCAGCATGTTGAAGCGACTATTGCGCATGTGAAAATCGATCAAATGCTGAGTAGTGAATTGGCACAAAAGCCTTCGGAACCTCAATTCATCGAAGGCAGCAGTGGTGGAACGAAGAGCTCTATCAACGCTACTGTACCAAAGAATTCCATACTATCAGTAGCTGAACCATCTTCAAAGCCCCTGACGCTTGATCAACCAGCACCTCCAAAACTCAAAACGTCCACCAAACTATTCAGTGATGAAGAATCGGATGATGATGATCTTTTTGGAAAAAATGCAAAATCTTTTCAGAAACCATCTACAAACCAAACCGCTGCAATTACTATGCCCATCAAACAACAGGAAGTTCATCTAAGCAAGTCTGCTTCAACCTCAACCATTATAAAGCAATCTATTTTTGATGATTCTGATGAAGGTGATGACATATTTTCTAAACCACGAACAAATGGAAAATCGTCTGCTTCTAATCAGCAATTTGGACAAAGCAATATCAATACAATACCCACCAACAAAAGTAAAAGCATATTTGAGTCCGATGAGGAGAGTGATGGTGGTGATATTTTTAGAGGATCCAAAAATATATCAAAGCCTTCGTTGAAAGTAAGCGAAGGGAAGAGGTCTGTGGTTGCCACAAATTCCAAAAGCCTATTCGGGGAAGATGACGATGAAGATGAAGATGATCTTTTTGGTTCTAAGAGCAGTAAGTATCTTCAAATTTTATTTAATAAATAACAAACCTACTATTTAGTTTCGTAAACTTAACAGAACCCACACCGAAATCAGCTTTTTCAACGATCCCAGCAGCGAAAAATACGGTTAAAAACACTACCAAGCTGAACACCCTTGCCGCTGTCGCAGAAGATGATCCTCTAGCGGATTTGCTGAAATAACGTGAATTGTATCCGCCGGGGTTGTAAGTATATTGTTTATATGCTTTCTAGTTTTCAACGAATTGCAAATGGAACAAAACTCCACCAGCAATATCACTATGCACTGATGAAATTGAATTACACAAGAGTGTTATTAAAAGGACGAATGATCTTCTGTAAACATAGCTTCAAACCCAAACTAACGCCACTACCTTAAAGAGAAAGCATTACATTACCCAGTGATCATAGTTTGCTTGGGAATTTGAGCATTCGCCAATGAGACCAAGTTAGAATCCATGTCAACAGAAGATTACATGTGGTTTTTCAAAGAGAGCTATTATTTTTTTGGAACTGATTTCTATTAAACTTGCTGGAGTGGAAGGTGAATTTCGAACAAAAGGTAAAAATCTAGTCAAAATTCAGCAGAATTTTTTTGTTTTTTTTTTTTTTACCCCCACACCCAAAAAAAAAAAACTTTCTCCCCCCCCCCACCCCACTTACCCCCCCCCCCCCCCCCCACACAAACAAACACCACAACCAAATATTTTTTATTATTTTCCCCAAAAAAAAAAAATTTTTTTTATATTTAAAATATTTTTTTAATCCCAAACAACAAAAACAGCCTTTTTTTTTTTTTTTCCACCAACAAAAAAATAATATAAATTAAATTTATTTAAAAAATAAATATTACCAAAACAAAATTTTTATATAAAAAATTTTTATAATAAAATTAAACCCAGGAGTTAATTTTTTTATTTTTTATATGACAGCCCACCCCCCCAAATAAAAAAAAATTTATTTTTATATTTAAAAATTGTTTTTCACGTGAAAGAAAATTCCATTTGTAATATTTCAGATGTCAAGACTCAACAGTGGGATGAACTAAGGGCATCTCCAACGGCGATCCTAAGGGCACCTCCAATCCTGATGGGAAACTGGTATAGATCTAAATATTTAGATCTGAAGTGTTCTAAATTCTTGCACCGCGGCGTTCTATATTGGCTTTTATACCACAATCTGATTTAAATTTTTGCATCTTGCAAGAAAATTGATCCAAATGATGCATGTTTTGGATCACTTTTTTCAACTTGATCTATTTTCCGTAGTAGTGCTGGCAACATTCTAAGAAAAAAAAAAGAATCGGATTTATCTGTGCATGCATTTTTACAAATGAAAATGAAGAAAATGAACCGAAAGCAAAAAGTCAGAGGCTGAAAAACGGGAGGAGAACGATAATCTCGAAAACTTAATCAAAATACGTGTTTTCTTTTCACGGGTAGTGACGAATCATAACCAAGTCAATAATCATTGTTTGTATATCCTGGAGTTAAATTCTGTTAAATTATTGAGAAAATGGCATGCTGGCTATAGGCAATCCGGTCAATAAAAACACATCTTCCGCCATGAACAACTTGAAAGCCCCATCGCTGCACTCCCTGCTCGAATCTGATCATGTATCATCGAACGACAGCCTGCTGGCCGAGTCACTACAGTTGGATATTGAAGAGGTGGGTAGCGCTGCAGCAATTAAAGATAAGAGTGTTTGTCATTGTAGTAATATTATGGGTGTTTATTTCCGTTGATTTCAGCTGGACGATGAAGAGTATTCCATTCCCGCTGTGGACCAGCTGCCAACGCTGGAGAGCGTACTTAGCGAAATTGATAGTGATCTGGAAAGCCTTTCGGCGCTCGGTAGGACCGTCGTTGACGGTGTGACGTCGAATGGGCGCAACGGCGGTGGAGATTTGGGGTCAACACCAACCCCTTCCATGGCCGAAGACTACGTGCGAATGGAGTCGATTCTGAGACATGTTGTTTTGCGAGGAGTTACGGCACAGGTTACATCCGCGGTGGAGCGTGTAGATGCTGGGTTGGCTACGTATTGCACGGTTTCGCAGATGATTGGCGTAGGGACATCGCATGGCCATATTTTGGCGTTCGACTGTTCCCAAACATTAAAGTGGTGCTGTCAGGACGGAGTTTCACA
Source organism: Aedes koreicus (assembly GCA_024533555.2). NCBI lineage: Eukaryota > Metazoa > Arthropoda > Insecta > Diptera > Culicidae > Aedes > Aedes koreicus. Next base: position 336,144 of record JAHHFK020001264.1, on the reverse strand, counting down.
AGGAGCAGTTTCGGCGCTGGCATTCAACGAGGATAATACGAGATTGCTGGCTGGTTTCGTCAGAGGAGGCATATTGATGGTTGACACCCTAACGGGAAATGTGATTCGGACGTTGAATGAGGTGATCACACCGAATACTGGGGTGCTGCATCTGAAATGGACAAACAAGCCGGCTTTGGCGCTTTGTTCGGATTCTGGGGGGTCAGTGTGGAGTCAGCTTTACGAGACGACTCGGAATTCGTGGATGTGATTCTCGCTGTTTGTTTAGTGGAGCTCGTGGAAAGGTTTGTACGGTGGAGCCACTTTTGCTTGGGGACGAGGAACACCCATTGAAAAAATATACTCTGGTAGCATTGGCAACATTGAGAAAAATTTTCGTTGTAATGATCCGTCCCAGACTGAAGGTGATCAAATTTCATCCAATGGCTGGTTATCCAGATTATTTACCACTGCTCACATGGCAGATGGTGCTGATACAAGCTGCTGATTCATCAAGGACTGTCGATCCGGTTTTGGCAGCAGCCCGCGGTGCTGAACTATATTTCCATCAAATTAGCTACTGTAATGGACGAATTTCACTCATCTTCCTACGACACATCCATCTGGGATATAATTTGCTAGCTTTGCACTGGCTCGGGCCAAAGACGATCGCTTGTTTGGATACCATGGAAATGCTTCATCTGTCCGACGTTCGAACCAATAAAGAACTGGAATCGATCGACCTGTCCAACGTTGAGTTGATGTACCATTCCACTCAGTTCAAAGGATTAGCCACCGGGGGCAACGTGTCTCCTGCTCTTGCTTTGGCTGGCAGATCGGCTTGCTACAATACAAACGGTCGTCTCGCCAGGTAGTCAGCTGTATTTGCTTGCCGGAAAGAGTCTGCATGGAGTCAGTGCAAGGGCCTGGAGCGATCGGATCTCCTATCTGACGTCGATGCAGCGCTGGGAAGAAGCCATCGAACTGGCTGTGGATGGCTATCGGGCAGCAGCCGGTCGTCATCGCCGGCTTGCAGTGGCCAAGGAGCGAATACTGCGAATGTTCGACGAATACTTGAATGCTACCAGGAAAACACCGGAACTGTGCCTCGAAGCGATGGTGGCCTGCCTGATTGAGATCAATGAGAAGTAAGTATGAGTAATGTACTTTCTTATAGTCACTGGACATTTAAGATTCTGCAAAAATGAGGCTGATACTTTAAACGAACTTGTTTAAAAATACATAACTTATTCCACGTCCTTTTCTTCAGGAACCTCCTTTGGCAAGAACTGTACGACCGCCTTTCCAACACGTATCACTACATGACTATCATTGCGTGGCACATCGAAAACGACGATTTGAGTTCGATTGCCCCCTCGGCGGCACAGGTCCTTTGTGATTATTTTCTCCGTAAACAAGACATTAACCGGGTGGAAAACCTCATCCTCAAACTGGATTGGCAGTGCTTGGATCTCCACCAGGTTCTCACCATCTGTCAGAAGGAGAAGCTCTATCGGGCGCAGATGTCTCTCAATACCAAAGCACTGTCAGACTACACCGCTTCACTGACGGATTTGATTCCGATCATTCACGAACGTGATGATCCCCATCTCGGCAATTGCTTGCTTGTGTACGTTTCCAGTTGCCTCGCCGGTCGGGGTTATCCCACCGGAGACATTGCACCGGAGATGATTGCCACCGTGAAGCATGAAGTGCTGTGCTGTCTGACCGTGATTCATTCGAGAAACGCTCCCGAAGGTGAACTGCCCTACTCATATCTGAGAACGCTTTTGGAGTTTGATACCCGTGAAACTTTGAATGTGATTTCCCTCGCATTCCAGGAGAAGGAGTTCAACGGAGAACTGGGATTGTCGCAGCGTCAGCGGATAATCAACATTCTACTGGAAATACTCACACCGGAGCATGCCAGTTGGTCTCAGATTGGATGCCTTTTAAACTTTATCGCTCAGCAGATTGCCTCCCGACAATTGCCAGAGAATGCTGCTTTTATTAGTTGCTGTTCAGTGTTCAAATCTTTCAGGTTTCAACTGATTTTCTACAGTGTACTTAAAAATAGATTTGGTTCATTATGTCGTATTTTCTTAAATAAATATTTATAATTACATAATTTTGTACTCCTACACGGCAAATAATCCACATATATTTATTGGCAAAAATCCATATAAAATTCCACATAATATTCATTTATTCACACATAAAAAGAACCTTCTGAGAAACACATATAAAGTTTATGTAGCAAATGAAATGTATGTGTGGCCACACATAGTGGGCATGTGTACATATAGCAAGTATGTGTGGTTACAAATAGATATCATTTGTTGATTATATTGCAAAAAATCATAGATGGACACATAGATATTATCATTGCTTCTTTATTTCAATTTTCATTTTCAATTGTTGTGTACCCGTAACGAAACAAGAGTTTATGAAAAAACAATAAACAAATAGATGACGTTTTGTTTGACCGGGTTGCCATTTACCTTTTTGCAAATAGAACAAAATGAATAGATCAGCGGTGCAATATTCTTCATTTTGATCTAAAATTAAACGATCTAAATTTTTGAAACGGATTAATTTTAGATCAAAATATCCATCAGGATTGGAGGTGCCCTAATCGTGGATTGGATTTATTTTTTTAGACCAAACGCAAAAACATCGCTGCACCAGTGTTGTAAATTTTGTTTTATACTGGATCTAGTTTGCATCATTTTAAAACTGGTATATGTTTTGATCTATTCTTGCAGCAATTTGGAACAAGAAAAATACCGTTCCAAAACACTACACGCTACTTGATAATACCAATTAGGGCATCTTCAGCGGCGGTCTATTTTTAGATCAACTTTATACCTGATTTGCATCAGCGAAACTTGAATAGAACTAGCTAAAATAGACTAACTTTGCGTTCCCCGCACCGGTGTTGTATTTCTTGTTGTTAAACCTGCCAACACCTGTTATCCTGTCGATCATTCAACATCAGAGATAAGAAGTTTTTTTTTTAAGTGATCGCAGATTTTTCACAAACATTTTGCCATTGATTGGTTTGACCAAATAATTTTTAATGCCATGAGGGCGTCGTTAGCTGACATGGAATACTTATTCTTTCGTTTGGCTAAAGGTGAGTGTGTGAATGCATACTATCGCTTCCTTAGTCAACTTTCGGCCCTGGTTCGGGGCTTACTAGTGCTAGGCTCGACACTGTTTCTGCGACTGCTTTCTGCTACGTTTCCCGGTTGGGAAACTCCACTTTACTTACAACCGCTTGTCCAAAACCAAGCTAGCGTCCCCTGGCGTCGGGGTTTCAATTGTGTTCTGGTTCTCGTTTACAACTGCTTGCTCTGTTTCCTCTCCTGGTTCTGGAGAGTTACTTTGCTTGCAATCGCCTGCACCCAGTCTTTCAGAAAGTGCTTGGAGGAATTTTTCTGAGAAGTACCGAGTTCCAAAGTTCTTTCGAAGGCCTCCTGGTTTAGGATTTGTTCGTGAGAAGTTTCGGATTCTAAAATGAGAATCAGGGAGTGAATATCGACTTCCTAAGCTGACCTCCTTGTTCGGGAAGTTTTGCTTCAAACTTGCTTTTATTGAAACTCTCTTAATCTATTTATCTTAAGCCTACGAGTTGCATTCTCGATTCTTATTCAAGGATACAATCCTAAAAGTTCTTATGTAATTTTTCAGAACTTTCCATAACCCATTAGGTGCCATTGATTTTCTATCATTTGGACTGATTCTAGGTGACGCTACGTTCGTCGTTGAAGAGGTTAATATAGTTTTATTTCCCTTACATTCTATGTCCCTTTCAGACCTGGGATTTCCCATTATTTCCTCGCACTTTCATCTTTATTGTAACTCAGGTCTGAAGAGGCATTTTGCTATAATATTGCACATTTGTACCGTTTTTTTTTTTGCTTAATTCATATCCTTGGCTTAAGACCAAACAGAGAAAGGGCATGTTTAACATAATCGCGCCTGCTCATTAGCAGCGCGTGGGCGTGTTTTCTTATCTCGGGTGCGTGAAGCTTTCTCGCCCGAGTGATGCAGCTCTTTATGTAAACCGCCAACCGTTCCTTTTCGTCCTACTTTTCATTTCATTTTTTTTTAATTTAGCGTCTACGTCGGGATAAGTTTCTACGACGATATGGTTTGATTATTGCATCTTAGTTCTAGATTGAAATTAATTAGCACGCGGTGACACATACATTTAATCAAAACGATATTAGATAATGCTGATTTGTAGTTTGGCAGCGGATAAACAAGTGTCGAAACGGAGAAGGCCAAGTCCTGGATGACGCCTGTTGAAAACAATGACGAGAGACACGAATATACCTAAGAATATACTCAATAAAATTGAGTTATTGTTTAGTAAAAGCTGACATTTTACTCAATAATTGGTATTATCAAGTAGCGTGTAGTGTTTTGGAACGGTATTTTTCTTGTTCCAAATTGCTACAAGAATAGATCAAAACATATACCAGTTTTTAAATGATGCAAAATAGATCCAGTATAAAACAAAATTTACAACACCGGTGCAGCGATGTTTTTGCGTTTGGTCCAAAAAAATAAATCCAATCCAGGATTTTAATCGCCGTTGGAGATGCCCTTATTGAGTAAAATTTCAGCTTTTACTAAACAATAACTCAATTTTATTGAGTATATTCTGAGATATATTTGTGAGCCGAAAAGTAACCGTGTTTGTTACGTGCGATGCTGGTGGCGGACAAATAGTTGTGTTGCTCGCCTCGGATGCTGACAATTACCTCAAGTTGCTCCCGGTGCTAGTGAATTGCCTTTTCGTTTCATTCCGAAATAACGAATGCTTGTCTTAGTTTTTTTTTTACAGCCACTGCATTTTCCAGAAAACGCTGACTAGATCAAAATGCGGTGGTTCCGAGATTCCGAATAGTGTTTCGATTGCTCGAAAATGAAAAGTAATGAATTCTTCAAAGTAAACAATCTGTTTATTGATAGATTGGTCATGATAAGCACTTGCTAATAGCTCATACAGATACATTTGGGAGAAGCCTCTAGTTGACTCTAGTTGTCGCATAATGTCCAGGAACACCTCCCTTGGCATGCGGAAACGCAGAAAGTGCTTCTCGTTGTAGGTTTGCGTGTCGCTAAAGTAGTCCTGGAACAGCTTCTGATGACCGGAACGGAAATCACGGTCGACGTTGGGGCGTCATCCAAGATGTGACCCTCTCCGTTTCGACTCTTGTTTATACGCTGTCAAACTACAAATCAGCATTATATAATATCGTTTTAATGAAATGCATGCATTCACACACTCACCTTCAGCCAAACGAAAGAACAAGTATTCCTTGTCGTCAGCTAACGACGCACTACTGGCATTAAAAATTATTTGGTCAAACCAATCAATGGCAAAATGTTTGTGAAAAATCTGCGGTCTCTGAAAAAAAACTTCTGATCTCTGATGTTGAATGATCGACAGGATGACAGGTGTTGGTGGGTTTAACAACAAGAAATACAACACCGGTGCGGGGAATGCAAAGTTGGTCTATTTTACCTAGTTCTATTCAAGTTTCGCTGATGCAAATCAGATATAAAGATGATCTAAAAATAGACCGCCGCTGAAGATGCCCTAAGATTGAAATTCGAATCTATGCACCACCGAACGACAAATGCAGATTCCTAGGTATACGAAATTGTGCAAACGAGAGATCCATCCAATCTACAATCCGCGAATACATGAAAGTTGAACAAATTCCTATAGAATTGCACTGTCTCTGCCATATTAACATGAACTTTTGCCAGTAGCTCAGAAACAACTTTTTACCAGTATTGGCATTTTTTTGAACAAGCTTCGAATGGTCAGCAGTCATCATGGAAAAACAGAACTTTTTTATACCACTGTGACCAGTAATTTGAGCTATTATTACTGCATCATTATTGAGAAAAGATGAAATGTTCGGTGTTGTTACAGTTGTCATTCTTTGTTTTATTGGAAAATAATTGAGTTTTGAGGAAAGGTTCTACTATTTATACCCTTTGAAGAGTGAGAGTTTTGTCAGTCAAAACCGGAAGCATTGCAAAGGGAGCGAACAATGACACCGACACTGAACATGTAGCCCTTGTTCCTAGTCTTAAAAAATTCAAACTATAAAAAAAAACAAATGAAGACTACTAACCAATGTTTTCTTATTCCAAGGTCATCCTTGGTGACCCAATCCGAGTGCTGTCACGTTTAACAAGAAATAAAATGTAAAAAGGACTAAGATTATTGTTTGGGCAAACCGCCCAATGCTGTAGCGCGTACCACCGACAATCACCAAACAAACAAACACGTGGTATCCTGTTTTTCCTTTCCAAGTATAAATAAAATGTTGTAATCATTATTTCGGTCTGAGACGAGTTTTATTTCGGTTTTCCTTCGCGAAATTCTGTGGTGTTCGCCGATTTTTAGTCCAGGGTCCAACAATTGGTCCTTCTGCGTCGGATTGTGAAAAGTGAACCGTGAAAAAATGGCCAAGTTTCTCGGTCGCAGGAACGCCCTTCTGGCGCAAATGAAGTGGGAATTCGCAGCGGCGGAAAAGCTTCACGAGCGGAAGGCATCTTTTGGGGAAGCAACCGTTCGACTGCAGTAGTTAGCGGAACTTGCTAAAAACTTCCGGCAAGCGCAGAGCGAAATTGAGGAGGAGCAAACCGATCCGGAGGCGATCGCAACAGTGTACAACGTTCGGGAAGAGTTCTTCTCTTGCTACTACCGCGCAAAAGACATCATCGATCAATAGTTGAACCAATTCAGGGGCACCGGCCGGGAAGAGGATGAATTTTCTAATCCCAGTGACAGAACGATTGCTGGTTCCTGTAAAGACCTTCGGAAAGATATGCGGATGCTACTGGAGACACAGCGGGCGCTGCTGTTGAGCCAATCGGCGGCGAACAGTAACGTAATGCAGTTGAGAGATGACATCAATTCAGCTGGAGGTGGCGAGCAGGTTCCGAACCGTGCACCTCTGAATGTGAAATTTCCTACGATCAGCGTGGCGACGTTCCACGGTGATAGGAAATCGTGGCAATCTTTCAAGGACATGTTTGAGACGACAATCCATAGTCGGACCGACATACGGAATTCGGTGAAGATGCAGTATTTGGTATCGTTCTTGGATGGTGACGCGAAACGATTAGTGAATTCGTTTCCAATTTCCGATGCCAATTACGTCGAAGCCTGGGAAGCACTGACAAACTTCTACGACAAGAAAAACTTTACTGTCATCGCACTTGTTCGTGAGTTTGTCGATCAGCCGGAGATTCGCAGTGTCACTGCGGCCAATTTGCGTAAAATTGTCACTACCTCCGATGTGGTAGTCCGGCTGCTCAATGCCTTGGGCGTTGAATTCAACACTCGTGATCCGTGGCTGATTCATCTGCTATTGAAAAAGTTGGACAGTGAAACACGGTCTCTGTGGGCGCAACAAATTGTTGATGCGGAGAACCCTACCTTTGAGGATTTCCTAAAATTCCTGGATGATCGGTGCGATGCTTTGGAAACGTTTTCGGCGTTCAGCCGAAATCCGTTAAATCGGATTACCGAACGTTCAGCTGTTGAAAGTTCGGTAAAAACTTACCGAATACTGTAAAATTTTCTAAGTGTGTACGCTTCTTTGTCCTAAGGATGCGATGGTGCAGAATCAAAGCGTCGATCATTCGAGCGATGCTCAGCCTCAAGCTCAACACACCGTGCAGCGAACGGAGGAAACCATCAACTCTATGGTGGCACAGCTTCCAACGGTGTCGGCGCCAAAGGTATCGGTTCTTCCTACGGCGTTGATCTGCGTGAAAGCATCGGATGGCAAGTTCGTGAAGGTTCGTGCTTTGATCGATTCGGGTTCAGAGGCATCACTGATTTCCGAAGCTAGTGTCGATAAACTGCGATTGAAGCGAACGAGTGGAGAATTCGTAGTTTCTGGATTGGGACAACAACGAGCAGGAACAACGCGTGGAATTGTGGAGCTGGTTATACCGAACCGATTCTGTGAGGAAGTTATACTTCAGACCAAGGCCTTCGTGATAAACAAACTCACATCAACGTTGCCGGCTCAACGCCTGAGATTGGATCCAAGTCTGCTGAGCGAAGATGTCCAGCGAAACCTAGCCGATCCGCAATTCAATCGGCCGGGTCCAATCGACGTCGTTTTGGGCTCTGATGTGTTCTTGCTCATTCTACAAGCTGGTCAAGTGCGAACTAGGTCTTGCGTTCCAGTTGCCCAGAACACAATTTTTGGACTCGTCGTGTCGGGAAATCAAGCAGTCGACACAACGGGTATAAGGAGCAACTTCTCAATCGTGAATTTGCATACGGAGTTGGACATCAATCGAACGTTGCGGCAATTTTGGGAGCAGGATGAGGTTCCCAAGCCAGAGCTCCTTACTCCTTCTGAACAAACAGCGGTTGCTCACTTCAAGTCCACCGTATCACGCGATCAGACGTGCGACTTCCGTTCGACGATTCGAAGCCGGCTCTAGGCGAATCGCTCAGTGCAGCAGTGAAACGATTGGGATCCATGGAAAGGCGCTTCCGACGAGACCCGGAGTTTGGCAAGCAATATTCGGAGTTCATTAGAGAGTACCTGATGCTGGGACATATGGAGGAGATACCTGATAGTGAACTCAGCGTAGAAGTAAACAAAACCTTTTACCTACCTCACCACGCCGTGTTGAAGGCTGCATGCTGACCACAAAGTTACGTGTCGTTTTCGACGCCTCATGCGCGTCGAGATCTGGAGTGTCCCTCAATGACCGCTTGTTGAAGGGACCCAATGTGAATCAAGATCTCTTTTTCGTCTTTATACATTTCTGAATGCACCAGATAGCGATTGTGGGCGACGTAGAAAAGATGTATCGCCAAGTGTGGATACACCCTGAAGATCGAGATTATCAGCGGATTGTGTTGCGAGAAAACCAGGACGAAGCCGTGAAGCATTATCGTCTGTGCACCATGACGTACGGTACGAGCTCGGCACCGTATTTGGCCATCGAAGTGATGAAGGAAACCCAGAGGCAGCACAGTCGATCATCCTGGACACGTACGTCGACGACTATCTGTCCGGAGCACAAAGCAAAGAAGAAGCGATGCAGCGGCGAAATCCTCAAATCGGCAGGTTTCAACTTACGTAAATGGTCCAGTAATTGTCAGGAGTTTTTGCAGAATGTGGAAAAGTCGGAGCAAAATCCTTTGCACGTAAAATCGGCGGAGCACTCGAGTACCGTAAAGGCATTGGGCGTTCAGTGGCTCCCTGAAGAAGACATCTTTACGATCCAAGTCCACCTTGAATTGGATAATGTGAATACCAAACGGCAGTTGCTTTCAGATGCGTCGAAGCTTTTCGACCCCGTCGATTGGTTAACTCCTGTTACGGTGAGCATAAAGATACTGTTTCAGCAGCTGTGGATCAGTGAAGTGTCCTGAGACGATCCGCTTCCTCCAGCGATCGAGAAGTCGTGGAATAAGATTAAGCAGAATTTGAAAAAGATGGAAAATATCCGTATTCCACGTTTCGCAGCGAACTACAACGGCAAAGTAGAATTTGCCACGGATTTGCCGACGCCTCTGAAGCGGCGCATGGTGCGGTGGTGTCTACCCGAGCAAGGGATCCGGACGGAAACATCGTGGTGAACTTGCTAGCAGCAAAAACGAAGGTAGCACCGATTGACCCAGTTTCATTGCCACGACTCGAACTAAGTGCGGCGGCTCTGTTGACCGAGCTTATGCAGCGCATCACGGAAGCAATACCGCATCTTACGGTAAAGCACTGGGCGTGGACGGATAGTACAGTCGTTCTCCAGTGGCTCTCTTCGCATCCACGTAAATGGAAAACCTACGTGGCGAACCGTAAATCAACGATTCTTGCCTACCTACCTCGTGAACGCTGGAACCACGTGCGGAGTGCAGCTAACCCGGCAGATTGTGCTTCTCGTGGTTTGACCCCCGATGACCTTGTGAAACACCAGCTTTGGTTCAACGGGCCGGAGTGGTTGCGTATGGATGAGGAGCATTGGGAGATTAGTCAAGACTTTTTGGAAAATGTTCAACAGCCACCCGAGGAGCGCAAGGAGAAGGTGATGCATACTGTGGCACAGTGGTGCAACAGCTACTACGCGGGATAGATCATTCTTCAGCGATGTTCCGAGTTTACTCTCGTGGTACGTTCACTGGCATTTTTCAATAGATCGCTGCAAGCCTGGAAGGGAACGAAGTTCGACTCCGGTCTGACACCAGACGAACTACACGCGGCCAAAGCAAAGCTGGCACGATTGGCCCAGGAAGACGTCTATAAGAAAGAAATGGATTTGCTAGCGAGAGGTGTTGTTCTCCCAGCCAAGAACATGTTGGCTGCCTTGTATCCTTTTCTGGATAACGAGGGTACGATGCGAGTTGGAGGTCGCTTGCAAAATTCATCATACGGTTACGACGCGAAACATCCAACGATTTTGCCTCGTGACCATCGAGTAACGGAACTACTTCTGCGGGATCTTCATCAGCGCAACATGCACGCCGGTCCGACACTTTTGACAGCCACCGTGAATCAGCAATATTGGATAATCGGATTGCGATTGCGAACAGCGGTGCGGCGGACGGGCAGAACTGTGTTCGTTGCGTGAGGCTCAAAGGAGAAATTGCAAGTCAGCTGATGGGTTCATTGTCTGTGTCGCGAGTGATGGGAACTCGAGCGTTCATGAACGTCGGCGTTGATTACGCTGGCCCTTTCCCGATTCGAGCGTCATGTGTGCGTGGCGTCAAGACAACCAAAGGATACCTGGCAGTGTATGTGTGTATGACTGTGGCAGTGCACCTGGAGGATGCCAGCGACTTGTCAACCGGTATGTTCATCAGTGCCCTCAAGCGATTCATTGCAAGGCTAGGTTACCCGAGTGAGATATGGTCCGACAACGGTACCAACTTTGTTGGGGCGAACCGTTACTTTCAAGATCTCCAACAAGCACTGAAAGTCAGCAGCAAGCCAGCGAAGCAGTTCCACTTGGGCATCCGTTGGATCCGTTCAATCCACCTTCCGCTCCCCACCGAGAAGGAATTTGGGAAGGGGCGGAGAAAAGTGTCAAAGGGCATCTTCTTGCAGTCGTCGGTTCTGAAGCTACCACCTACGAAGAACTGTCGACGATTCTTACACAAGTGGAGGCCTGTCTCAACTCGCGGCCTCTTTGCGCACTTTCCAACATTCCCGACAGTTATGATGCGTTGACGCCAGGACATTTTGTGGTCGGTCAGCCACTGAATCTGATTCCGGAGCCCGACGTGTCTCGTATTCCAACCAACCGGTTGGACATGTGGCAGCAGATGCACAAGCAGACCATCGAAGTTTGGCGGCGTTGGCGCGACGAATATTTAGCAAGCCTGCAGCCACGCACCAAGTAGCGTACATGCGAAGACAACATGAAGGGGAAACAACTTGTACTCGTGAAACATGATAATACACCGCCTGCTCAGTGGGAGTTGGCCCGAGTTGTTAAAGTATACCCAGACTCCAATGGCGTCGTCCGTACCGTCACCCTGCGACGTGGACAAGATGAGTATCTTCGGCCGATCCAGAAGATCTGCCCATTACCGACGGATTGAGGCATAGTGCCTCAAGGTGGGGGATGATGTTTGGGCAAACCGCCCAATGCTGTAGCGCGTACCACCGACGCGCCCACCGGCGCAGCATTTGAATTCGCGCACTTCGTGCAGCAAGCCAGTCGTTGTGCATAGGGCCTGTTCATAAACCACGTAGACTAATTTTTGAAAATCTTAGACCCCCCCCCCCCCCCCCCCTCGTAGACTTTTCTCCATACAATTTTTTGAAATTTTGTATGGAGCGTAGACTTTGGTCAAACAACCCAGAAAAGTCTACGTGGTTTATGAATAGCCCCATAGAGAAAAAAAAGAACAGTTCATTCCAATCACCAAACAAACAAACACGTTGTATCCTGTTTTTCCTTTCCTGCGTCCTTTTGTATGCACATTTCTGAATGACTGTTCCAGAAAGTATAAGCACACTTTCAAAATAACAAAAAAGTCGTTTATTTTTAGTTTTAATAATTTTATTTGGCAAATCATATTTGTATTTTTGTTTTATATGATAATTTACTCGTTTAATCAAAATATTTAATCACAGCCAAGACTCATAACTTTTCCTCGATCATGACCCATTAGCTTCTGAACAGTGGTACTTTCCACCATTTTGACCACTTTTGGCCAATCTTTTTTAAATTTTTGGATGTCGTCCGCTGGTTTGATGAATTTTCGAAGCTTTGCTTTGGTTAAAGCCCAAAAAGTCTCGATTGGCCGTGCCTCCGGGCAGTTTGGCGGATTCATGTCTTTCGGCACGAAACATACATTTTAACTTTTGTACCATTCTAAAGTGTCCTTTGCGTAATGACATGACGCCAAATCAGGCCAAAACACTACTTGACCTTCGTGCTGCCTGATCATCGGCAATAATCGCTTCTGGAGACATTCCTTAACGTATTTCTGAGTGTTCATCGTCTCCGTTGTGATGTACGGACTAGATGTTTTACCACACTCGCATATTGCCTGCCAAACCATAACCTTCTTACCGAATTTTTCGGTAAAAAATGCCTTCTCCGTTTCGGGGATGTCTTTGTCTTCGCTTACAGTATAGAATTGTGGTCCGGGAAGCGTTTTGTAATCTAGTTTCACATACTTTTCACCGTCCATTATTATACACCCAAAATTTCTACACAATAACGAATCGTAGAGTTTGCGGGCCCGTGGTTTCACGGACGCGGCCTATTTTGGGTTGCTTTTGGGTTTTTTTCTGCTTCCGGTATGTTTTTAGCCCAAGTCTTTCTTTGGCACGCATGACGTTACTCGTCGAGGTCCCTAGTTTTTTCGCAACATCCCGAACGGAAGTCGCTGATTTTCTCTTGTAGGCATCCCTGATCTTTTTATCGATATTCGGACTAACAGGACCGGATTTCCGACCACTCTTCGGCGCATCTTCAAACGTACACTGTTCTCTATATTTTCGAATCGCAGATCGTACCGCTCCGACGCTTACACCCTCTTCCTTGGCCAATTTTCTCAAGGAGAGTCCGCTCACAGTGCACCATTTGTGCACGATAGTTTTTCGTTGTTCCGGAGTAAGACCGCGCATTTTGATAGGTAACACTAAACTGAGCACTTTTTTGATGCTATGTCATTCAGAAATGTGCAAACAAAAGGACGCAGCCAAAACATGTTGAAATATTTCATTATATTCATAGTGACCGTTTAAATAAGGTGTGCTTATACTTTCTGGAACAGTCTATAGCCTTTGATGCAGAAACTCATATCCCTACCTCCCAGTGGTGCCGACTGGGGTACGACTACTCATCAGGACTGGCAAATGTCATTTTCAAAGAAAAATGACCTATGATTTTTACCGAAATACGTCTGAAAATCTCATCGGGCGAGAAAACGATGATGGAGATTTTTTTATGAATCTCATCGATTTTTTCGTCATGACAGCACGTGACAGTGTTTTGGTCATCGCTATTACAAGCACATTTATTGATATAATTGTTAAATTCATCACGAAACATCAAATACATATTCCATTTTGACGATTGCATATGAATGCTTGCGTAATTTCAAGTTGATTAGTTAGAAATTTGTGAAACAAAATCGTATGAGAAAAAACCTCATGACTGCATGATGGTATGAGAATGACAAAAAAGCTCATGATAGTTCGTTTCTTCTCGTGACAGTGAAATGGTCTGTTTTTTCATTGTCACATGATGGCCGTGAGATTTACCAGCTCTGCTACTCATATAGGAAAGGTCGGTTACCCAACAAACAAATCAAAGCAATAAACAAGCATACATGCTTTGTTAAAGCTGGATTAATCTTTACATAGCCCAAAGCCTGTCCACGATAAATTTTGGACATTAAGATAATGATAGCGAAAAAAAATTCTTTCTGTAACATTCTCGAACTTTCACTGGTACACTTTGTACGCCTTCATTCTATGCCTCTGCTTTACTTTTTTCATGATTTACTATACATTTCCAAATCTCACGAATACCGTTAAGCCTGGTGGCCCGGACCTTACATAAACGTCATTGGTTCGATTATTCCGCAATGAAAACAATGTCAATGTTACTTCGGTAGAATTGCAAAAATTACTCCAGGTCTTCACTTGACAGCTGCATAGTAGGCTTAAACCCGAAAAGGTACTGATCAATAAAGCGACCAGAGAGTTGAAAAATATGCCAACATCCTGCTTTTCGACGGCTATGGTCGAAGTTCCGGCCAAGCTCCGTAAGGAAGTGGAGTCATTTTTGTAAAATCATGAATTAATACAGGAATCAATAAAAAATTGTTTTATCGGACATCTTTCCTCGTTTTTTTTCTCTACCCATCCAAAAATGGTGTCCCTCTAACAACCACTTGATATGTTTAGAACTTCGTTAAAACGCCTACAAAACAGTTATAGAAAATTCTGTCGATCGTTATAGATAGAGGAGCAAGGAGCAAATAAATGTAAATAAGTAACAACGTAATGTGTCAGCACAACGCTGGAAAAATACTCATAGAAAGGTGGATTGTGCTTGTACTACCGAGAAAACGTGAATTCTCCTAGTTGTTTGCCAAGTAATTGAATATATATATAATATAAATCACGAGATTCGAATCAGTTATACTTTTAAAGGCTGTTTCTTTCTTTCCACTTGAATGAGGTCAAACCGCTCTCTTTTTTAAACATATTCTTAAGCATCTATATTTCTCTTTTCTCAAGAAACATTCCAAAATAAGGTTGTTATAATAAAATTATTAATAAAAAAAAACTTATAATCTAAAAACATAAGAAATAGCAAAAAAAAATTATCAAAGAATTACGTCTTTGCCTAATCCTTGTAATAATGCTTTTTTTTTATTTTTTATTCTTTTTTGCCGTCCTTGTCTCACCTTAGTTAAAGCGATTGTTTAATTTACAAGTAGTTTTTTTTGCTGATTTTTTTTCGTCAAATGTTTTCCAATAATGGTAGATTTTCATTTTCTTTTCATTTATTTTTGCGTTTTTTATATTCAAGTAAAGGAACAATGTTTTCTGCCTTACATTTATACACAATTTATACAAATAAAATTAAACGTAAATTTTCACCCTTATGTAACGACGAAAACCATGATAAAAATGACGGACAATGGGTGATACACAAATAAAGGAGACTGGTTCCTTGACAATGAATGTTTTTGTGTGTGAGACGAGTTTCTATTCGTAACAAATCGATGTTTTTCATTTCTCGTGTTTTGCTTGATGAGTTCTTTTAGATGTCGTTTTCTTGTATTCTGTGTAAGTGAAAGTGTCCACTATGTTTTCCTTCGGGAGAGACGCGGAAATGAAATAAATTGTACAATACTCTCTTCCTTATTGTTTTGCTTTACATTTTATTGGTTTTATTTAGGTAGTCAATTTGCACATTTTTCTACTGTTTATCGTTCTCTGAATTTTGTTTGGTTGTAGATAAATGTTAGTTGTTGTTTTTATGCGTTCTTGTTTTACTATTATCCACTTTTATTATTCCCTTGACAAATTATTTAAAGTGGCGGACATGGCATAAGGAAGATTATTTGTCGATGTTCACACAAAACTATTTATAGCTGCAGAATGCATAACAAAAACATTCGCTATGGTGTTAGTTTTTAATTGAAAAAAAAAAAAACATATTTGTAAAGACCGTTTCATTTAAAGTCTATTTCCTTACGATCAGTCATGCGAGATATTATTTAGTTTCATGTTTTTGAGCTGAGATAGTTTGTTTGAAACCCATGCATTTTTGTTCAATGAAAATCGGCAAATAGTCTTAAGTTTTGTATCCGCCACTTTTTTTAAAAATATTTTGCATTTTTCTTTCAATGTTCGGTGAACGCGGTATGTCAAACCTAAAATTAAGTTTTTTTCTTCTTCATAGAGCCCAACATGTTTCGCATTTCTGTTGAGGGTTGTAGGAGTCTGTTTCAATTCACGTCAATGAGTTTGTGTGTACTATGAGCATCGGATGTATGCCTTGAGAAATATGCGTGAGCGGAACTTTTGGATTTTTGTTACTGATTACCAAATGTTGGAAAGAGATAACGCTGCTATTTTTTTTTCTTCTGGTAAAAGCCAAAGAGTTTTTTTTTATTTGTAAACTTTTTCAAATAAAAAGAAGTTATATTCAACACAATTTCACAGAAATTAAATTTTAACGTCAAGCTGAATTGATTCTTCGTTTCTCGCTTTTTTAAATTTTTATTCTTTTTCCAACTTGTCTGTTTTCAAAGGAAATAAATAATTCTGGTCCGAATTTTCAATAGGTTGAATGTGCTTTCGTAAATAAAGATTCAAAGAAATTAGAAAGTTATTAGAAAGAATAATCTTCTCCTTACAACATTTTCGAAAATCCGATGTCGGAACCCTTGCTTACAAAAGCACATTCGACCTATAAAATATTCAGAGCATAATTTATGTTTTTGTTTTGTTTTAAATATTACTTATTCCTAAGATATTTTGTTAATTAGTTTTGGAACAATTTTGAACTAAAATTTCATTTTGTATTTGATGTTTAGTTTTTTTTTTCGTTAGACGCCGAAATGTTTTTTTTTTTGTTTACATGTTTTGTTTTTTTGGTTCTTCAAACGTGTATGGGACGTAAGTTTATGGAAAATTTTGATTCGGATGAAAACTTTTAATGTGTTCCATTTCTGTTAGAATACGAACATTCCGATGCAGAATCTACGTCTCGGTTGTGATTTGAATTCGTAAGTGATTAATTTTGAAGTGAATTTAAGTTTGACATATATCTCAGTGTTTTTCGTTCTCTTCAATTATTTAAATATTTTTATGTCCGTATTTGAAAATTCACAACATGCTGGCTTTTTTTCGGTTATACTTGGTAAAACTGGTACAGGGCAATAAGATTTTAGGCATTTATTGGGCAGTATTCACGTTGGTAGGTACATTTGTTATATTTTTGTCCAATGTCTGGTGGGCAGATGAAAAGAAAATGAAAAATATGTTGTTGATGATAGTTCAAAATAGTAAATTTGAAAACTATAGAGTCCTTTCTACTAAATGTTGAGTACACAAATAGGTACCATTTAATTTCCAATTCGCCAATAATCAGGTTTCATGTTGCCATCTCTATTCCCGTATTCATACAAATTGAATCCATTATTAAAAAATATGTTGTTTTATTTTCAGCTGAGAGGGTTAGAAGCCACATAGTGTATGTAAAAAATGGCCAAAATTGTTTTAAAAGCTGGTTAAAGCTTCGAACTATAAGCTATGCAACTTTGATGAATAATTGACCACCCTGAACAGAAAAACGACTCGTTTTCAATGCCCCGTGCAATTTGCTTAGGGTCAGGTCAATACACCCAAACTTGTAGCTTGTTTTCTTGAAACTAGATTTTTGCGAATTACACCTATTGGCTTTTAACTCCCTCAGCAGATGTATGTTTGTATTTATTTTCTTTTCAGCTGCGTACCAGACATCCGTTCATAATGAATCGATGGGTCATTCTTAAACATTTTAACCAATCTTGTTCCAGTCACCGGCGGACTTTAATTGACATCCATCGACGGCTGCCAAATTCAAAGGAAACTTCTGCAACTGTATTGATATCGTTCTCACCAGCTCATATCGGGTAGCACAGGATAGGACAGTTTTTCCTCCATGAAAAGAGACAAGAGATTTTGGCTGGATGGAATAACAGTCACAAAAGCACGTATTTCTAGGAGAATAAAATATAATAATCACATTTAATCTTCGAAAACACCCCAAGGAAAAAAAAAATACCTATTCTGACACGAACGTCGATGAACCGAAGAATGTCAACATCGTAACCATGGCAGTGAGAAAATGAAAAAAAAAATCTCGACAACTTATTCAAAACGAAGAATCCGATGTAAATAAAGAGGGAACAAAGATTTAAACGTAAATTTCCCAAAACTCTCAGCACCCTCACCGACACTAGCATCACTATCATGTTAGGGCAATGGTATTCCTTGTGTTGGTGGTCCTAATTGGCGTGAAAGTGCTAAGGGTTTCAAGAATTTAACGTTTGAACCTAACTTCCCCTCTTTGTTTGCAAAAGCAGATACGTCGTTTTGGATAAGTTGTCGAGAAATATTGTGATGAAATTGGAGATCAAAACTGAAGTAATCTATTATTAAAACCCACCGTCAAATCCGACAGATGTCACAACGCCAGTAGTGGCAAAAGCATATTTGGTCGGGGTTCTGCAAAACCACACAAAGAACCATATTTCCAAAAATTGAGCTATGTACCCCAAAGGATGCAGAAATTTATGATTTATCAACTGTAAAATGATCGAGTTGCTTGAACAGTTCCAAGATGCATAAAAATCCTCTGTAGCAGGCTATGGAAAAAAATCAAATTGAATCCATCCAAAGAGAACCGTAAACCAACAACATGGAGTCGAATGAAAGTGAAAGTTTTGGTCTTTAGGAAGATTAATCCGATATTTGTGCATCGTCAGATTTTTTTTCGTTTTGGACAGTTCACGGAAGAGTAAGATATCCAAGCGATTGTCTTTTAGCCCAATACCGTATAATACGGACTGGTTTAATTTTTTCAATATATTCAACCATAGCGCACCAAGAGCAATGAATTTTTAATTCAATTTACTCTCGCAAAATAAGAAAGTGTCGTGTTGGTTGGTAAACATTAAGTTTATAAAACTATTAGCAACCCGTAACAAAATTGCTCCGCGTTTCAAAATAATACCATCCATATAATTATTCTGTACTTGATGCGCTTTCGCTGATCTTAAAATGAAGTTTTGCTCGTATAGCAGCCACATAATTTTGGGTAGTTTTTTTTTAGTTTCAGAGTTCGATAGTTTCGAGGATGTATGCTCAGATGATCAAACCACATGTTCCAATACCGACGATGACCTGGATATGAAGAATGAAAACTCAGGTGGCAATACTGCTCCGGGTAATAAATGTTTGTACTTGGTGCATTTGGGCTGGATCTTAATTTTCTCCGTTCATCAAATTTTACTAACAGAAGAAGGCGTCCAATTCGAGGCTATCGAGGAAGCTACGGTTTCAAACCCTTCTCAAAAGCAGAAACAAGCAGTAAAGTTGATTTACCGGCGCCTCTTAAAAAGCGTAAATACGCTGATCCTCTATTATGGAAGAAAAATGTGCGCAAACTTAACAGACAATTCATATATTTTAATACACGAGGGGTGGTAGTTCCTGCCAAGCAAATTCAAGATGATTACCAATGTGGTTGCCAAAATGAATGTTCAAGTAAAATATCCTTTGATCAACGTTGGATTAATGTTAGGCAGGAAACGCAAACAGCATTTATTGCTAAATCTATTCGTGTTTCATCAGTCAATAGGAGGAGATTTTCAGACCCAGACCGGTGGAGGAAGCACCACACCAGGCACTAATATTTACAAGCTGACAGTGTAAACCTAGCGGTACTCGTACTCTAGTCACAACAGAAGAAGTGACAGTCCAGACAGACTATACTTACCAAGCGGTCTAAATATGAGAAAAATGCAACCTCTGTACATCACCCAGCACTGAGAAAAAGTTTGAAGTAAGCTTGTTGACGTACAAAAGGATCTTTCCACGGTAATACAACTAAAAGTTCCAGTCTTCTAAAAAGGCCACATATAAAACATGTAAACAGTTGAAGATCCAAACTGACGCTTAAGAAGCAAAAGCTTCAGCAGATCAAGATCCAGTGACAATTGAAAAACTCCAGGCGGCAGTTGATAACCATAGAACTAGCAAACAACATGCGTTCAGGTGACTTAGAGGTGGCGAAACAGGAAGACCGTCACGTTATTTGTTTCGATCTGCAAAAAACCTTCCCTTTACCAAACATATCTACAGGAGAAGCTTACTATTATAAGCACCAACTGACTGTCCTTAACTTTGGTATCCATAACTTTTTGACACAACAAGGATTCGTATATGTATGAAGGCATCGCTTCTCGAGGAGTACAAGAGGTAAATCCAAATATGACCACTTCCTTCTTTTAGTAAGTAATTCTAACATGCTTTCTTTTTTTCACTCTAGGTAAGCTCTTGTTTGCTACTAAAGTAAATGCTTCACTACGTAAAGGAACATGTTCGCACTAAAAATATTTTCGCCTGGTTTCAAAATCGGAATTTAAAAGTAGCACTTTTGTGGATGTATTTGATGCAGCTCAAAATCGGAATTTAAAAGTAGCACTTTTGTGGATATATTTGATTGCGCTAGAGGATTAGCAACATGTACAGCTATGGCGAATTTTGCAATGTAGTGTCATCTTGCAAACAGAAAAAGCAAAAGCTCGTACTTACAAAAATTACCTGTGAGGATTTCTATTCGACAGAAGCATTGCAAAAATTGATTACAAACAGAATGAAGAATACAATGAAAAAGAAAATAAACTGGCTAAACATGGAGGTAATTCGCGTGGAGAAACCGAGTGCTGCAATTTAAGTATGATCCTGATCCTCCTTTCTTCCAATTAGATTTGAGAAAGAGATTGGGAGGGCCTCCGCCTTTGTTCGGTCAAATCGAAATGGAATTATTGAATCCCAATGGGCACAACATTTGTTGTGTGAAGTATAACGACTGTTGAAATATGTACCTCCTGTAAATCACGAGTTCTTTGTGAACCTAGTTCCCGATGATAAAAACACTGTTGATATTAATTTTGACTTGGTTAGTGACGAGGAATCAGAGAAATTCTCAAATTAATGTATAAAATTATTGTATTACCATAAATTAAGAAATACATAATAATCTCAGGGCATTATTGAGGTTCTGTTTTATAAACGTGTGCGGTAAAATTACGAACTATTCGAACAACTTAATTGGACAGAGGGTAAACTTTAAACTCAAATTACTCAAAATAATGTTTTTGGCGGTTTTGCAGAACCCCGACCATTTATAGTATAGAAATTATCAGAAATTCAGCGATTTCGCTTAAATTGTGGCTCGTTTTACAAAAAAAAAAAACATCTACATTCCATTCTTAGTAGTAATAGGAATGTCTTATTAAAATATACATTTGGCAAAACGCCTGTTCCATTCCCAACAAAATCCAGTAACTGTTCACTAACTGGGTGCCTTTTAACTGGGCTGCTTTTTAACTGGGCGCCCGCTAACTGGCCTATAGCCCAGTTAAAAAGCAAATAAACTTAAAAAATCAGCATTTAACATTTTGTTGTCAAAATTAGCAAGGGGCATGTAAAAGCCATATAAGGTTCATGGAGGAGGGGAAAATTGTTTAATTGTATGAAATTGAGTCTTAATCTCATACAAACTGAGTCAAACATTTTGCACAATAAACTACATCGCAATAACGTATAAAGCATAAAAACTTTATGTATTGAGCAATGACATATGCCAACCGAAATCTGATCGAAAGCCCCCTCGAAATTTATTTACATTCGAAATGTCAGCCCAGTTACCGAGCAGCATCCGCTTACTGGGATGCACTTAGCCCAATTAGCGAACGGTTGCTGTAATTAATTTTAAAACACCTCAAACGTATCAAAATTCATGACTTTTTTTGACGTAGGAGCTAGTCGATTTATACTCAATATTTCTATCCAAACTATTGACCCATCGATCCATCGGTACGGATTAAAAGAAACCAAACAAGTGTACCCTATAGTTACTTCCTCCGTCGCGTTTTCCGAACTTTTAGCCCGTTATCAATTGTTGTTAAATATGCGTTTGTGTTCTTGTATGTATTTTATTATCGTTTTCACCGGTTCCACAATGCGCAAAAAAAAAAGGTCCATTCGACATCCGCAATGAGGCCCCTGGTATTGACCGTTCCGAAGTAATTGTAAATATTACTTTTCTGAATGAATTTACACTCCACCGTTCCCATAATTTAGCCTCGCTCTAGGACAAAAAAAATCGATAAATTTTTCAAAAAGATGCCCGTGGAAACAGGTACAGAAACATCGTATCGTCAGAATATCGTTTTCGGCTTTCTCTCTGCTTCAACGAATCACTACAATATTCCGATTCGCCAACCCATCATTCATGTTCCGTTATGCGATGGTTGATTTGTTTCCGCTTTTTTTAATTCTTTTCTTGTTTACCGTGTTGTAATTTTGTATTCCTGTCGTGGAACCATAATATTTGATAACATTATTATTATTAATATTACGATTTTGCTTCGTTTTCAAACTTGATTTTCATACCGTTTTGTATCAGTGTTAAACAGTAGATATTAACGTTTCAATATGAGAACGTTTGTAATATACGTATATTGAATCTTTCTCTTAAACGCGCCTTGTGTGTGTATGTGTGTGGGAGTGTGTGTGTTTTCTTCTTCATCATCATCTCATCAGCATGGAAATACTCTGCCTCGCCGTGTTTGCTATTCTCTGATGCATCATTGACACGTTTCATACGTCGATAGTTAAGATTAATGCTTTTGTTAATGTGTATTTGTGATTGTATCTATCGTTAGTATAAGTAGTTTGATGAATACAAAGGATAAAAAAACAGTTCAATACATTTAGGTTTTTTGCTATCGTCTCGCTTCAATTGTTGTGTATGTGTTCAGAACGCGTAAGTGTACTTGGTTTTGTTTGTAATAGTAGTAATAATAATAGTATTATTTATTATGCTTTGCCAGTAAAGAGATTCGAACTATTTATTCTGAATAATTTCTTACTTCAAATTTTCGCGACTTATCCTTTACAGTAATGTTTTGTTTTTCTTCAAATACTTAAATATAAACATTATCGGTTTATAGTTTTATTTTTACGCATTTTTTTTATTTTTCACTTTCTTCTCATATCTTAACCACAATAGTTCTTCCTTAAAATGCGTACTGTTTCGAATGCATATAAATCATATAATTGATTTACTAAGTCGCAATTCTTATTCATCAACTCAGCCTCACCCAACACATATATCCATTCTCTCTCTTTCTCTGTGTATATGTGTGTGTATTTTTGTTTTGCCACATTTGCAAATTGCTATTGCCACATGTTCGACAAACAAACAAAATATTAACACTACTACACTCTAGCCACTTAAAAGTCAAATAAGAAAGAAGAACTTAAACGCGTGTTTTCGGGTTTTATTTTAAATGCACCCAAACCCCGGAACATAATCACCGCGTGAGACCAACCATTCGCATATAACCTAAGGCGTAAAACCAAAATGGAGCCGATTTTTTTTTCTATAATTTAGAGTAAAATTTCCTAAACAAAGAAGAATAACAGAAGATCAACCGAATTTTATTCGGACAGTTTGGGTCAGAAGGGGGAGTCGTACACTGGTTCCTTTCTTAAAGGATTTTTTTCCCCAGTTCGCACTCGATGACAATTGCTACATAACGATTGGCTAAGATTTGTTTTTTTTTCTTAGAAATTTTGTCTATTCTTTTTCTCCACGGTTCGAAGATTCGAAGATGATGATTGTTAATGGGTTTGGGTGGTTATTTTGTTCATCGTTGATTGCTCTGACTCGAGAGAGTTGTTGATTTGGGTTGTCAAACTTGTTTTCCTCGAAAACGAAAAACGGAAGCCTTCATTGGATTGAATGAAAGCTTCCGGCGATCTTGGCGATTCCAACAAATGCAAATAAGAAATGCTTTTGACATTGACATTGACATTGAACTACTACAACAAACAGAAGTTTCCAGGAACGTCTTCAAAAAATTCCAACCTCACTAATTGCTGGAACATCCTAGTAGTCTCTGAATATCTCAATGGAAATTTCTCTATGTTTCAAGTGTTGGAATCGGCCTGAAGAGAAAAATACGGCGCTCCCATAGCTGCATTATCTCTCAAAATCTTTTAGGGCTCTGAAAACTCTTAATGTTACAGTAATTGCTGAAACACACTTATGAAAAGTAACTAGTTTGGATTTGAAAATAACGCATTGTTCTGATCAACTGTTTGCTAAAGGTGACTGAATGATATGATGAAATCGTAATTTGGTTTAACTGAAAAATATACTGCTCCTATTCACATATCTGTCCCATAGCCGTTTTTATAATATTGAGAAAATGGCCGTTTTAGTTTTGAATGCGCTTTCCGCGCAGAATTACAAGAAAAAATATATCATAAAATGAAGAATTTCCCAGTTTCCCCAATTTCAACGAAAGATTTACACATTTTCATAAAAAAAAGATTCATCACCGTAAACAATATTTTAATAATTTCAATAATATGAATCTATGTGTTATAACAACTGTTATGCGAATATTTCCAAAATGGGACAAAACAAGAGGATTTTATATATTCTACATTCCCGGAACCATTTATATTCTACAATCATTTTTCCTGAAACTGCAAGCAACCTTAAGCTTATTTCCATAAGAAAGACAAAACCACAAAAAATGGGTCTTTATGTGAAAAGCGGCAGTATAAAAACGTCAACATAATGTCTTTCAAAATTTAAAGAAAAAAGACGTCTAGTAGTCATCTTGAACCTTTTTAACACATACCGTGCGTGTTATTAAATCTTAGAATGAAAAAGTGTTTTTCAATAGGAATGAATAAAATTAATTCAAATTAACGACGTAGTGGTGTTGTCGCATCTTGAAAAAAAAGGGGGGGGGGGGGGGGGAGGAAGCACACGTCACTATTCACTAGCAGTTTCACTTGCAATTTCACCTTGAATTGAAACTTATTCTTCCCTTAATCTGACATCACTCCCAAATCACCACGATTTCCATGCCATATGAAGCTATCATACGTTTATCAGTAGTATTTGTATCGATAAACCATTCTAAAGTCAAACCAGTTAATTCGGGACTCGGCCCCGCAGAACATGCATTTGTTAGAGCCTGCAGTATCAACGCCGCACTTATCAGGGTGCCTACGGCTATCTTTTTTTTTTATCATTTTCGTAAGTTCATACAAATCCCATCTCAAAAACAAGGATCCCTATGGTCACCGCTCCTGGATTATCGGTACAACAAGTTAAATATGAATTGCATTGAAAGGCGCATTACTTCTACCCTACTTATGTAACTAATAGTTCCCGGCATATGATGCTCATATGTTATTTCTATTGTATTTTCCGTTGCTTATTGTTTGATGGCCACCAAAGCGTGGTAACGCTTTGGTAGCCTTCTTGTTAAGGATTCATTCGCACGATACACTTAAAACAAAAAAAAAAATGCAAGAACACAAAACTGTTCCACAAAAAAAAAATAGAAGGCGCACACAACCTAATCCAGGAAGAAACGACCAATATCATATCCTCAAGACAACAGGCCACTCACAACCCAGAGCAAACGATGAAATATTGATTCTTTTATCGGTTTCCCTTAAATCGAAACAAACTGACTTTGTCAAAACTAGTTATTTTACACAAAAAAAAGAGCTAAGCTATTCAGCGCAACCAGCCGCCAACACGGTTTCGTCTAAAAACTCATTTTAGAAATTACACTATTATTACTAACACTGCATGATCTTCTTTTCTTCGTCTCTATCTCTCTCTTCAGCGTTTTTTTGTTTTATGCTTTTTCTATTCGTCACTTTTTTGTCCTAACCTTCCTAGCCAAAGTGTTAATGTATGTCTGCGTATGTGTTTGTTTGTTTGATACTAAAAATATATCAATTCTTGCTGTTCGTTATAACTTCCACTTGTTAAAAAAAGGAGCTTTTTATCAAAAGAAGTAAACTTAAAGAATTCTTTTTTATAAACTACCGACAAGTAAAAAAGAAAAGAAAAATAAAGATTGTTATGAAAATCACAACTTACTACACGTAAACTACCGTACGGGCGGGGTAGGATCGAGTTCAGGTCTATGTTTGTGGAAGCGAAAAGGTAGTAGGTATAAAATTAATTAACAAAATAGATCCTTCCACCAAAGGAAGCCGCCGTCACCGCCGCCAAACAAATCTTATCTTCCGCCATGCTTTTTCGCCGCATCCTCAGCCAACGGATGTGGATGATGGTATTTGATGATCACGTTTGACGTACCACCACTGCTACCGAGAGCGGTAATGTTCTTACAGCTTACGATCTTCATTTGCTTGCTGTTGCCGCTGCTGCTATTGATCACATTCTTTCCTGTTGTATCCGCTGTTGTTGTTGCTGCTACTACTGATGAAGGTGATACTGGTACGGTAGATGAAGACGTTGCTGCAACTAATACCACTGAAGACGATGACGGCGATGACGTGTTACCGGATGAAAATGAGGAAATTGCAACGCCGCCAGATGATCATGACGTCTGTTTGACGACGATTACTCCCGGTCGACACTGCTGGTGGTGCTGGAGGATCTGCGATGCAGTTTGCTGGTTGGTTAACGTGACCGAAGGAGAGGGACTGCAACTGCCGGCGGCCTGCGTTACGGTAGGTGTGATGGACACTGACACTACAGCGGGATTGCTGGAAGGGATGCTGGAGGATGAAGATGAGGAGGAGGTAGCGGAGGAAGCTATCTGGCAGGTTCCTGCAGGTGGCGTCCGGAACTTCAGATACGGTTCCAGCTGACTTTGGCGATGATCCCGATCCTGCTTCTGTTGGTGTTTACCGGAGGTGGTTAGTGCGAGGGGAACTTCCTGTACCGGCCGGGCACCTGCTGCCGAAGATTGTAGATGCTGTTGCTGTTGTGGTGGAGCGACGTTGTCGAATGCATCTCCCTCCAGGTGCCTTATTGCTTCTACTATCGTCTCAAGATTGTGCCGGCAGGTATTGATGCGTGAGGCGGCTTGCTGTTGTTGTGGTGTAGTGAGTTTACTGCTCGTCAAGTGTGACAATCGATCATCGCTGACGACGATCGACGAGGGGGAATCAATGCGTTCCACTTCAACTTTCGGTTCGGCTTTGATGGCCGCCTCCAATATCGTGGGATAGCGGTTCTTTTTCGGAGGCAACGTAACAACCGTTTCAACGTTCGGGGGCGACTGCGACCGGGATCGCTTGATGAACACTTTCTCTTCCTTTACAGGAACAACCACTGGCTTAGCAATTGGTTGTTGTACAGTCTCTTCTATAACTTCCGGTCCACAGACGACCAGCTGCTTCTTACAAACCACGCCGCTGTCCAGCGTAATCAGTTGAACATTTTCCGGTTCTCTGACAACATTGGTTGCGATCGGTTTCGTTATCGTTGGTACGAGTACTTCTTCCAGGGGTTCACTCGTTTCTACCATATCCGGGTGGTCTTGGTAGAGAACCCGAGCGGGATAGATCTGTCGTTCTAAAGCCTTTAATCTCTCTTCGAAGATCGCTTTCTGTCGTCGTTCGATCTCTAGCTGGTGTTTCATATCCAAGTAATCTTTCGCCGATACGTTGAATGCCTGGCATGCTCGCCCGTTAACCGCGGCGGCGACAAGAGTACTTCCGGTAGCGTTGCTCACGACCTGCATGAGACTAACCGGTTCCGGCGACATCGAACCTAAGCCTTCATCGGACGAATCGGATACTGGTTGAATGATGGCATCAATCTTACGCTTCTTGGCGACGGTGGCCACTTGCGCAACGGTCTGAATTGGAGCGCCAGTGGCACCATTGTTGGTAGCGACTGTTGCCCCCGCTGCTGCTGTTGCTGCCGCTGTAGTGGTCAGTACTGTTACTCCTGGTGCGGTCTGTGTGGTAGCTTGCTGTAGTTCGGCAGCTGCTACTGCTCCATTGTGATCGTGCTGGTCTAGTAATCGCTTAAGTTGGCAATTTTGCGAAAGCAATCGAGTCTTTTCCTGTTCGAGAGCATAGATGTATTCTGCCGTTTGCTGAAGAATTGCCGCCTGTTGGGGATGGAAGAAAGAAAAAAAATTGAATTAAATTGAGATAATATAATGCCGTTCTACGCATAATTGGCACACCGCTCATTAGGAATGCATAGAACATGAGACAATTTTCGTTATTCGAGTATTCTGAAACACCGTGGGTTAAAAAAATGTCCTTCATAGCAAATCGTTGTCAAAACATTCCAAATCTGACTACTGACTATCTGTTATGGAATAAATAAAGTGTATGGATACTTTGAAGAAACATCAGCCAGAATTGCGGGAAATGCTCTTTTCACCCCATTTCACCCTAAAAATGCTGTTATGGATTTTAAAATAGTTGCAAAATATTGCGGCTTTCCAAAGTATATTTTTTAAACATAGAATCAACTGAAAAAATATACGATACACACTTTATTTAGTAGCGGCGGATGGAAGTACCTATTTTACCCTATGCACCGTTATCTGGGGGGATGATCACTTTTGGGACAAAACATGCAATAACATTCTACATTCTACATTGAAACAAAGATTTTCAAAACATGTACTGCTCTATACGTTATAATAATCAGCATAGGGTGTGGAACGGCTTTAGCTCCCGGGTCCCTATTCCAAGCACGGGGTGAAAATAAACTTATACCCAACGCTCATTTTCATTTTCTAGTGAAGCATCATACTGCAAAAAATGAGCATTGTAGGTTAATGTTTACCTCGTGCTTGGAATGGGGTACCGGGGAGCTGAATCCGTTCCGTACCTTATTTGGCTTCCCAAAATGCATTCGCATTTATTGAAATAAAATTAATTATCATGCAATTTTTGAGTTCACTGGTTGGGGGTACAGTTGATTACTCTACTAATATCACTATGACCCAGTAGTCAAAATACACTCGTATATTTGAAGAAATGATGAATTCGTCACGTAAAAATATATGCCTTCCAAATTAACAGCTTGTTGAAAAAATACCAATGGGTTCAATCAAATATTACGTAACAAAAAATGGCCCCTTCTCATCGTTACGTTACGTAAAAGTTATTTGAGGGGCCCCATTGCCGACTCTCAAAATTATAAAAACACATAGTAAAAAGAAAAATAATCGAATGTTTCTTGAAAAAGTAATAAACTGTCATTATTTGATTTAGCAACGATTTCATATAAAACAAAACAACAATTGTACGATTCACAAAATTAAACAGCCGTTTGTGTCATCCGACTACTGCCATAAAAGATTATAAATCATCTGTTTTTTTTTTCAAAGATCGGAATGAAATATGATAGGATCTGATAAAATGTTCAGTAAGTCCGACCTCTTGGGTTGAACGCATAGCTTCAAATCTTCAGTGTCTGATGCGGGACACACGTTTCTTCAGACTAGCAGCTCGAATTGGAGTCGGTTCTCTTCCTTGATCCTTATTCGTTCTCTTGCGCTTCACAGACAAGATCTAAAAATCATCCTTCTCTTCTTTGATCCTGATTCCCTTTCGTCTTCGTTCATCTGGGTTCATATTCTCGTCGTTCGCCAGCTATTCCTTCGCGTATGGTTCCGCGTAGCACGTCGACTATTTTTGGGCTTCCTAGATTTTGCTCCTGGCATCGGCATAGCGACATCATCTTTCTTCTGTTTGATTCTGTTGCCTGTATGCCTACCTTCATCCGACTTCAGATGCTCATCATTGCTCAAGGACAGCTCCTTCTTGTTAAGAACTCCAGTGCATATTGTTCTGTGACACTTTCACTCGGTTGAATTCGCATTAACCGACGTCGTTTGGGAATGTTCCGAGATGTTGATTCACCATATCGTTGCTGCTTCGTCATCGTCACAAGTTGTTCGGAAAATGAGCAATTTGGGTTGGATGAAGGTGTCTCTACTTCGTATTCCCTGGGATTTTCTTCAAAACTATCATCTTATTGAGAGAGAAAATTCCAGTTGCTTGGAATCCCGATCGCATATTTTGAGCGCTGCTCTTCTGAATGTCATCCCTGGCAGCCTGCAGCAAACTAGGAAATCGATGTTTGGGAACGAATCCTCGACTGCGCTTTTTTCAATCTTCCAGTGTTTCCCTTCAGGAGTTTTTCGATGGCCTGAAGAATGCCACATGATGAGTAGCGTTTGGCGGTTGGAATGCAAATCGGATATTATTATCGAGGCAACTTTGTAAGACTTAGTACGACAAGTGCGACGCAACGTTATTTCCAATTATTACCTTTGGATGGCCATTTTTCAAGCTATATGCTGAAGAAGTAAAACTATTGTGTGGAACCAATCCTAAAATACCATCGTAGCGATGGTATCGTATCCTGAAAAATGAGCATAAATATGAGTGTATTCTTTTTGTTATAGGTAAATCGCAACCTTACCGGAGTTCGTTCGGATAAACGCAACAAAAAAAATAATATGTAGAAAAAAAACCCCCCCCCCCCCCCCCCCAACCCCCCCCAAAAAAAAACCCATAAATAGTCCAAAAAAATCAAACATATATATGTAACCCCCCACCCTCCCCCCCCGACCCAACAAAAAAGTAGTCCCCGCCAACACCCAAATTCCTTCCGAAGGAACACTTCGAGGGGTTATGGCGAGCTTATCAACATTTTCGTTGGCTATTCCTGGATTTACTCTTGCATGACTTCTTTTAATGTTCTGAGACAATCGTGTAGACAGTGTTGATTTGTAACGTTAACCCTTATGTGATCGACAGGGTACCCGGGTACCTTTTCAGGTTTTACATTACGAAATTTCATAGTCCATTTTAAAACAGGATGCTGAAATTCAGTGACATCTAAGTAATAGTTGAAAGGCAACTTTTTGCATAAACACATTATGTATAGTACCAAGGGGGGCCGAAGGGGGGGCCTTCGATTTTTTTTACCCCTTAAGTGATCGACAGGGTACCCGGGTACCCACCAAATTCAAATGACTGTAACTCTGGCAAATATTGACTGATTTTAATTATTTTGGCACCGTAGGATTAAGAAACTCATTCGCTTTATGGACATTTTCGGCAAGACCGTTTAGATTCATCTGGTTCCCAGTAATCCGGGTTTTCGAGGCGGTGTACCGGTACGGAGAAATTATTTGAGATATCAATAAAATTTCCTGGAATGGATGTCAGAATCTTCGAAATAAATCTTAGAAATTATTTCTATTCCATTGACGGCCATATGGTTACTTGTTCCAGGAACGGTCATTCTGTAACAGGTTCCCGTGGGGCCTCGAGTGGACATGAACATATTTGGAAATAAACCCTGGCAATATGGGTATCAAAATTCAGGAAATTTCTCCAGTAGGCTATTTCTCAACGTTTAGTGGCCATCTGATGATTTGTCCTCGGACCAGTCATTCCGGAACAGGTTCCCGTGGTGTCTAGAGTGGCCGTGACCATTTTCAGAAGAAACCCTGGCAATATGGGTATCAAAATTCATGAAATTTCTCCAGTAGGCTATTTATCAACGTTTAGTGGCCATCTGATGATTTGTCCTCGGACCGTTCATTCCGGAGCAGGTTCCGGTGAGGTCTAGAGTGGCCATGAACATATTTTGAAGGAAACCCTGGCAATATAGGTATCAAAATTCATGAAATTTCTCCAGTAGGCTATTTCTCAACGTTTAGTGGCCATCTAATGATTTGTCCTTGGACCGGTCATTCCGGAACAGGTTTCCGTGGGGTCTAGAGTGGCCATGAACATATTTAGAAGGAAACCCTGGCGATATGGGTATCAAAATTCATGAAATTTCTCCAGTAGGCTATTTCTCAACGTGTTGTTGCCATCTGATGATTTATCCTCGGACCTGTCATTTCAGAATAGGTTCCCGTGGGGACCCCACGGGAACCTGTTCTGCAAGGACCGGTCCGAGGACAAATCATCAGATGGCCACTAAACCTTGAAAACTGGAGAAATTTCATGAATTTTGATACGCATATTGCCAGGGTTTCCTTCTAAATATGTTCATGGCCACTCTAGGCCCCATGAGAATCTGTTCCGGAATAACCGGTCCAAGGACAAATCATAAGATGGCAACACAACGTTTAAAAATACCCTTCTGGAGAAATTTTATGACTTCTGATTCCTATTTCGGCAGGGTTTCCTTCTAAGTATGTTCATGGCCCACTCTAGGCTCCACGAGAACCTGTTCCGGAATGACTGGTCCGAGGACAAATAATCAAATGGCCACTAAACGTTGAGAAATAGCCTACTGGAGAAATTTCATGAATTTTGATACCCATATCGCCAGGATTTCCTTCTAAATATGTTCATGGCCACTCTAGACCTCACGGGAACCTGTTCCGGAATGACCGGTCCGAGGACAAATCATCAGATGGCCACTAAAAGCTGAGAAATAGCCTACTGGAGAAGTTTCCTGAATTTTGATACCCATATTGCCAGGGTTGCCTTCTAAATATGCTCATGGCCACTCGAGGCCCCACGGGAACCTGTTCTGAAATGACCGGTCCTAGGACAAATCATCAGATGGCTACACAACGTTAAAAAAACATCCTACTGGAGAAATTTCATGAATTTTGATACCCATATTGCCAGGGTTTCCTTCTAAATATGTTCATGGCCACTCTAGACCTCACGGGAATCTGTTCCGGAATGACCGGTCCGAGGACAAATCATCAGATGGCCACTAAAAGCTGAGAAATAGCCTACTGGAGAAGTTTCCTGAATTTTGATACCCATATTGCCAGGGTTGCCTTCTAAATATGCTCATGGCCACTCGAGGCCCCACGGGAACCTGTTCTGAAATGACCGGTCCTAGGACAAATCATCAGATGGCTACACAACGTTAAAAAACATCCTACTGGAGAAATTTCATGAATTTTGATACCCATATTGCCAGGGTTTCCTTCTAAATATGTTCATGGCCACTCTAGACCTCACGGGAACCTGTTCCGGAATGACCGGTCCGAGGAAAAATCATCAGATGGCCACTAAACGCTGAGAAATAGCCTACTGGAGAAGTTTCCTGAATTTTGATACCCATATTGCCAGGGTTTCCTTCTAAATATGTTCATGGCCACTCTAGACCCCACGGGAACCTGTTACAGAATGGCCCTTGCAGGAACATGTCGGCATATGGCCCACAATGGAATAAAAATAGTTTCTTGGAATTCCGTAGATTTTGACATCCATTCTCGGAAATTTAATAGATGTTTCCAAATAGTGCCTCCGTATCGGACCACAGCCCCGATAACCCGGATTTACGGGAACCAGATGAATTCAAATGGTCATTGCTGATCATCAACTTGAAGCCAATGAGTTTTGGAATCTAACGGTGCCAAAAGAATTCAAATCGGTTCATAATAGCCAGAGTTATAATCATTTGAATTTGGTGGGTACCCGGGTACCCTGTTGATCACTTAAAGGTGTTTTTTTTGTCGATCACATAAGGGTTAAAAAAACGAACAAATCTAGTCATCTCCTGGCAGATTTTTCTTGAAACTTGAATCCGACTTGCTGACAGGAAATCCCCATTCTCCTGCTATCTGTATCAACTCGCATAGCTCACGTTCCCGTGTTTATGTTTGTGTTTTTTTTTTGCCCACCGTGTTTTCCGGTGCCAAATCCATGAATTCGGTTATAAACAATGCCATACGGAACACCGTATTGACGCGCACCCTGGCGGCAAGAAATTTCACCACTTTCGACGGATGCCACCGCGGCTGAAGGGACTTCCTGTGTATACATGAAACAGGCCTTTGGGCCTACGCTTTTAAGGTACTTTTGAGGTATTATTGTGGTATTGACACTTGAACATTGTTTCGAAAATATGATTACGCACATTGAAATCAAACGAATTAAACAAACAAAGATGACAAGGCACAGTTCAGCAGATGGTTGATCAATTCAGTATGAGGTAGGTTTGGTTGAAGTGAAATGGAGAAAATAATTGGAGTCATTGTTGGAAAACTAGTTTTTCAGCAATATCAAAGTAAAGTTAAGTATGTTCTAAGTTATTTCTTAGAATTAGGAATCAGGATGAAAAATCTAAAGCTGTCATAAATTAAATGCTCTCAAAAAACAGATTTGTTGGTTAGCACTGAAGTTAATTATTATTAAATGTACGCAAGAGGGACTTCATAGAAGATTCAGAGCAACTTTAAAAATTTGAAAAAGAAATGCTCGAATTGTTCTAAAGCATATAAGGTTTTAAGTTTACTCCACAGAGTGCTTTATTCCTTTATTGTGTTAACGTCTCTTCAAACTTCACATCTGCTGTAGACGTTTTAGTTCATTCTAGACGGCAAAAACTACACAGAGTGTATCTGGTGAACTGTTTGTTAAATAATCTCGGGGGCTGACCCTGGCGTAGTGGTTAACATCCATACCTCTCACGCCAAAGTCACGAGTTTGAATCTCACCCCCGGACAAGTTACGAAAATACCCAAAAATATTTGAGTGACTACGACGGGAGATGTACCAGCGCAGGGTTGAAAATCTCGATAATCAAGGAAATAAAAAAACAAACTAAATCATCTCGCTATCAAGGAATGGATTATGCAAAAAAAACACGCATACGTGTAGAAAGACTATTGTTGTTGGAGAACCGCAAATGACTTTGGAAACGAACGTTTTTTTTTTTAATATTTTGAAACTTCAATTGACATATCTCGAAAACAGATGGTTTAAGGAAGTTCATCACCAAGACCTTTAAAAATTGAAATGACAATTAAAAATAATACTGCATAATTGAAACACGTCTATTTACGCATGTATCAGAGAATTGAAGAATATATTAAAATTTTACCTAAACAATATTTTTCTAGATTTCTCCATCCTGGAGTTTTCATCAAAATATATATTTCAATTTAAAGTTCAATGTTCGAAAAAATAAAATAAAGAAAAACTATAAAATAAAGAATAAATGTTTTTAGTGATTCAATATTTTGGGATTTTTTTTCACGAACAGAAATATTTTTTCTCAGTGTTTATTTTTTACAAGCTTGTCAAATAGGGTAACAACCTGTTCTAAGAAAGTTTTTCCGTAACACCAAAGGTTTCCGAGCTACAGTTTTGTTTGTATGCCAATTTTATGCCAAATTAATGCCAAAATGCATTTAAATCGATCGGATAAAATTTCTCATATTTTCAGGTCATTCTGGAAATGTGGTAGTTTCGAATTCGTAATGCGTGCAAAAGACAACTTGATCTAAGCTGCACGAGAAAGTACGATTACATACTCAATGCGCGAGCAACCAGTGGGAATCATTGAACGTGTTCGACCAGCAGAAGCAGAATTAAATTATCACTTCGGCCGGAATAAAGTACTCTCACACCAACACCATTGCTACCCTCAACCACATCACGCTTTGCTATCTCACGAGTTGATGTGAATTTTTTAAACAAATAATTAACCTTGAACTCTTTGAGTTTGCCAATATTTTCGTACGTTTCCCTTCCTGGTTTCGTATTTTATTCTTCATTCCACCCTTATTCATAACATTAAACTCTAGAACCTAACCGACACCCAACTGACCAGAACAGCGCGAATAGATTCCCCTAACAAACTAGAATTAACAGCTGGCTACCAGGATTAATGGATGCCGCATCCACATTGAGTCTACGGACAAACAACACACACCTCCTTTTCTCGCTTGCTTGCCTGTTGCTTGACCAGGCTAAGGTTGAGATTGAATGAGACTCGCGGATCCACACACGGAGTAACATAGCTGTGGATCAACAACCAACTCAGTGTATGTTCTCTCGGACCGATTGAAGGACAAGAGTTTCTTCACCTGCGCTGCTGATGTTGCAGATGATGATGCTAATAGTATTGGTATATTGATGCTATAGGGTTTCCGTTCGAGCACTATTACTATTAGTTGGTGGAGCTGGCCACAGTTGGTCCCGTTGAGCACATGTGCGAACAAATAATTTTTAAAACGCTTTTTGTATTTGCATTTAGTGTGAATAGCGAATAAACGATTTATAAGATATGTCAATTTAAGTGAGATACAGATTTCTCTTATTTCGTATCTAACAGTCAAGAAATTTGGGATCATGTTGTTTTTATTTATAGATGGTATAATGTAATCGGTCTCTCAATTTGGTTAACATCTCGTCGTCAATCTAGACGATTGATGCTCATTCGATACATATGTTGTTCAATGTAACATGTTCAAGCATATTCCATCCGGCGATGTCTCTCGGGTTAAAAACGTCCCGAGGGGAATATTCAGAATGCTGTATCTCAAGAAAAGAAAAAATGTAGGAATCAAAAATTTGAATACTTTCCTTATTTTAGCAAAATAGGTACAGATTTTTTCAGATGTTTCGATCCACCCGAAGACCCCTTTATAAGTCATACATACACATGTCCCTCAGGTTGTTTTGAAGCCGATAATTCCATTCAGAGAATCACTCCGTACCTTGCACTAGAGCTTAATAACTAGGCAAATATACCCAACAACCAATTTGAATTAATTAGAAGCTGCGTAAGCCACTTGCAAGCTGAGTAAGCTGAAATTTGATTGAACAAGCTGTTATGTAGCATGCAATATTTATTAAGTATCTATCGTTTGGGATAATTTAACTTCCGGGAACATGCGTGTAATCTCTTTCTAAGAGGTATCAGGGGTACACTGATGGGCAAAATAAAGTGCCCACCTCATCGTTTTTTCAATTTCTCTCATTTACTTGGTTCAAATTAAAGTAAACACACTGTATTTTTTTTATTATCTTATTTTTTATATTCTTTTTAAGTATTCCATAAGTGAAACTTAAAAAGAATATAAAAAATAAAATAAGAAAAAAAAACTACACTGTGTTTACTTTAATTTGAACCAAGTAAATGAGAGAAATTGAAAAAACGAAGAGGTGGGCACTTTATTTTGCCTATCAGTGTATATTGGGCGTTTTAAGCATATCAAATAACAATTATATTACAAAGTTTTTACTGAACTCCACTTACTAGCCATAGCAATATATGTTTCATTGGTTTCGAGTTATGAAAAACATAATTTAATTAAGAAAACTCTAGATTGGAAATGCACAGGTAATGTTGGTTGGCTGAGAACTATCGAGGCATAATGAGCACTCTGCTTAGTTGTTGATTATATAACTCAACAAATCTCTAAATCACATTTAATCTAAACAATTTTCAGTTTTCGATTTACTTGAAAACTTAAGTGGCTTTCGTCCAACCTATTTTTCTCGTTACTTTTACCCGAACGGCATACAGGCCAAAATTTTGCTTTGAAAATCTTCGTGAATTCTTAGATAAAAAGTACACGAATTTCTTGTACTTCTTACGAGTAAATGGAGTGACAGTTACAGAGAATCGAATTAATTTTGAGTTTTATTAAGAATAGTGAAACATGAAATGGATGCCGACATTTCTAAATTGTAAGGTAAAAACTGCTATTTCCTATTTTTGAGACGCCTGATTGCTGTTTGAGTAAATCAAAACAATAATAGAATCATTAAATATGTTTTCCTGGATACACGTGTAATATTTACGTCTTCGCCTTATGAATAATAATAAATAATACGTAACATAAATTGGTTAACGGGTTCATAAAAAAATAAATTGTCGTCCAATGGAAAACTAGGAAAATTCAAATTAACACTTAAAGCGATCAATTTAAAAAAATAATAAACACTTTTTCAAACTATCACTACTAAACGTGAGTTCCTTTAAATTACACTAAAAAAGGCTTATCCTTTGATGGATAAGCTTATTTCGTCTGAGACTTACAGACTTCTTCACTTTGGCAGCGTTGGGTGAGATTGGTTGTATGCTCATTTTGTCCTTATCCAACCATAATAATTAAAACGCGTTCATCATCATCAATGGTAATATTAAAAAGTAATTCGCCAACTGCTGCAAACAAGGTTGAGAACTTTATTACAATTTTTTTTAACCTTATTTAGTTTACCATAATAGTATAACAATTTCATTCGCTTTTATTATTTTCCAATAAATTTCGCTTACTTAACAGAAACTTCAACTTAAATATTTAAAATAACAAAGAATGTGTGTTACATTATTTTTTTATTGACATATCAAACTTCGTTGAAAAATGCATTATTTTAGTGCAATTGATGGTGCTCATGCCACTAATATATCTAGGTGTTTTTTAAAAGCTTCATCAACGGTTATGGATTTATCTATATAGCTGGAAACTAACAAATTGGTTTTAAGTTTGAATAATTTTAGTGTAATGGATACTTTTCGGGATTTTTTACGGCTAGGTGCTTAAGTCACCTATATATCTTATAATTCTCGAGTAACTCATGATTAGGGCCTAAAAGCCAATTGTAAACAATGACTTTAAACGTCGATTTCTTTCGAACCTCAAAACATTCTCGTGAGCATCTGGTAGAGAAATGTTTACTCTGCCATATGCTGGTGTTTGATATCGTAGGAGTCTTGTAAATCGTGTGATATCAACGTTTAAAGTCATTGTTTACAATTGGCTTTTAGGCCCATATAATGAATTACTCGAGACTTGTATTGAAACCTATTCAATAAATAGGCTCATCTTAAGAGCTTCACAATTCATAATAGATGTTCGTTCTAAGTTGCCATTTCACCACCTTCATCTCCACAGTGATCATGTACTCATTGGTAATTTTTCATTGTAGAACGACCATGTAATGTTTCACTGAAAACAAATGCCCATTTTTAATGCTCCACCCGACATAGTCACATAATTTGTATGGAAAATACTATAATATCCGTATGGATCGTAAAATGTCCTCACATTTAAAAGTGAAAATTAATGGTGGTTCGCTGTAGGTGTTGAATGCATTGCAGCTTAAAATTAATGTAGGTATTTCATACGCAGTTCGGCATTTCACACAGGTATTGATTTATTTCCCAGGAATGTTAAAAATATCGATTCAGTTCCATCTCACTTAATCGATTCCGAATCGTGTACTGATTTTATCCTTTTATCCGATCTCATTTGGTTGTGAGCTCCTGCAGCACTGGCTCCTTGAATATTATGTGTGAATTACTATAGCAAACCATACTGTTGGTTCTGATCGTCGTAATTCTTCAGCATAATGACAAATCTAAATGTTTGCTGATCGAAGTAAGCTCCCGAGTGTTTTGTAAATTCTCGTCCTTTTTTGCCTCAATTTTTTTCGGAATAAATCGTATACTACCTTCATATGTCCTCCGCTCGTTTTCAACTTGTATCTTTCAATTTTCAAAGCCTGCCGTTGCGCTAAACGGAACTATCAATACTTTCTCTTCATTTCTCTTAGTTCTAGCAATAAATTACTGTCCACTCCTAGAGTCTCTCATGTTGATGGGAAATTATCTGATAAATTTCGTCATAGATCGTTACTCCGCGTATTGGGAGAATACAACAAACAACAATCAAAGTGAAAGTATAACTGTTCGGTTCTGAAAAATAAGACGAGTGAAGTGTTTTTCGAGTTTGTTTCCGTCTGAGCTTACGGGTTGTTTTATCAGTGAAGGAACAGGAAAAATTCCATACAGCAGTCAACCTTGGAGCCAACAACAAGCAACCCAGCAAACAAAATCGTATATGATAGCGGA
Source organism: Aedes koreicus (assembly GCA_024533555.2). Lineage (NCBI taxonomy): Eukaryota > Metazoa > Arthropoda > Insecta > Diptera > Culicidae > Aedes > Aedes koreicus. The sequence goes on along the minus strand of JAHHFK020001264.1, from coordinate 296,937 downwards.
TATATGTACAACGTGGAGGCGATATACATACATGCGTCCATTTCACTTCATGTAAAATGTACTATATCGCCTCCACTTTTCACTCTTATCCGCTATCATATACGATCATGTGTTTGCTGGGAAGTTGTCGGACTTTTATGGCCAACGGAAAAGATATCTATTTTTTTCTATTTCATGTTTTTCAAAACTAAGCTGAACGCAGATATTAAAGAGAAACCATTCTCGAGAATTCGAAGATTCGAAAACCGACCACTATTTTTTTGGAAATTCTATCGACTGCATGAAAAAAAAGTCATCACGACGCTACGCTAAAAAAATAAGAAAAATACTCCCCTGTTCTTCAAGATCATTGCTTATTGCTCTGGTTCTATTCAAAATGTTGCTGTTAACACCGAATGTTCGCTACATGCCATGCTACGCTCTCATCGATCGTCATCACAACCCACCAGAGACGCATGTTACTAATTATTGCACGGAAAAAATCCGTGCCCAGATCCGAAGTTCCCGAAGAAGGTTCCGCTTTGGTTGATGATCAGTGAGAACGGGATGTCGAATCCACTGTTATTTTCCTCAGGACTTGCTACAAATGGGGAGATGCTTGATGCAAGTGGTCGCTATCATCTGGAAGCACCACGCAAAAAAGGATCGACCCACTACGCCAAAAGAACGTTGGAAGAGATGAACTTTTAGAATCACACCGAGGAATGCGAACCCTCCGGACGATTCCCTGCGGCAAATTGTTGGGCCAATCTCAAACGCATAATCTATTCCAACAGTAGCCAAATGCGAAAAATAGCTAATGGAAAAAGTGAAGAAGAAGCTGTAGCATATCCCAACATAGTTCTTTTCTATGGGTATGGTCAAATACCCGTCTAACTGCCGTAAGGCCGCTCGTCAGGGTGTGAAGGATTTCTTGTACACGGTGTTCAATAAGTTCGAATACAAGTTTTCATCATTGCGTAGGTATGCGCCATGTACATATTCTGCATTGGTATTGGTGTCAGCTTTAGCTTCATTCATACGCTACCGAATGTGCGCGGTGTTGACATTCTGTTAGTTGTTGTTTGTTTGTTACGCGCGATGAAAGAGTATCGGGACTTCGTAATTAAGCGTTTTTTGAACGGTGAGCGACCCGGCGATATATTCCGGCTGCTGAAATCGCATGGGGTCAAGCGGAACTTTGTCTACACGACCATCAGGTGATACCGGGAGACGTCCTCGACCAATGACCGTGCGAGATCCGGTCGGCCACGTTCAGCGAGGACGCCACGGGTCATCAAGATCGTGAGGGAGCGAATTCGGCGCAAAAAGAACCGCTCAATCCGGAAAACGGCTGCAGATCTCAACGTTTCCATTGGAACCGCTCACACCATACTCACCAAGGACCTTGGTTTCAGGCCTTACAAAAAACGTAAGGTCCATGGCGTTTCGGAGGCTACCAGCAAAAAGCGGTTGGATCGAGCTAAGAGGATCCTCTCTCGGCACGCTGGTCAGGAGTTTGTTTTTTCGGACGAGAAACTGTTCGTGCTGCAGCAGCCGCACAATGTGCAAAATGACCGGGTGTGGGCGCCATCGAGGGACAGCATTCCTGAATCCAATATAAACATCCCTCGGTTCCAAAGTGCCGCGTCGGTGATGGTTTGGGGGGCAGTATGCAAACGTGGTAAGCTACCCTTGGTGTTTATTGAAAAAAACGTCAAAATCAACGCGGCGTACTACAAAACTGAGGTTTTGGAAAAGGTTGTTGCCCCCAGTCTCCGAAGCCTCTACGGCGATGAGCACTACGTGTTCCAGCAGGACGGTGCACCAGCCCATACGGCAAATGTGGTTCAAGCCTGGTGTCGGGACAATTTAACCGACTTTCTGGACAAAACTTTGTGGCCTCCCAGCTCCCCGGACTTGAATCCTCTCGACTTTTTTGTTTGGTCCTATATGATGGCGAAGCTGAACGAATACAAGGTCAGCACTTTGGATCATTTCAAGACGGTAATTCTCAAAATCTGGGACGAAATGCCCATGCAGTCCGTGCGTGCCGCCTGCGACGCGTTCGAGAAACGTTTGAAGCTCGTTAAGGAGTACAAAGGGGGGGTCATTCCAAGAGAAATGTTGTAAACGTTCCTTGTAAACATAGCTTTCAATAACATAAATCCAAAAAATAAAAAAACATGTTTTCATTTTTTTAACAAATTTTGAAAGTGTATCCGAACTTATTGAACACCGTGTAAAATGATCAATAAATGTAAGATTTAAAGAAAATTCGTTTTATGGATTAATTTTGCGTATTTTTTTTCAACTCCTCCCAAAAACTGTCTTTTTTTTAAATTCAGACGTTGGTTTGATACAAGCATTATCCCATTAATTAGTTCGTGTCGAAAAAACTCACCCGTAAGCCAGCCAAACCTGCCTGGTCGAACACCGAACTGAAATTTTTGAAGCGACAGGAAACGACTTCCGTCAGAAGCAGCAAACATCATACAGGATCTATGAATGCCATTAATAATTATTGACCTCGTGATAAGTAACTGCTTGATCCTAATCCTCCAGATCCTAAAACTATATGGCACCAGGCCCCACCAAGCATCGAAAATAAACGGTGTCTCTGAATGACAAGTCTAAGCTGTCGTCGATTTATTTCAAACGCATTTCAGCAGTGATTTCATTTCCACGAAACTCACAATTGATAGGATACAATAACTAAGTCGTGTGCTTCTGTTTCGCATTTCATATGTAATCGACAGTGACACAGTAATTCTAACCGGGAAGCAGCAGAAATCGCCATTCCCTCACAGAGAGGGCACAACCCAGAAAACGAATTGTGGCAATCACACAATCAGGGAAGGATTCACTAAGAAACATGTGATTATAGATATAACACGGCACTTGAACTATTATATAATTTCACGCTATTCTAATTCTACATCACATATGATATTGAATGTTGAATTTCGCGAAAAAGATGCGGTAGAATTAAAAAATACGTCACATTCGACGCCCCGGTTGCTTAGATTCGCAAAAAAATGTGTACAACTCGTTGCAAAACTTGATTCTTCCAACTCTTATCGTAATTATCCAATCAAGCAAGCCTCGTTGGATAAATGAACGACTCGTGCTGATACAAATTTATTTTTAAAACTTGTAGCATAAACTTCTTTAAACACATGAAGTATAATCAAATATTCATTTAACCCATTTTTTCCACTGTTGCGTATACGCAACGTTACTTTAAAAAAAAATCGTGTGTGCCGTGTGTGTGAGGTATCGTCATATATATATTTTTTTTTTTTTTTTTGAATATCCTAAGGCTTTCTTTCCCTTCATATCATAACCACCTACAAAACACACACTGACACAAAAACTTGTATATGTAGACACATGTTTATAAGATTTTTTTTGAATCGCACACTAAAAATTATCAAATGTTGAGAAAAATGCAAAAATCCTTATGGCTTATCTGGGTGTCATTATGCGTGTTCTAGATGAGTCGCAAATTTTGTTTAATTCTGTTCCATTCGTTCTGAACAAGTCAATTTGTCGAGCATTGCGATGATGTCGCGGCATTCCTAGGTGCCGGAAAAATATGAATTGAATTAAAATAAGTTTTTCAAGATCAACTTAAAGCCACTATATTGATTTTATTCGAACAAAAAAAATTCTCGCAAAAACGGCGAAAGTGGGTTCATAGATAGCTACATAGCCTTTTCGTTTATTGATTTCTAACGAAACAATGTCCAATTTAATTGAAGTTCAAGTACTATGTTTCAGACGGGAAATGCTCCGTTCTTCATGATGAGAAAAACATTTATTTTTTCCAAAGACATGTTGTGATTTCATGTTATGAAAATTCACCATAAACTATATTCCTGACATCGTTCAAATATAGGCACGAAATCCAGAAAAAAAAACAGGATTGAAGCATGCACGAAATTATTGAAACTGGAAACTGATTAATCTCGTTTATCTATTCAAAATGTAAGAAAAAAAAAAACTTCCAGCGTCAGGCATTGATTTTTTTTTATTGATGAGAAGAGCATTAAGCTGCACAAAAACAAATCCGTTACCGTTTATATTTACAGAAATGTATGCAACAATTTTTTATTCTTCTGAATTCATGACACTTCAGCAAAGCAACAGCAAATTGAAACTGGGAGCTACTCTTATGTCATTCACGTCGGCATACATATGTGTGGTGCATCTTTTCAAACGTATGTAAATTCTTCCGTTATCAACAAGCACTCCTCTCCTCCAAGATTCGACGTACCATCATCATCATGAATGGAAGCCAACCTATTCTAAACTAACCATACCTTCAACGGCCACTGTGCCCCTGATAGTCCGATTTCGAAGCGAGAGAGAAAGTACAATGTTATCTCCAGTCTCGGCACCGGCTGGATGGCGGTAGTTCACCCACTTCTCCGCCCCAGCAAAACCCGAATGGTTTATTTAAATCCCACCACGCGACGTTGAACAGCATCCAACTGGGACTGTGCGTAACGAAATTGAAATTATCAAAAGGGGAGTCAGTTTCAAATTTCATCGAACCAGGCGAACATAATGATACGAATAACCGAAAATGTTGGGTTTAAAACCTCATCACCAAAGTACGGCGTCCCGTCGGTCAAAATCACGGTCGTTTCACGTGCGTAGATTCCCCTGGTAAATCTACACCAGAATTCCAATGTCGGAAAGTTGACGAGAAAACAGAACAGCTGAAAAACATACGCACCAACACCCGCGCGCTTCAGCCTTCTGTTCCGCGGTCGCGGCCATAAAATCCGGCTGATAATAATGATGGTGACGAACCACCTTCCTGGGGAATCGTGGAACGAGAGAACAGATTGCGTGTTCATTGCGTAAACAAACAACACACACCTGAATGGTGGAGGGAGCCGAAAAACCGGGATATTTTTAACGTTTTACTTGTTGTGTCTGGCGTTTCTAAACAATGCCACGCACCACCATCAACGCACCGATCTAGTGGAATTCGTTTGTGCTAAGTTCCCTGAGGTTTGAAACATGTTGGAAGTGGAAATTGTGGATGATCTCCTGAAATGCGCGAAGACAGCTGAGGACTTCGGATCAACGAGTGTTCGAAGAAGATGAAGTTGAAGGTAGGCCTGAATTTTCAGTTATGACGATGGATTAATCAAGAAGATAAAATTGGAAATGATTAGTTCATGGTTAACTGATTATTCAAAAAAAAAAAAAACAGAGCCTTTAAGTTTTAATTTATTTTCAAATGTATCTATTTTTCGTTGAAGCAATATTTTCGTTTTCATTTCAAATGGTTATTCATTCTATCAGCTTTATTATGTTCAGAAAAACTTTTAAAAACATAAGAAATATTTCATTTTCATTTTCATTTACATTTTGCAGCGTTTGGTGGGGCAATGAGAGCGCAAGTCAATCCAAAGCCGAGGGTTAGGAAGGGGTAATGGCGAACTGGTCTATGCGGACTACTTGAACGCCATGGGAGGTGATAAGGATTAGGTTGGGGTAAGGGGTTTGTAGTGTTTTGAGATGGCCGCGTTGCTACAAAATGATCTGAAATGTTTAATTTGTTTGTGATTTGAAACTAGTAGTGACTGTAATATAACTTTTTCATCTTAAGTAAGATAAATGTTTTTGATAGTTTGACAGTTTTGATTTCGCATATACTTATCTTTGTGTGCTGTCTTTGATTTTTTCGAGGATGCTTTACATGTACTTTTTCTTGAAATAGATATGATCACTTCCTTGTCAAAACCGCATGTAGCCTAGCGCTGAGTAGGTCCTTCGCACTTCAATCGATCCATTTCACAGCCGTTCTCGATCATGAAATCAATAAGAAAATAAGAGCGAAGAGGGTGTTAGTGGTTCATAGAATGCAGGGCATAGGTGAGAGATTATTGGTGATATTTTCACGACAATATTTTCGTTTCTCTGACTAAGAATTCCGAATTCCTAACCTAACAAAATTTGAACAGCATGAACTAGAAGTAATGATGTTTGAATCAAAAAGGATTTAAAAAAAAAATACTGGATTAAATTTAGACAACAACATTTTAAATTCTAGCCTAGCTTTGGATCTAGTAACCATCCCCATCCCAAACTTAACAATATTTCAAATCACTGACTGACTAATATGACACTTGGAAAAGAACAGTTCTATTTACTATCTAGTTTCTTTTTTTCTATTTATTTATTATCTGGTATGGAGGACACATGCTATAAAATGCATGGAAAGGTAACGATAAAATAAGAAGAAAGACTAGCAACCCCCATCCAACCCCAACCACCTCCATCGCCCGTCCCGACAGACACGCGCATCCCGTCCACAATGCGCAGACCCCCCCCAGTGCCATGCACCAATACTCGAGAGTCGATATTAGTACACGAGACCGAAGAAGTCCGCACACCGTAGACGAAACACGCGTATCCGTCAAGACAAGCAACAAATGTAGCCGAGATCAAACGGAAACTACCAATTCCTCCTCTAATTTCCCAGTTACAGGCATTCCACTAAAAAGCTCACACTTTCCAGGATTCATACATGGAAAGGTTCATTCTATTGTTCCAATGGTGTTCTCTAAGCGGGCCCTCCGCGTCCTATCTCCTATCGCTTGTCGTTGTCAGTCTCAAGTAACACTTTTCTATGACTATGTGCTTCATTTCGAACAGTCAGATAATTACCCTGATCAAAACATTCACCCCTTTCGAAAATGTTGCAATTACATTTAGTTATTATACCATGAGCAAACAGGTATTTCGGTTATTCATTCCATAAAAAAAAAATGGATGAGTAACAACATAAATTGTCAATAAAATGAAAAGTGTACTTTTAGTCGTTTCCCTTAGATTGATAGTAAAAAGTCTAAGAGTGAATTGCGGCCAGTATCACACCTGATGTTAGTGCCTTTATATAAACGTTCTACGACGTGGCAGTGAAATAAATGTGCAGAATATGTGATACTTTCACTACTGGTCAAATTCTTGGTCTCACATGCATGTTTATAGCATGAGATAAGCCCTCTCACCATCGACAAGGTGACAAATTTGACCCGCGAGAGGGACTTTTAAAAACATATGAAATATTGTATCAATATCAAGGAAGATATAGGAATACGCTCCGCGCTTTATTCCTTTTAAAAATGCTCACAATGTTCTAATAATAAATCCGATTAATTTTGATTTATTGTACGAGTACATTTCTAGGGTCTTTTTTTCATTAGGGCGAATCTACAATTGAGAGATTCTCTCCTGGCTCGCTCTCTTTCATTCATTACAGCGCCATTATAAAACTTTCGAGGGATTCTTTAGTACAGATCGAAACACAACAGTGCTGGCTAGCATACTATTCAAATAGTAGAATGAAAAACGTTAAAATGGTTTATGAATGAAAGAGACCGAGCCCGGAGAGAATCTCTCAATTGTAGATTCGCCCTAATGAAAAAAAAACCCCTAGATTTGACTTTCGCCCGTTAAGCTATCTTTAAGTTGCCGTAGCCAACCTAAAACGAAGTTAAGCGTCATTTCTGACAGTGCCTACTTGGATAAGCAAATAACCATTATGTCTACATCGTGTTACTATCGGTCTGACAACAGATGTCACCTCGCCAGTGCTAGTAAATAACTATTGTCGATAAGGGGAATATCTTTAATTTCTTTGAAGCAATAACCTATCATGGTAAAATAACTCGACTAGGACATGCTAAATAACTTCAGGAACCTTATCGTTTAAGTTTCAGAATCGTAAATTTGTTCGTTTCGGAAATATTCAGTTTAATTCTAAACAATACCCAACATTTCCAAATAGTTTACAACAAGCCACAAATAAACGAAGGGTACTTGCCATCTGGTAGTAAGTATTGGCAGAAGCTTAAATTAGTGGTTAATTTGAATATAAAATTAGTAACAGTTGTCTAAGCTGAGTTGCCAAACGCAACAACTCAATAATAACAAACAATCGTTCAATCCATTTTTAGCTCTGATAGCTCGGCCTAATCAACGAAAGCCTTTCACTAATTGCTCTACGAGTTAACAGAAACGTACGAAAGTTGACAATAATATATTAACACTACTAGGAACGACGAACAATTTCGCAGCAAAGTAGCTAAACACTGCAATGAACAAAACCAGGAAAAAGTACCTAAAAGATGAAGTTTCGTGTGAAGAATTCCTTATTCGTTTCGAATTTCGTAATTCTAAAAACTATTCCGTGATTTTACGAATAAACTACTGATCAGATGCCAAATTCATTTTACCCTATAAACAAAATGGGTAAATTTTTGAGTCTGTGAATTTACGAACCTAAAACAAGGTTGCCAGTTTACCCGGAAAAATCTATCACTCCATCTATGTATTTCAAAAATTCATAGCTCATGAATTTTTTTAATTGTAGGGAAATTTTGTCCTGAGTTGGAAAAAAATATAATTTGACAAAAGAATTCCATAACTCTTTTCACAGTGTAGGTAAATTGGCAAAGAAATTCCGGGAAAACTTTGTTTAGAGTCACGGTAAATTAAAAACAATATAAATATTTCTGTTCATTACTTCTTTAAGCTATAAGCTATTTTTGTGGTCTAGAGTAATGCTCGAAGAACTGAAGTGCGCTGGTCGCGCATTTTCAAATAAACACTCCATTTGCAGGTACATTTGTCAGATGCTTGTTTGAAATGTTTTGGCGATAAGTAGGCCACTTTTTAATTCAGTTCGGTTAGGTACATTAAAACTCAATTACATACGCTTCACGGAGGGCTTTAAATTGTGAGTTGACTAACTGGAAGGAGGGTACGACCGACCTCCGGGCCTCACAAGGTTCTACCTCACGCCTCCACGAGTCATGTGATCACAAAAGACTGCCAGCTGAAACATGGTGAAGCTCGTTGCCGTAGCCTGGGCAATGTTTGCAATCTGACAATATCAAAGTGAGGGGGTGCGACTGGATATTGAGTACCTGGAAATCACATTTTATATTTTCCATTCTCATTTCATATTAATTTCGGAGTATTCTGAAAGACCATCCTTGCGTTCTAAAACCGTTTATCTTGGGAGCATGGAGCAGTATGATAAAGTCTATTGTTTCCCCAGCATTTCATAAATTTTATTACTCACACTGCAATGAAACCTAGTTCGTCTTTCGCTTGCCAGTGGAGTTTTCCCGCTTCATGTAAATCGGCATTCATGTTTCCCGTGCACAAAAAAGGAGATAAACGCAACGTCGACAACTACCGTGAAACTTTTCGAAAAAGTCATTTTGAGAAAAATTTTCAATCACTATACATAAGCAATACATCTCTTAGACAACGCACGGATTCATGCCAAAAGCGATCTACAGCTAAGAACCTTCTTTGAAGGATGTGATCCAGCAGGCGCTCTTTGGATACTCTGGACTACTAGACCCCCCAATATTTTCTTGTGCCATTCCTTCTACCAGTTTCACCGTTAAAACTGAGATTTTTTTATTTTTTTATTAAATCATTTATTTGTACAGGCTCAATCGAATCAACTTTACAGAGCCAAAGTTTCATACAATTATACATCAGTTATCTTAAAGCTAAAGTTAGAAGAACAGAACCGATTACTCGCGGCCGTCTCGAGGTTAGTAGGAATAACAATTTAAAGTATGGGTAGATGGGCGGGAAGAAAGACGCGATTTGGCAGGCTCTTTTTGGACATTAAGCTACCAATTACAAAACAGGCTCTTACTCTCTTACTTTTCCCTAAGTATTTTGAAATGGTAACATTTTTGATTTTTAAAGTAAACGAAAAATATACCTTAAAGCTCCTCTAAGCCGCAAACATTTTCCACATTCAACACATTCAACTAGAATGCGACCCACCAAGCTAAACAACAATGGTCTAGTGTGTACGGAAACATTTTTTTTTCCTAAATTCTCGATTTGACCTGTAAAACATTCCTAGCAATGACAGCTATGAATGTGAAGTGCGTCTGCTTTGATAATTAAAATTTAATGTGAATTGCATGGTGCATTTCCAAGGCGATTTCCCACCAGCCCAACAAATCGAAGGAGGTTTGCCATCTGGTGTCTCACTCACTTTCATAAGCAACATGAAATATCCTGTTAAGTAGGATTTACGGTCAATTTTTCCTACTGTGCAATGATGGGATATGGATGAACAAACATTTCATCTTTTGTATTAAATACCGATAATAACAAAATAAGTGAAAATTTTGAATTAATTATGATTGTTAATTTTGTCACTACAATACTACATACCAAACAATAGTCTCGAGAGCTTTGGATCAGCTTCAATTCTACTGAGAGTTCAAACGTTGTCTTCCGAGCATTGAACCGTTTATTGAACCTAACTTTCTTTTTATATATGACAGAAGCTGCAAAATACAGTGCCACTAAAGATTGCACTCGAACAAAAAAAAATGCAACCGACAAAAATGATCACCAAAAATTCATTTTAAGTCGTATATATATGAAACTCTCAGGGAATAAATAAACACATATTGACTATGTTTTTGCAAAGTTGGTTTATTCAACCTCCTCGCCTAGGCTCAATGTCCGCACCTTAATGCTGCCCATCAAATCCTATGCAACACTTGCGTCATCTTTCTTACACACTTCCATCCACTCTTTCGTCAAATTCTTGCCATTTTTGAAGACCTTCTCTGTTTTCCGGAGCTTGCCCTTCATAGTCGCCCAGAATTTTTCTATTGGGCGAAGTTCTGACGAGTTTGGCGGATTTGCCTCCTTCGGCACAAAAACAACATCTTTGGCTTCGTACCATTCCATCACCGGTTTCGCGTAATGACACAATGCCAGATCCGGCCAAAACAGAGTGTCAACTTCGTTGAACCGGAAGAAGGGCAGCAGGCGCTTCTGGAGGCATTCTTCTTTATATATTTGGCCGTTGATGGTACCGGTAGTTATGTACTGCTTTCTGAATTTGCCGCAAGATCGCCTGCCACACCAATTACTTCTTGGCGAATTTGTCGACTTCCTTCTTATGGAACTTCTCCGGAACATCCAGGCGGGATTTGCCGACGAACTACTCCAGGCCGAGGATCTGCTTGGCGTCCGCTTTAATGTACGTCTCGTCGTCCATTACGATGCATTTCGGCTGCACCAACCACTCGCGGTACAGCTTCCTGGTGCGGGATTTGGCCACCGTATTCTGTTTATCGGTTCAGTTAAGCGCCTTCTTACCTTGAAGACATGAAGTCCGGCCCGTCTCATTGTCTGCTGGACTAAACCAAATTGACCCTCTTGGCCACGTCCCGATAAAAAGTTATACACAAAAGAAAGTGTTTCATATTTTTCGAGTACAATATTTATCTACATTTTAGCAGGGACCACCCACATCAAGCCCGGTTTTGTCTATCATATTTCATTCATATTCTGATGACCAAACAATTCAACTAAGAAAACGCGTGTTCGAATCCATTATCGTTGCATTTACAATTCAATATTTGTTTTCAATTACTGACCAACGGCGACGACGGGTGGTGCTGTCACACACTGACTGTTGCCGACGGATCTGTGTACGCCTATCAAAGGGTAGTCAGGGGAGCATTGCTGGTAGTGAAGCTGTGACTTGTTAGCTTCGAGAAATTAAAAATGGCTTTAGGCAAAGTTATTGGAAATTATGTTATTAAATATTGTACATCGGATAGCGTCCTGGACGCTTTGAAATCATTACAAAAACCTTTTGGCGTGTCCATTCTAGCGGCATAATCTTGCAGACATTTAGTGAATAATCAAAGAAAATAGCTTGTTGATGAAATTGTGTTTCGGTTTACTCAAATAATTTGTTAGTGTTTATTTATATACATTCAAAGCATAGATACATCCATACGCTAAATATGATTGAAATCTTCGTTAATCTATTCTCCTCTTAGAACTTCTGTATGATTTATAACGGCTAAACAATTGAGTTTTTGGCCCTGTTTACAGCTTAGGACGAGAGATGACTTTGTTAGCTGGTACATTGAACAATTAATTTCATGGAAAATGTTATTGTAACTGCAACATTCTCATAAGAGAAAGTCGATGAAGAGAACCGATCCACAAAGATAGGCCATTTTCAAATATCTCGCGAGAGACAGAAGTACCATGACGACGGATAATTTTAATGCGATGATATCGTACGGTAACGCGAATTAATTGCTTTACTCATGACTGTCTGGGGTTAGGTCAACCATACTGGGTACCGTTAAAATACTACATAGTGATTTTTTTTAAAAGAAATGAACGTTATTTGATTGCGTTTTAATTGTTCAGTTTAATGGTTGATTTTGTTGCTGATGTGTGATTATTTGCCAGCTGCATGTGTCATAAAACCTTCCTTATCTCAGTCGGCAAAATTGCATAAGTAACACCATAGCGGGGTTTGGTTCCCGGTTTCTAAAGGATTTTTTCGTAAAGAAAAATGTCTCGATTTCCTCGACATAGAGTAAGATCGTACTTGCCTAATCGGCACCGATACCCGGGTAGTAATAACTAATGAGAGTGTATTTAGAACACTAATTTAAAGCCATTAAAAAGCTTATTGTAATTATAAATACGCTTGAAATGCCAAGAAATAAGAACGGCACGTGCATTCCGGTTTCTACGAGATATAGTATTTTTCAAATGGCAATTTACCGCTTTAACATTAACGTTTTCATTAACAACAATTAACGTTTCTTCAATTTCTGTTAAATGATCAATGTTGAGGTTGGAGTTAAACATAATTTTCATGAAACTTAAAAAAAAATGTTCCGGTTTTGTTCCGAACTTTTCCAAAAAAAAAAAAAACAAGAATCGTGACTTTTCCCGAAATGCAAAAAAAAAGTTCTTTATCTCACATGTATACATACTGGGGTGATCTGAAGCTCTACCCAGTTGGAAAAAAAAATAGCAGGTCACCCTTCAAACGACATGATAGTTTTGTATGGTGGTGTGGGAGGTTTGGTAGAGGCAGCAATTAAAATCAAACAATTAATACGAGATTGGTGAGATTACTCCATTTATCATATTGATATGATAACTGATAGTATTGAAAAGCACAATTTATACATTTTCTTAATTTGAATATGCTTGTTCCCCGTATATGTGTTTAAATTTAATCAATTGCCATTTATTGAAACCTTCTATATAATAGCTGTTTTATTTATGAGCAAAAATTACTTCGAAAACTAAGTTTGATTCAAATCCGAAAGATTTTACAACAAGGTCGATATTAAAACCCGTTACTACTTGCTTGAGTACCTTACGTCCCTACAATCATACAATTGATCACAAGTTACTGAAAATGTTGTTGATTTGCAACACTTGGGTCGAGACATTTGGGCTAACCATCTGTTGCTAAGCACAGCCATTCCTAAAAGTGGGATAGAATTTGAATAATTTATATTAACATAGAATACCTTTTCATACAGGTAACATGAAATGGAACATATTCGACAAAGTATATAATGAAATCAATCTTATGTCTAAGCAGCTCAGAATATTATTACAGTAATCCCAAATCCCAGATGTAAATTACATCTAATATACACCTATAATGTAGGCCCTGCATAGAGGTAGTTCACTTGTATAGTTCATGTACGAGCTAACTGAACAAAATCTTTAATGACTGGTAGCATTAAGATCTATATTTCGTCATACCGAGTACAACCCGCACTTTAACTTAATTTTCTGAAATTATTTTACCGGGAAATAGAATGCGATTGTCGAAAATAAATTATGGACGAATTGTCCGATTTGAAAATAAATCGCAAACTACTGACATATATTTGAAATTCAAACACTGCTTGTTAATCCCAATCCCAATTCCAGTATACGATTTTCAATTTGAAACGGTATTCAAATCAATTTCATAGTCGGCTGTAGATATAAAAAGGACTTCTTTCGGAGTGATTGTGCTGTTTTTGAGCAGAAAGGGTGTAAACATTCATAAAACACGTTTATATAGACGTTGATTTTTAACCATTGATTTGAACTTATGTATAATTTTTGTAAGTCAATTCGAATATATACAGGGTGTTCGGTTCCTTAGTGCAAATATTTTCAGGGGCGATAGGAGATGATATTTGAAGAATTTGAAAGAATCTCCGGATTTAAGATATGACATTCTTCTCCTTGGACGCCCCATCAAGCAGCGCGGTGATCAAGTGTGCTGTGCGTCCTGCTCACAGACATAACCACGGCGGGATTGAATTCGTGATTTTATTAGCTGCCAATTGGAGGCACAACATCACGCATTCATAACAAAATTGCAAAAAAAAGCGAGTTAGAAAGTTTGTGTCAAAGAGAAAGCTGTAGAACACTTTTAAAGCCATGTTTTTGTTTAATTAATCATTGATGTTCATTACGTGTTTTATGCAAAAAACATGAAAAAACCCTTGAAAAAAGAGATTTTTAAAACATCTTTACCCCTAAAAATACACTTAATGATAATTACTCAAAGCTCAAATAAAACTTATATGTAGAAAAATTTCTTAACTTTCGAATAGAGGAAGAAGATTCTGGCATAATTACATAATTTTTGAATTACAGTCAATTTAAAACTAACATATACCAAAACATTAAAAGTTCAATAATTCCGTAAACTTTGATATCTGACCATATGCGTAGAACAATTTTTTTCTTCAAATATTATCCCTCATCGCCCCAGAAAATATTACTTATAAATTCCTTATAAATAAGGAACCGAACACGTTGTATTTTGATATATTTGGTGTTTCTTTTCGATGTGTCGGAAATGGGCTCTTAAGTCGATATAGTGCCTTACCCTATACTCAATTTTGTGTGAGAAAAAAAAATACTGCCGTTGTTTGTGTGAGAATAAGTCTGATACCTTATTCCAAAGCCGCGTTGTTCTGAAGGTAGCTGTTCCCATATGGCACAAAGCAACCTTTGCCTTTCTGTCTACTGCCGGTTCTAAATCAGCTGTATCCAAGGGAAAAAAAATCAAAGTTGTAGGGTAACGGGATGTAATGTCAGCCTAGCTCCTTCTTTCGGCCTATGTACCAAAAATGTCATTAATTCGCCGATAATCAACAAAATTATATTCCTATCAGGATGACTGTTTTATTTCAAAGCAGTTGAGAAATTATTAATCAATTAATAGTTGCTCACTTCCGCGTAATTTTCGATTTCCTCAACTTTTTAGACAATATGGCTTTACTGGTTAAGCTGAACAGATTATCTACACGATCTTCGAATGATCTTAATTTGCAGAAATTGAACCTATAAACCGAATAATACAGCCAAGATGTACAGAAAATAGTCACACGTTATAAACTAACAGGTCACATAGGTAAAATAACAATGATTCAACAAGAAAACCATAGACCCAATGTTAGGAACATATTTTTTTCCACGTTCCCAACTATGACCTGTTATATGGAAAGCGTAATAAAAATGTTGTTATTGGTAAAATTTACAATAAAAATGTGTGAGTTTCGATTGAAAGTTTTTCATATGGGCCATCTTAACACAAACTAAAGGAACAAAATCTGTGTAGAGTGAATTATAATGTTTTGATTATCAAATGGTCGCTAAATAATATGTGAAAATCACTTAAGTGTTTCTTAGCAGTTTTAGTATAGTTTGATTTATGTAATTGTTTGTTGGGTAGAGCGAATACAGCTGAAAACGCATTGAATCAGAAAATCAGAAAAAAAATCGTACGAAGACAACATTTAATAACAAATCTGTCGAATGGGACGAACTTGCATCCATGAATAGACCCAATTTGGCGCTAATAGACCGACATTACATCCATATCCCTCGAAAGTTTCTGACTTTATAAAATTAGTTGTGTAACTTTTCGTGATACATACTACCAAATGGCATATTGAACATATCTAAGCAAGTGTATAACTAGTTAAATATCGCTTGCAGCTCAAATACTTTACGAGTTATAGTAAAAAATGTAATCGATTGTTGCATATTAGGCTGAGTCAAGGGACACATACCCTAACACCTCAGTATTCGACAAGATTTGCTTCATCTTTCAAAAACATTCTCGTTTCGCTTGTCCTTATCGAATGAAATCAATCGGACCAAATGCATGTCTGAAAAGTTCACCCGGCCTTAGTTTACACATTTTCTCTTGCTCCCTAATTGACCCTAGATTACATCATCAGTAACAAGTGTTATGAGAACAGCGACTTTAAAAAAAAACAGCTACCGCAAAACAGCTATGGGTTACGGGTCAATTAAGATGCCAAAAAAATAATCAAACGTTGAAAATAATGTCATCCCATGTGCTTTTCCGTGTACAGCACGTAAAGCCATCACGGCGACGGCGGCTGTGGAAAAAACTGGGCGTTGTCTTTTCCATAATATTCCCCAGTCTGCCGACGATGGTGACAGAAGCTAAACAACGATTCAAAAGTCCGCCAGCAATTGAGTGCGTCAATTTCGGGTCACCGGTACCGAAAAGTTCCAGCCAACCGGGTCGGCACTGTCTGCAATGGCAGCGTGGAAAATTTTTATGGCGTCATGTCTGTGTCGCAGAGTTACAGCTGTTTCCACAAGGACTGACTGCTGTTGCTACAGGATGGCTGGCTGGAAAAATTTACCAGCAGACCATGCGACGACGCACGGTGACGATGGAGTATGGGTGAAAAAACCACCGACGCTTTGAAAGCTCCCCATATTTACTCATTCTTCGATTTTTGTTTCTGATTCGGGATCGGGAGGTTCTCATCATCGTCATCGTCATAGCCATCATTGACGTTGCTGGTCCCTATAGTGGGTTCCTTTGGCAATAACATGTGTGCCAGTACCCATTCCACAGGAGTAAGGTGAATACACACATACACAAAAAGTTCATCATGCATAGGCGTGCGTAGATAACCTCGGCGATTGGCGACTATATATAGTCCCAAGAGGATACTTGAACATTACGCGTAATCATAAATACATATCATCATTCATAAACGGAGCTCACGCGCATGCATGTTCGTTCGGGGCAATGCTTTTTTTTTACGTAGTAGAAATGCAAATGCAGCCAACAATGCGCTGTTCCCGGATCCAAGAGAAGGCACAACATAATCCTAGCCATAGTATGACCATCGTAAAATGTCTCGCTACAAGATTCCTCGAACGTGTACAGAACCATATGAGAGAAAACAGGGAGTTTTCCAGCTATACCTATTGGTTCGGTACTACTACTACGGAATCATCTGTTCTCGTGTAGTAGCTGTGTTGTGCACATAGGAGTCTTCCTTTGACTCCATACGCTGTAAAGTGGCAACGAGATTCACGTTATAACACGTTGCCTTCCCATTCACCCTCCGGAAACCGGGCGCGTAGTCTTCGTGACCTCCTTCACCAGTCTGCTGTCTCGGAAAAAAAGATCCTTCACACTCACACAGACAGATAGAAACCTACGTGGATCGATATTCCGACTCACTCCAATTTCCACATTGAATTTTCCAGCCACCCCTGCTTGCATGAATGTGAGAGAAAACCTTCCCTTGGCAGCACATGTGTATGAGTGAAAGTGGGTGGAAAAACTGACGCGCGCGCTTTACCTCCCCGGCTGGATACCAGCTGGTTTGTCAGCCCCGACGATGGCACACGGTACAAAAAAAACCGCGCCAAAAAGCTCAGCAGCGAGACCATGCCACCCCCTTCACCTACATGCATGCAACAGCAGCAGCGCAGCAAATATCGATCCGTTTCACCGTCGTCGTTTGGTTTGCGTGCCTACAGAGAGCTTGTCTGATGGGATCGGTTTCAGCGCTGTTTGGCTTTCATCACTATCAGATTACGTCGTCCTCAACTTCGTTGCCCAGGTAATGATAAATGAAATTTGGCGATGGTACTGGGACTAGAATTTTATTAAGAAGTTTCGGTGATTAAGGAGCTGCCAATATATAAACTTACAATATTCACTGGATTATGAATTCTAAACAATAAACCCTGCCAACGTGTTCTAATAACAAGAACAAATATTTTCAATAAAATTAGGGTTTCTGTCAAAGGCATGCTTAGTTTTTGAAATAGAAAAAAGGGACCATTTTTAAAAACGGTGAAAAAGCAATACCCAGCTAATCATTTAATTTTAGGTATTTATTTATGAGCAGTTTGTGTTGATTTGTATTGAGTGTGAAAGAGATTGAAAGAGGCACCCAAAGTTGAAGTATACAAATTTCCCTACTGTCGAGAAAAAACTCACTAGCTTTTAGGTATGATGAAAAGGGAAAATTTCATATAACTTGAACGCAATCCTCTCCGCTTGATTTACTTTCTGATAACTTTTTCGAACTCATTATCGTAAAGGAAAATACATCAACGGAGTACAAATAATCGTCATCTTATATAGGACCAAACAAAACATTTACTTAACAAATGAAAATTAACTGTAAGCTAGTATACATTTTCGCGTGGTATAGTAAACCTTACAGAATCGGAACATTTTATATTATGTTCACCTTCCAATCTGTTCCAAATGGAATTTTGATTAACCAAATAGATTAATTATTTTTCCTCTTTGATTGATTCCTTTAATTTACTCTAAATTCTATGTTACATACATTTATTATTTTTGTTGACACTTCGGCAAACCAGTATAGTTTTAAGCAGCTTTGCTGAAGAAATGTATTTTGCAATTTTATTTAAGAATTTTAATATTAACAAAATGATTCAGATATACGTTGGATTAAAGTGTCAGCTACATCTACAGCTCTTGGCATTTCAAGCTAATTGTCTTTACTAGAAAACTAAATTGAGAACAGGTAAAACGCTCACAACTAAAGTGTAATATGTCTAGAAGTACCATAGATACTGTACTACTGTAATCATTATGCCGTAGAAAAAATCAGAAATTTTGTTTGTTACTAACATTGTAATACAATTTACAATTAGCATATTACCCGCTCCTAAATATGTGTTCTATATGCACTTCTACAGTTATTATTTCAGAGTTTTCTAAGTCTGTGTGTGTGTGTGTCTTTACAATCAATCTCCCACTGACCGGCAGTGCTTTTATGGAAGAAACTTGTCTGCATTTCCTCAGTAATTTATATGTGATCACTATGTGCAAACATTTTTAGCCCTGGAGATTGAAGGTGACAGCTCTATTGAAAATCCAACGACCCATTTCAAGAATGCCTGTTCATACACGTACATTCTGAAGTCATCTTCATATACAATAAGCCCCGCATGAAAATCTTCACACATCAAATGGATATGTGAAGAGTTTTCACACTTCCAGAATCATAAATGGAAATTCTTGATCTTGGCGTGCATATAGTTAAGGTATATTTTTGATATTATAAAACGACCTCACCAATGTTCCTTATCTGATGCCAGAAAGCTCGTCCGGATGCGGGAGCGGGTCACTAAAAACACAAAAAATGGGGAAAAAAAAACAATCCATCTCAAGAAACACGACCACAACACACTATGAGAGGGATTCCATTAACAACGTTCTACGCAAAGCATTCGGAAAAACTATAATTTTACCATTTATATTTCAGAACTTTCTAAGTCTGCATCATAATTGCATTCTTGTGTAAATATAATCATTTTTTATGCCCAGAGTGCCGAGACATTTTCCTTTACAAAAAAAAAATCCTAGGTCAGACCAGGAATCGAATCCAGACCCCGCCGGCATGATGTAGCTTCGTAGCTGTGCCTTTACCGACTGATCTAAAGGAGGTCCCAAAATTATCCACTTCAATACCGATGTCTTTTAATTTTGAGATCTGTATGACTTTTACTCATACACACAGTAACTGAACAAACCAAATCGCTTAGTTTAATAATGACGGAACATGAGCGGATTTTTACTCCTTGCATCGTTACTTTTGGTGAGCTGTGTCCGATTGTTACTTACTATTCCAAACTCATGAATAACATATATTTTGTTTTAGTTCGACGTTACCTGAAATAAATTAAAAAAAACGAGATTAAGTATCTTTTGATTGATTTTATCTGTATTCGCTTAATTCAACTGTACTTAAAAACAAATTTGCATATCAATCCCATATTGAATTGAAAATTTTATTATGGTTGGAAACCGTGCCTACTTCGGACTCCCATGGACGGTTCGATTTATTACTTCAATTTTTTCCTGCATTAGGCCCTAACCAATTTTCTCGGAGTTCTAATATATCTCTGACGTTCCAGTTTTATTCGTAGGTCCTTATTTTGATTGAAGTAAATTCAGCAGAAGTTGCAACAAATGTTTTGCACCCTTGTATCTGTAAGTTGACCTGGTGCCAGCCATGCGGACACATCGCCTTTACAATTTTCAACCAAATCTAATGCAGATTCTAATCCGATCTTAACAAACTAGAACACGTTAATTTAGGTACGTTTATCATACGTCAACAAATCTTCAAAGTTAAACTTTAAACCATGTAAAATACATCCATGTTTTTGAAGAGTTTTAACTTTATTTATGATTGAAAACGCATTACTATGTTGTTATCCAAATATGGAGATAAAATAAAGGGTGTTTCGGTCAAAATTTGGTCGACTTAAACTTGACGTATTTCCTTTCATCGTGCATTAAAAAATGTTGCACACCCCTCATTTTGAAGATGTGTGCGTGTCATGTCTCTATTTTGATTTTGAGATTAGCACTTCAGTTAAAAAATGTCGTCGAAGGAAGAGAAACCACGCATCAAAATTTAGCACGTGCAGGGCGAAAATTCCAACTACTCTCACGCCAAGTTGGCGAAATTGTTGAATGTGGCTAAATCAACTGCTACCAACGTATTAAAAGTGTTCGGTGAACGTTTGTCGGCAGCCAAGAAAGCCAGGAAATCGGGGGGAAATCGAAAGCCGGAGGCCACAGCGACGACAAAACGAGTTGCCCGCTGTTTCGAGCGGAACCCCAACCTCTCCGTCCGAGATGTCGCAAAGAAGCTGAGAGTGGCGCCTTCAACCGTGTATAGAGCTAAAAAAAACGAGCTGGACTGTCGACTTACAAGAAAGTGGTGGCTCCAAATCGCGACGATAAACAAAACACGTCGGCCAAAGCACGATCGCGAAAGTTGTACACAACGATGCTGACGAAGTTTGATTGCGTGGTACAGGACGATTAAACTTACGTCAAGGCAGACTTTAAACAACTTCCTGGACAGGAATTTTATACGGCAACTGGACGGGGAAAGGTGCCAAATATTTTCAAGCACATTAAACTGTCAAAGTTCGCGAAGAAATATCTGGTGTGGCAGGTTATCTGTACCTGTGGCTGGAAGAGCAACGTTTACATTGCAATCGGAACCGTCAACCAGGAAATTTATCTGAGCGAGTGCCTACAAAAACGTGTACTGCCTTTCCTGAAGCGACACAATCGTCCAGTTCTATTTTGGCCGGATTTGGCATCTTGCCATTACGGAAAAAAGGCCATGGAGTGGTATGCTGCCAACAACGTTCATGTGGTGCCCAAGGACAAGAACCCTCCCAACACGCCAGAGCTCCGCCCAATCGAACAATATTGGGCCATCGTCAAGCGTAACGTAAGATGACTCAAAAAGCTGTTGTGAGCGAGAAACAGTTCAAGGCAAACTGGCGTTCTGTGGCGAATAAAGTGGACAAGGAGACTGTACCGGATCTTATCACAGGTGTTAAACGAAAGACCCGGCAATTCGCATTAGGTAAAAAAGGAAACTTAGCGGAATATTTGTCCTGAATTCTGTATTAACTGAACTTGAAAAATAAAAAGAATTCGACTTATTAATAAAAACTTTGATCGACTCGCACACATTACTGTTTGACCAAATTTTGATCGGAACACCCTTTAATGAGGAAAACGACAACTGAAATTGAAAATCCCAAAGGAATAGGAAACCATCCAAAAGCCGTTTCAATCAAACGACCTTTTTGACATGTTTGCTGTTACATTGGCTTTATCAGGTTCAGTTGACACATCTCATTTATTATACACACTCAATTTAGGCAGTTACTTTTGCAGATATCCCTGTTTAATGTTCGTTGGTTAGCTGAGTATTATTTTAATTTGTTAGCTGAATCTCGGTAATTTATTATTTGAATCTCAGTAAATCTAAATGCCGAAATGATCGGCTGTTGGATTTTCGGCAAAAAAAACTAAGTGTGTAGGGTCTCTATTAAATATGTTCAAAATAGATTGATTTTTTCATTGATGGTTAAGTTACCTGATATTGCCTGATTTGTCCTAACGTTGATTGAATAAAGGGTGCCCCACATCAAATTTCACCACGGAGAAAGCGCTGTAGAAAATTACCCATTGGGTATTTTCTCTTGAAAATTCGGGTAAAAGTAGTTTAGAGTATTGTTTTTTTTTGTTGTATTTTGATCGCTGTCAGTTTTTCGAAAATTGGAAAAAAATGGCGTCACCCGAAAAGCAACGTCGCGAATGGATTTTGCGCAAACACCTAGAACTCAACTCTCTCATCGGGGCATCGGAAAACTACTCGGAATCGTGCAGGCAACGCTGAGTCGTGAGATTAAATGTTACTACGGAACTCTGAGCATCGAACAGAAGGAGAAGAACGGTCAGAATGGATGTTCTATTAGTGATCAGGATCACAAGCGTGACGTGAACGCGTTTTAGCGGAATCCCAATGCTTCGGTCAGGGATGTGGCCAAAAAATTGAATCTGTCCAAGTCTTTCGTTCAGAGAGCCAAGGACCGATAGGGACGGCATACATACAAAGTGCAGAAGGCTCCAAATCGTGACGAACGGCAAAATACGGTGGGAATGTCACGGGCCCGGAAACTGTACACCCATATGCTGACGAAGCCTCATTGTCTCATCATGGATGATGAGACTTACGTCTAGGCGGACTTCCGGCAGCGCCCAGCACAAGTTTGATGTCTCGGAGGAAGCAAAGAAGCGGAAACTTTTAAAGTTTGCCTAGCAATACATTATTTGGCAAGCGATTTGCTCATGTGGCAAACGGAGTGCGCCGTTCGTGTCTACCGGGACTGTAAACGGGGAGATCTACCTCAAGCAGTGTCTACAGAAGATATCCCCCCCCCCCCCAGCACCCCGCAACCGGAACTAAGGCCCATCGAAAAATACTGGGCCATTATGAAGCAGGCACTACGGAAGCATCCCAAGGAGGTCAAATCTGAGGAAGACATGAAGAAAAAGTGGGTTTCTGTACAGGAGAAACTGCAGCCAGATGTTGTTCAGAACCAAATGATTAGAGTTAAGCTTAAGGTGTGAGCGTACGGTTATGGTATGGAAGTTGAATGAAATAAATATGTCAAAAGCTTACTAATGGGTTATATTGTCTGGAAGAAAAGGATCGGTCAACTAGGTAATTTTCTACACCGTTTTTTCCGTGTTGCAATTTGATGTGGGACACCCTTCATTACTGATGAAACTCAAGAATTATTCAGGTATTCGACATCCTGATCACTTTCACCAGATGAAAACTCTCAAATATAAAACAAATGCTTTCAAAATACTTTTAAATCATCTTATCTCAATGTTGCTTCTTCGCTTTTATCATGCGTTACTATCACTATTCACGATAAGTTTGAAAACAATTAGTTAGAAATGAAGAAATGAAAGATTTAAAGCAATATGCACGACAAAGAATTATGTGATATGAGTTAAAAAAAAATCTACATAGGTATATAATAAGATGAAATGGGAACCCACTAACGATCCATGTGTGCTACTGTGTAATAAATATTTGTTAGGAATTTCATACACCAAGCAGCTGCAGTATATGCGATTGCGTATTGAAAAATTCGAAGAGATGGGGCATATTAACAAATATGGCGGCTTTTGAGGCGTTTGTCCCATTTCACCTTAAGAATAATACATGTAAAAGGTAGAAAACATTGTTCAAAATAATGTTTGTTCTACGCAGTATTAAGGCATAGTTAACATAGATGAAATATTCCACATTGGTTCTCCGGATACTTTTGTCTTTTTAATAATTACCACGCTCAAAATATCAAATCATATGTTGATATATTCAGCAAACATTTCCGACCCCAAGGTTATTTTAAGAGAAGATTTAAAAAAAAAGACAAGAACTTGTCTTGTTTGCATTTTGAAGCTCTGCGCATATAACCAAGCTGGAGGCGGTGGTATTGATTCCTTGTTCGGTGGATGAGATCTTTTAGGTTGGAAAATTTAAGAACTACAGTCCCTACAGTCTTGAAATTAATGAATTGGTGTTGGCATCGAAAGCTCTCAATCAATATGCAACTAGAACACTAAATTGAGAACAGGTAAAACGCTTGCTACTAAAGTGTAGTAAGTCTAGAAGGACCATAGATCGCCTACTGTAATCAAAATGCCATAGAAAAAATCAGAAATGTTTGTTGTTATTAACGCAAAGTTTGACACATCACAATTTTCTTGTGACCGCAAACAACTGGTCTCCGGGATTGTTGCAAACAGTTTGCGCTGGAAACAGTTGCTTTATCGAATCAGAATGGTATCAGCTTCTTTCAATAATGTATGATAAGTTCGTAACCAAATGATATCAAATTTGAAGAGAATATTGGGGTGTTGCGTGAACCAAAATTCAATTACTGTGCATTGTTGTAGTAATCAAATATTGTAATACAGCGCAAAAATACACACGGCCACAAAATAAACAAAATAAACTCAATTTCGTAGAAAGCGGAGTGGCCCAGCCTATCGCCTATCAGCCTTTTTACGAAACTTTAAAGATTAGTAAAGTGGACTCTCACATTTAGTTCAACTTTTGGCCGTTCACTGTACAGAATAGAGAATGTTTCTATTTTGAGCACTACCAGGAAGCAGAAATAAATCTGGACATTGATTATTTCCACGCTTCACACACCACGGGACTGTGCCATATCGATTATTTACGAGATCCAATAGAGTAAAACAACAAGAATCGGCTAGCAACCACAGTCGGGCTCGTTTTCAAGCGTATAGGTAAGAGGGATAATTCGCCGTAAAAGTGATAATTACACCGAATGGCACACAGGGCTACTCTCCGTGCGTAGCTAATTCCTGGTTTGACGAGCTCTTGATCATCGCACTTAACTATTCCAGCGAGGTTCGTTTCATTTCTAAAGTAAGCTTTTTTATGGCTCGCTAGTTCTATTCTGTTTCGTCCTAAAAGTCAAGTAGTCAAGAAATTCTCGTTATGGTCTGAGCACCTGTTACCTTGATTTCTGTAGCATTATAAGTTTCGTTCTCGGATGCCTTCCTTTTTACGCACTTTCCCATCTATTCCCGATGGGCTTCTTCCATTGACGTCAGAAATTTCTCGTAGCAAGTTCACTGTACCCAGAGCACACGAGTTGTGCGGTTCGGCGTTTTAAGCATACTCTTCTCTCGAATACCAGGTGAACAACAACTTTACCAAGCTTCGCGCCACACTGCGGTGGTACAGTTACGATGGAATCAAAACAGAACATACGAAGCAAAAGAACTGACAGAGTTTGTGAGTTTAAAAAATCGAAACAAATGTAATAAAACCGATTAAGAGGCCCAGTGATCGGGAGTCGCTGAACTCCGGCTGATGGATGGCATTCCGAGAAACCCACTTAAAATGCGCGTGTCCATGCACATTTTTTTACCCGCCGAAGTGGCTGCTAAATAAACTTGGCGACGACTGGGACAGTAAACATTAACAGGCCAAACACACGGGGATCGCAAATGCGGTGATACCACTGGTACCCCACCATCATGTTTATGTCAATTGTTAATAAAATAAATACTGATGATCATGTCGAAGAAGGTGGAAATCCAGTACCCGGTGGCGTCGTTAGTCATCGTTGATCATGACGTATAAAGACTATGCGAAATTAGGTTTTGATTTTATTTTTTGCTTATTGTAAAAAGATGTCCTCTAAGGACGTGAAAAATGTTCCATAAAAACGAGAATTCTGTGTGAAATATTACTCAAGCACGTCTACTAAAAATTGATTTTGTCGTAATTTTTTTTTTACAGAAGATTAGAGATGATTTTTTTTAAACAAAAAACACAATGCAAATTTCGATTGTCTTTGTTCTGAATTTGATTTTTTTGTTAAAAGGATGGGTTGGTAACATGATAATTTTAAGTACTACATGCCCATTTATGGTGCCTTGATTTCAGATGAACGTACGACCGTCAATCTCTGGTATCTGGAACAACTTCAAGGAACTGACCAATAACAATTAAAATGCAAGTCTAGACTGTCATTTATAGCATGCAAAGGGCCCGTTCTTACGAAAAAAAAAATATGACAACGCCCTCCGAAGGAATCCCGAAACCACGCAAATTAAAAATTAAAATCCTTGAGGTTTCCCAGGGTTGTCTATCATAGCTTATAGCAAATTCGTTTTTGATCCAGTTTCAAACTGGATCGGGTATCAAAATTGGGTCAGCGTGTTGTGTGTTCAACGTCAGTGTGTATGTTTTCTTTTGTAACTCGTATCAGATTGAGGTTTGCACTGACAATAAATTCGGGTATCGCAGGTTGGAACTAGTTCCAACCTAGGTTCAAAAACGAATTCGATATTAGTTCCCGTTTTTATTATAAATGCTGAATATGAAAAATACCCCAGTTATCACAACAAATTCGGACGATGCTTTACAACTAAACAATGAAGAAATGAGCGAATGATTATTATTTACAATAACATTCTCAATCGGTGCATCTACAAAGTAACACAGTATGCTGGAGCTATCTGACTTCGATTCCCGGTTTGGTTTAGGATTTTTTCATAAAGAAAAACAAATGCTCAACTCTCTGAGCCTACGGCATGATTGTTCTTGCCACACAGTCGTACACAGATTTAAGATTATCATGAAGATAGCGATAAGGTACAATTTCAACTGTTCAAATTAAACAAACAGTAAGGATGCTGTTGGCGCCACTCACAAGTGTGGGTGATTTATTTAAGCAGAATACAAAAATACGTTAAATCGAGATTTATGACCGATTTAAACCAACAGTGAGGATGCTGTTGAGCCACTTACAAGTGTGGGAGGTTTATTTCAATAGATTACAAAAATTCGTTAAAACTTCGAGTTTGAGAACCGATTTAAACCAACACTAGTGATGCCACTCACATGTGCCGGTGGTTTATTTCAATGGAATACAAAAATACTTTAAAATATCGAGTTTGAGGACCGATACAGCGTCAATACAATGTTCCGTATGGCACTGTTTATAAGCGAACTCATGGATTGGGCACCGGAAAACACGGCGTACAGACCTTTCTGAAGGACTACAAGGAACGTGATCCATGCGAGGTGATACAGATAGCAGGAGAATGGGGATTACCTCTCAACAAGTCGGATATACAATTCCTCTTACAAAATTATTTATTTATTATTATTTATTTATTTATTTACGTTTTTTCAGAGTCAAAGAGTCATGTTTGCAGGAGCTGTCGATGGGACATCATACATCGTTTACGCTGCGTTACATCTGTACCCAACATGGACTGAAGGAGGCCCGAAAAGTGTTCGTTATAATCAAACTAAATCTGGTAAGGTTGCGATTACCTATGATTACCTATAAGAGTACACAGTATTTATGTACAGTATTTATGCTTATTTTTTCAGGATGGTTTGATACGATGGTATTTGAGGGTTGGTTCCATCAATAGCTTTGCCATACTTCAAGAGCATGAAAGATGACAATCCAAATGTGTAATTTGAGATAAGGTTGCCTAGATAACAATATCCGATTTGCGTTCCTGTAGCCAAACGCTACCCATATTTGTGACGTTCTTTAGGTCACTGAAGAAATCCTTGAGACAAACATAGGAAGATTGGAAAGAGCGCAGTCGAGGATTCGTTCCCAAACATCGACTTCCTGGTTTGCTGAAGGCTGCCATGGATTACATCCAGAAGAGCAGCGCTCAAAATATGCGATACGTATTCCAAACAACTGGAATTTACCCTCTCATTAAGATGATAGTTCTAGAGAAAATGCCAGGAGGAATCGAACCAGGGCACCTTCATCCAACCCAAATTGCTCATTTTCCGAACAACTTGTGACGATGATGAAGCAGCAACGATATGGTGAATCAACATCTCGAAACATTCCCAAACGTCGGTTGATGGAAGTTCAACAGGGTGAAAGTGTCACAGAAAGTTCTTAACAAGAAGGAGCTGTCCTTGAGCGATGATGAGCATCTTAAGTCGGACGAAGGTGGACATATGGACAACAGAATCAAACAGATGAAAGATGATGCCCCTATGCCGATGTCAGCAGCAAAATCAAGGAAGCCCAACAATAGTCGACTTTCCAAGAAATCAACGACAAGATTACAAAAGGGAATAAGGATTATAGAAGAGAAGGATGATTCTCCGATCTTGTCTGTGAAGCGCAAGAGAACGAACAAGGATCAAGGATTAGAACCGACTGAAGAAACGTGTGTCCCGCATCAAACACTGAAGATTTTAAGCTGTGCGTCCAACATGAAATGCTTATTGTTAATTTTGTGAATCGTACAATTGTTGGTATGTTTTATATGAAATCGTTGCTAAATTCAAATAGTGACAGTTAGTTATTTTTCCAAAAAAGATACCACAGACGAAAATCCAGGTATTCGATTATTTTTTCTTTTTACTGTGTGTTTTTATAATTCTGAGAGTAAACAATGGGGCCGCTCAAATATTAAATAGCGTAATGATGAGGATGGGGTCTGTCCAAGTGTTACGATCCCTACATTTTTTCGATTATAAATATGAAAGTGTATTACGTGGAGGAGGAAGAGGGTTTTAAATGGCCATTTTTTCGTTACGTAATATTTGAATGAACCCATATTTTTTTACGTAATAAATTCCAAATAAACAAGTATATTTTGACTACTAGTCATAGTGATTTTAATATAGATGTCGTGGTCAACTATACCCCCAACCAGTGACCTCAAAAATGCATGATAATTAATGTTATTTCAATAAATGCGAATGTATAACAAATTAGTATAACGTTTAGCAGTACATGTTTTGAAAATATTTGTTTCAATGTCGAATGGAAACACGGATTGTTGTTGCATATTTTGTCTCAAAAGTGATTATCTTTTCCCCAGATGACGGAACTGATTATTGTATTTTTGTCGACTAGTTTTGCTAGTTTCCAACAATTTTAACATTTACACAGATAACGCATCTTGAACGCTAATTCGAGAGTTAAATAGAGCTTTGAAAAAGCCAATACAGAAATATCAATAAAACAAAACTGAAAGAGCCTCAGATTTATTTTGAACTTTTCGTCCCACGTGTGCAAGCCTTGTACCCGATGAGCCTCAACGAAACCGGACACCAGCTGCGTGTGGCCACATCAATTAGTGTAGGGAAGAAGGCAAAACCCGATCATCGGCATCGGAACCGGTAGACACCGAGCGGAAACGTCCCACGTTTTTCGTTCAAACTCCAGCAACGTTTCTGTTCAGTGGAGTATGGCAACGCGAATCTACCTACCAATACTGAACGGAGAATGGAGGCAGAGTCATGCAGAGCTGTGGGGGACCGCAGTATGTCGCGTGTGTGGATCATTTCCACGAAGGCCGTTGGTTCATTAGCTTCATTTTTCGTGTGTCTGTAGTTTTCGCATATTTGTACTACGCCGTCGTCGGTCGTTCGGTACAATCTTGAAAGACTGCGGTCCCATCACGGCACCGTCATCGGCTGTTGCCGTAAGCTAATGTTTGAGCGTTGAGGAAGACCTGGAAGAGCTTTTCTCCTCGTCCCGGTCCTGTGCAATTTGCGCCGTTGTGGTCTTCCAACGTGTGTATGATAATTTAAGACCAAAAGAGTGGTGCGCACACCTTTCCGTGTAGCGTCTAATCTGCGTGTATGTGAGAGTGTGATTGGACCTTTCGGAAAGCTTTTCGGAGTGGGGTGGCAGGGGGACCTAGTTGAATCAACGGGGGGTTATACCAGTTCAGCTGGTTTATTGCGAACAAGCGAGCATGCTACCAGTGCTGTTTCGCGGTCGTTTGGTTGTACGTAGATATGAAAATTTGCGAACTTTTTTTTGCTGTTATGTTTCATGCTCGTTTTTGGCAAACTAATACCGAATTTGGTGTGTTTATTTGGTGGTATGTCTTCGTACGATGTTCGTTCGCGCTTATTTCAGGCCGATGGGAGAGTGGCTCCTCCAGTGCTGCTGCTTTTGTGTTTGCTTTCAGAGGGGTCCACGGTACGAGGGGGTAAGGCTTGGAATGAAGCATATTTTTATTTGGCCTCAGTTTTTTTTTACTTCGACCCACATAGTTGTGTGTGTTTGTGTGGAGTGAGGATGGAAGCACTTTTTTTTGCAAATTTGCCAGCTGAAGCGTACTTTTCGCACACGCAGTTAGCAGTCGAGAGGCTAGGAAGGAGAAAATTACTGCGCAATTTCTTGTGGATCAATCAATTTGTGTGGGATTTGTTCGTGCTAAGGCAAGAGCGTGGCGGAAAAGGAAAGGCAAGTAAAGGTAGTTGCAAAAAAAAATAAGCCAACTATAAATAAAAAAATAATAATAATGGCAGAGTAGAATTGAATAATAGCACTTCCGATATGCGCAAAAACTGTATCTGATGAGATACAAAGTTCTGCCACTAGATTGAATGAACTAGAATTGAAAGAATCGCAAAGTAAGATTTAAAGATCATAACCGTTTTTTGTTTAACGAAAAGATCAGACTGGAAACATCAGCCCTGACTGAGAGAATTTTCTTCTTTCTTGGAATTTAGAGGTATTGATCGGCACAATTAGCTTATTGCCTAATTTCTAACGTAGTTTTCTATGTGCATTTCCACAGTTATTAATTGTGAGCGTTCAATGCCTGTACCATTTTTGCATTAGTATGATTGTGCGACAAGTCCAATTATAATGCCCAGGAAGTCGAGAAAAGTTCATTAACGAAAAATTCCGAAATCACCGGAATTGGTAGGTGCTGTAGGTGCACCTTTCCCAACTGAACTAACGAAGGGCCTTTGTGAATCATTTTTGGGATTACTTAAATGTGTTTTAACGAGAAGTTTAGTGTTATTTTTTTTTATATTTACAACACAGTTGCTAAAAAAATAAAAATTAAATAATGGATTCACTATTTTTCTTTTCATAGGGTCGTTACGATGTTTCACCGGCGCTCAAACTGGTGTTCTAGATGTAATTGAAAAGTTATTAATCTAGAGCTTTCTATATGCATGAGTTTGGATATTGCGTGGCAAGCACAAATTCTACGCCCAATGAAGGCTAGAAATTCTAAGAACAGATGATCTCCTCCACCGGACTAGGCTTTTTGTGACAAAATTTACGCAGCTCTCTTGATTTCATATTTTTTTTTTTGGTTTTGCATGAGTTTTGCGGAGTTTTAGGGGGTGTCATTACGAAAGTATTAATAGAAACGAGTATAAATATTCTTTTTTTTTTGGTTTCGCTTGACTTGCGTAAAAAGCGAATATAATTAGATTCATGGTGACTACTTGACCTTTGGCACCAGTTCCATTCTATTAGGCACCAGTTCCATTCTAGTCATTCGACCAACTAATCGATCCCACCACCAACATAGTTTTGAACTTTGAGAAACTTTAGTGCAGTTTGTTGACACTAGACCAGCAACTTTAGCAACTTGATGCTTGCTAATTTGAAACCATTTCAAGAAGCACACTCGTTTCCATTAGAAAATCACATATTTAACTACTGCTCCTCCTCCTCCTCCTCAATAATGAGCTCCTCTCCAGCGTAGAGATTTAAATTTTAAAAGCCCGAAGTGAACCCGAGCGAACCCATAAACAAAACAAAATTCGGGCCTCGCCTTACAAGCTCATTCATTCCCAGGCCTTTCAAGCGGTTTCTTCTTCGCGTTCTTCCATAAGTTTAGCTGATGATTCGAAAAGGCAGCATGGATGATGACTGATGATTATTATTAAGGAAGGAAACGTGAAAATAAAAGCTATCCGAACGAAATTGCGATTCGCATGCCGATAGAAGAGTGCAGTGCGAAAACGGGGTTCAAAAACATCGCGGAAAACAAGGCCACGTTTTGGTTGGATTTAACTACAGTACCCGTTCGGTTTTGGCACGGTTCGATTTGTTTTTCTTCTAAAAAAGGTTTTTTAATGATATTTCCGGAACCAGGAACCGACTTCAAAACTACCTACAAAAACCTTTCATTTGGCGGCTGTTGCGATTCTAAAGCAATTCATGAGAGATGTATAGGACTATACTACATTTCTTTTAACGGTTTTTGTGTGCAATTCGGTTGAACAATTGTCGAGAAATATATCCTAGTTCCTGGAATTAAACAGGGACGATCGACCCGAAGGGTTAAAGTCCCTCTCAAAAATAAAAGAAGAAGAAGCTAGTTCCTAAAATGTGTTTTTTGGAAAATCTTCCGGTCATATCTGTGTAACCAGTTGCTGATTTAAAAAAAAATGTACAGTACCATTTTTTGGAGCGGAGTATCTCCGATTTGGCATACCAAAATTAACGTATGTTGTACTGTAAACATGACCGTTCGTTTTTGGCACGGTTTGATTTTGGCAACAGGAAATTGTCTGGCCTGTAGCCAAAATCGACCGAGTACTGTATTGCAAATTATAACTTGGTTCACCGAGAAGAGAACGTTGATGAAAGTTATTTTGGTCTTAAATATAAAATGCGTTCAAATTGGGAATGTAGTCGTTAAGTCAGTTTTATTTTATTTTATTTTTTGATAAATTTATTTTAAACAGAGATATTTTGGCTCTACGTGATCTGGAGTTTATGAAACTCATTTATGTGTTTTTAACTAACATTAGCCTTAGATTGTAGTTAGTTTAACATGTATGTTTACTGTTAGTTTTATTTTATCTGTGTTTGTGTGTTTTGTTTTCTTTCTCAAAAATGTTCAAGTCAAAAGAAATCCAAAAGTTGTACAGTTATAAGTGTTTTGCCAATTTAGAATTTAAAATAAATGCGTTATGTAAACCATACTAAAAATTCCCGCCCATCTTCCCATCCTATAGGTTATCCCTATTAACCTCGAGACGGCCGCGAGTAGTCGGTTCAATCCTCCTAACTTTACTTTCAAGATCACTGATGTATATAAATATGAAAACTTGGCTCTGTAAAGTTGATTAGATTGAGTCTGTACAAATAAATGATTAATGAAAAAATAAATAAAAATTAAACCACCAGCAATATACTACTTAAAAAAACCCTTTAAAAAACACTTTTGCGAGCGTATTAGTGGAACGATTTTAATTGAAAAACTAGGAAAATTTAAATTAACACTTCACTTCATCACCTTTTCTAGTTTTTTTTTTTTTAGAAAAAGTGATCAAGTGAAGTATTAATTTAAATTTTCATAGTTTTTCAATCAATCACCAGCAATATGCTTACAAATTCAAAATTTGTTAATAGGTATTACCTGTTCAATAAACAGATTGAAAATGCTGACGAGATGTCACTGAGAAAACTATGACTCTATAATTCTTTTCATTTGGTGGCTTTTCGGTAAAATTTGGATAAGTGTTTGTCGACCCGAATAACACTATTCAGTAACAATAAGTTGCAACAACATGTTTATGACTTTAATGAGTTCTTTAGAAGTTTAGAAATTTAAGTAATTATCAGACGTTATCTATCAAAACAAACCCAAAAGGAGAGGGTTTCCTCTCCCATGTAGGCATCAAAACAGAGTGTGTACAAACTACCGCTAGAAACTATCACAAGCTATCAGTGGTACATGAGTGCGATCTATCACGTTATTATTGCCTATTGAGGTGGCGGATTCGTCCGTGCCTTGATCTACCCCGCAGTGGGATGTATGGAAATGATAACGTCCTTGGTTCAAGTACTACTTTACCCATGCCCTTTCGCTCAATTTTCAATACTTCTATTCTATTTCCAACCTACCGCACACTGACGGAACTTTCAACACTTTCTCTTCATATCTTCCATTCTAGCAAACATGACTGTCTACTCTTGGTCCCTCATGGTGATGAGCGAAACATCTCCTTCTACATCTTTAGAAGTTGCCATAACCTACGTATTACCATATGAGAAACACAATAACGGAAAATATATGAAACCATTCTTAGGAAACAGAGTATCTTTGAACCGATTATCACGGTAGACATATTCGTTCATTTTTGATTTTTTTTTTGGAATTTCTTGACAAAACCGAACGACTTCCGTGAATTAAAAAAATATTGAATTTAGTTAATTACAATATTCTACAACCTTTTCGAACTCATCAATTGGTGTTGGGGATCTCATGAAAGATGAGCCCAAGCTTTTAGGTGTCAGGAAAGTTTGCTGAGATTTTATAATTTTACTCGGAACGTTGAGTCAAATCTTGAATACAATTCTAATTTATATCCGATACAGATCTTTTTTAATTGCATTTCCAAGCCCACTTTTTTTTTAATCTGAACAAAATATTTTAAGAATCCTAAGGAAATCGGAGCATAATAGTTCTTAGTAAATATTCAATATTTACGAGAAGGATACGTTCAAAATTCCGAACTAGATTTTCTCATGATCCTGAACAAACTTCGTTCAGTGTTCTATGTTTTCATTTTTTTTTTTTGTGATTGAATGAGAGTTATGCACCACTGCATATGTTTACAGGCAATTTCATTCTGCTTGTTCTGGTCAATTTAGAGGTAAAATTGAATTCTTTGCTCGCGAAAGTTTGAAAAAGCGTTCCCTTTCTCCCGATCGAAGAATTAATGAACATGGTAGCAGTTCAAAGCTCATTACCCAAGTATCAAGAACAGTGCTCATTCGTAAATATCCCCAGACGTGGTGTTTAGAATACTCGATCCCACTGACCACACAATCGACGCGAAGGTACACCCAAAAGTTGAAGAGGTGGCAAAAAATGCACTACGCAAATTTTGCAATTTTTTCAATCATATCTTGAGAACTCCGCATGATTCGGAAAAGGCAATCATGTCCATCTCGATTCACAGAGCGTTTTATGGAATAAATGAACCATGGAAGTGTGTGACAGCAACTGGCGGCACACATATGGGTCGAAAATGAATTCATCGCTGTACAGTTTAGTGCCTCGACAATCGAAACAACTGTAGGTTCTGTACCAAAGTATCAATAACTTGTTAATATTGCTGAGAAGGTACCATAGGGAGCCGGCATGCTGTCGGCCACGGTTCAGATGTCGATGAAGGTTTTTTAGTTCTTTTTATTCATATAAGAGCCATCTTCGGACTCACACTCATCAACTAATACACTATACCACCTCACGAAAACATCGAATTTTTCAAAGCAATGTTTTGTGTTACATTTTTTTTCCAAGTCACGATCCATAGTGCAACATTAAATAAAATTATGCGAAATCGCAATACAATCTTGCTTTTTTTTTATTTTTGGTGTAAGGGATTAATTCGAACGGTATCCGTCACCGTCAATACGAGATGTGACATATAGTTGGATACTTCGACGACTAATGTTATGCGTGCCCGGAAGAGAAGAAGTCTGCTGACTCGTCGACAGCAGAAGCTGCCAAAACGCAGCTTAATCTGTGAAACTAATGGCTTGGAAGGTATACGGTAAACTGTTCAGCGGATAATCTGGCTGTGTTTTCATGGATTATGAAACCTACAAAAAACTTGATTATGAGGGAGAATCTCATTATACATTGCAGTGTCCGGGTCCGGGATATACAGACTGACTCTTTAATTACAACACAAAAAAGGCACGTCTCGGACACTGCACGGCGTAATAAGAACCCCACTTAAAACTCTGCTTGGACTACAGTTTTATACCTCGCCGATGGGAAAGGATGTTCAATTGGATTTAGGGATAATAACTTTTGAACGAAGCTCAACATCTGAGTACTCGCTAATCAGATTACGTAGCAGAAGGTCGGGAGTACAATCCCAGAGTTACGCCTTTTTTTATTTTATTATTTTTCCGACTTTATAGCTTGTTCGGTAAGTTTTAATCGAAAGTTCAACTGCTGAGATTTCGGGTAAGGTAAGTGTGCACTTTGTTCTCATTAGTTTTATTAGACGCTCCCAGGGAAAGCAATTTTTTAGCTCATAGCCATTTTCAATACAGAACGCAGTAGACACGATTATGATTACGACGAACGGCGATGATACTTCGGCTGCCAATGCGATGCCATGGGGGTAGTACGTATGTTGTTTACTTCTTCAAACAGAACCACACAGGGGGACGCTCATCATCAGTGGTGTGCATGTGCAGGTGCAAGAGACCGTAAACAATTTCGCATCGTCGTCGTCCATCAGCAAGCAAGAGTGGATAAGCAAAGTGCAACACCAGAATGCTGCCCCAACAGAGAACGGCTTTCATCGCCGTCAACTACCTACCACCACCATGGGGCCAATAATGATGTTGATTTGGTGCGTTTTGTTCCACAGTTCAGCAGCTCAATATCAACAACAACAACAACGCTCGCAGTAAGACCACATGTTTTGACTGCACTCTGCTCGCTACCGTCGCAGGCCCTCGTGGTCTCGGTGTGGTCATTCTTTTAGACGGCTACGCGTTGCTACTGGCTACCACAGTCCCTTTAGTGGTTTTAAGCACTCCCTCTTCCTTGCTATTTGTTTAAAGGGCAAAACCATCATATGACCTAACCACAAATCAATTAACGCTCGGTTCGGTATGGTCGTTGCTAAGTGACCGGAAAGGACGCTACCGCCATCTTTGAACCACCACATGTACTTTCAGTGACTTTCGTTTGAATCAGACTAGTGGAAAGGAGCATTTGCGAATTCCACCCGTGCTGAAGCAGGTTTTGCTTCAAGCAATGCTGCAGATTCAATGCTCTAAGCTGCTTATGGTCAAGGACGTTAGATGCGATGCGATTATCGAGTCGTGTGCGCCAGAGGCCAGCATGTGGTCCCGTGCGATGGAACGAGCAAAATTTAAAATACACGACAAGAGACGGTTGTAATAAAACCGGATTTTCAGGTGTAGTTTGTCGGTTGATATGCGTGCAGTCGGTAGAAGTTGTCGTCGTTGACGTCGAGAGTGCGTTTGGGGGTTGTTATTTTAGCATGATGCGCAAGAGTTGTCAAAAAAGCTGAATTGCTGTTATGGCAAGAAATATACCAATATTTACTCAAACGGCTTTAGTATACTATCGATAGCGTTTACCCCGAAAGTGATTGCCCTAAATCTGTTTTTCCAAACTTTAAATGAATTAGTTGAAAAAATCAACATTATACTTTCCCTACCTTAAATATGTATAGTTGCATTTCCGGAAAAAAAAAAATAGCCGTGACATATTTCCAGAGTATCTCTGTCTTGAATGCTTGCTGAATTTTGAGTTCGGGTTTTAGACCCCATAAGTTTATCAGCTTCGGTTCTTGCTTGCCATCTCTTGATTGGTAGATTGTAGGCAATATGTAAAACCAACTTAACGAATCTTATCCCAGCGTGTAATACAGCAAGTCCGAATTTGTTTGTTTCAGGATTTGCAGTTTTTTTTCATGTTATTGAAATAAAACATAACATCTCATTGTCGAGTGCTGAAACCAATAAATGTGAGATCTTGACTATGTCTCCTGTAGATACCTGAGTCTCTATTTGAATTTTATTGCTTATCTTGACAGATACGCGTATTTCGTCAAGAGAAGCAATACAGGTAGTTGGAATTAAATGGAAATTACTAATCTTTTTTCTCATTTTCTAGTTACAGGTATTCCACAAAAAAGCTCACGCTGCAGGAAAACAATTTGCTTGGTTTTCAATGTATCCTATTTCTTCTTTAGTAACATCTTTGGTTTCACGAAAAAATCGCATTCTAATCAGACGGCAAAACATCGGTGATGAAGGAGCTGGAGCTTTTCCATACAAGAGGAATAAGTGAACTTGCAAAAATGTTCGAATCATTGGCTGACCGGTTCTTGATTTTTTTTATTGCATTGAACTTGTTGAGAGCCATCGCACCCTCACTAGCTGAGCTGCTCTAAATTTTGTTTTTCCTCATCAGGGAATTTCATGATAACTTCATCAAGATACTTACTGTGTGGTCTAATAACGAAAAACTTTACCTCAACAAAATTATCTTTTACTAAATATTCTTCTTCTGGGGAAGAGCGATCCCGTTTAACGTTTTTTAAAAGCAAATAACATGGGTAGTTATTCTTGTTTGCAGAATAGACTACTAGACGAATATTGAATGCATGCACCCCTCGTTTAGTGTTTTCGCAAAGCAATATTGACAAAAAGCTTTCTGATGTGCCATGAGCATTTTTAAAAGTTTTGTTTAACAGTGGCAATGAATCAAGAAGAGCGCCTCAATCATCGTCGCCAAACGGATTGAAAACCCGGAGTGCCCATATCATTTCATCGCAAAGAAATTAAATATGCCGAGGAGTATCGTCGCCGGTGTTTGGAACGGTATTCTGTACGATTGTCAACAAGAAGGAAGGACCGAAAGTTTGTTCCGTTTGTCGGGTTCGTAGTTTGGTTCTACCACAATTCTTCAAAATCGACAGTTGTCAGTGAGAGATGTTTGCAAAAAAGCGCGGAACCAATAAGGCAATGACTCAAAGAGTCAAGAAACGAAGTGGAATAAAAACGTACAAAAAGCAGAAGGCAGCAAAAACATCAGAAAATCAGAGTGATGTGGTCAAGACTCTGGCTCGAAAGAATTATAATTTTCTCGAAAAACCCTATTTTCAACTAATTCTTGACGATGAGACACACGTTAAAGCGGATTTTGGAGCACTTCCTGCAGGAGAAGGAGAAATTTTTCCAAAATCCAAGACTAGCATAAACCTTGAAAAGTTTTGAAGAAAGTATCTTGTTTGGCAGGCCATCTGTCAATGCGGAAGTCAGAGTTCTCCTTTCGGGACGAGCGGAAGGATGTGTACACCAATGAATGCTTAAAAACGTTTACTTCCGTTCAATCTAAGGCACAAGACGAGTCCCTGCGCTAAGGATACGCTAGCATTTATGAACAGTAATGATATACAATTTGTGACCAACAATATGAATCCACCAAATGTTCCACAGTGTCGACTCATCGAGAAATACTGGGCAGTTATTAATTGGAATCTTTGTGAAACTGGTGAAAGTTATAAGAACATCAGTGAGTTTCGCAAGAAATGAAATTCTGCCAGTAAGAAGATCTAGGATAGTACTGCCGGGAATGGGAAAGTAATAACAAGTGACCTAAAATAAGCTGAAATAATTTTGAAGCAACGTCTCAAACTATAATGACTTTTAAATAATTAAAATGAGGTTTTCGGAACAGTTACAGGTATAAGAATATTTTTAGCTTAGTTCGTCACAGTCCTTAGCTCCGTCGAATATAGCTAGAGCCTGTTCTGCTGAATCTTCTTGCACAACATTAGATTGAACAGCTATGATCGAGTTTCTTAAATCTGATGCTTTTGTCGAGGCACTGTTAGGGATGTCTTTAATAATTCTGAAAACCAGCGAATTTCTCACAGCTCATTGACACATTTATGCTGCGTAGCTCAACTATGCAACTGACAAATTTTCCCTTAGCTCTTGGGCGTTTGTGCGTTTGATTCTCTAACTAGATTCAGCAAACTCCTTAACTCCGACCGGTAGTTGAAAGTTTAGACCAAGTGGATAACTTGAGTTTTGCACCCAACCAACTATTATTTTCCACGATAAACTAGTCCTCATGGTTACAATAAAGAGCCTACGCTAAAATTTGGTTTTAAATGAATTCAGCTGACATTTTATCGTGTTCCAGTGGACATTGCTGTAGCAACTCAAAAAGATAATTTCTAGAAAATTCCCGGTTAGGTCTCTCGGAATCTAAAAGAATAGATCGAAATTTCGTGACGAATCGATGACAAATTCAATCATCTATACAATTTAGTGAAGCTACAGTTCATACACTATCTATGTATTGGTGTAATCTTGCACTGTGTTTACACGAATCATTTGATTATTTTCATTCAGTGCCCATCTTTTATCAACGATGAACGTATTTCGTGCTATGTTCTTGGAAGGAGAGCATCCAGATGCTATTTTCAAAAGATTGAAGAACCTGGGAGTAAGGCGTGATTTTGCATATCGTACCATTGGAAGGTACCGTGAGGCTTCCTGGTTGGATGAAGATCCGGCCGAAAACGTTTAGCTAGGACTGGACGAGTGATTAAGACCGTCAGGGAACGAATTTGACGAAAATTACAACGCTCTGTACCAGTGTTGGAAAAATGATTTTCAAAAAAACGTTCACTCTTTGATCATTGCAAAGATATGTCGCCGAGGAACTTCACACTCAAAGTTCGCGAACGAAATACAATCAAAAGTTCATAAAAGCGCAGAGTAAGGAAACGTATGGATATTTGCAAGCGCGGTAAGCTACCGCTTGTTTTTTTAAAGGCGTTAAGATCAACGTTCCATATCATGAAACGGAACTTTTGAGGAATTTCCTGAAGCCAAGCTTAGGAAGAATGCACGGGAAGGATGATTACGTGTTTCAACAGGCGCCTTCTCATACAGCGAATTTGGTCCAGGACTGGTGTCGGGAAAATTTGACCGACTTTTTGGCCAAGGATGAATGGCCTTCCAGTTCACCAGATCTAAACTCCTTGGATTATTGTGTGTGGTCATACGTGCTGTCGAAAATAAACGAGTACAAGGTGTCTACTTTGACCTAGTTCAGAGTTGTAATCCTTCGAATATCGGACGAAATGCCGATGGAAGCCGTGCGTGCCGCTTGCGATGGGTTTGAAAAACGTTAAAGGCGGTTATATTCCGAAACATATGCTGTAATGGATCTATGTTATATAAAATTTCAATAAAAAAAAATACCAATAAAATCCGAATAACTGTTGTGGAGTAACCGAAGTTTAAATGTATATGAGAATATATGTATAATATGTCTAAGAAAATCGTGACAGCGTGAGGATGCGTGAGTTGTTGTTTTTGGACCTTATTCGGGAACATCCTTCAGCCTATCCAATCCAAACAGTTTTGTTTGGCGAGATGTGGAATTTTAACAAAAATGCTTTTAAAAATCATATTATAAAAATTAAACAAACAAATAGTAATTTTGTGCTAAGCTCTGCTTGTGTAAGTCATAAAAAAGTATGCTTTCAAAATGCTATTAAAGAAAATAAGAGAATAAAATTCATTTAATCCCACAATCATGTTTGGATACTTTATCAGATCAGAAAACCACACACCCTCAAATAAACATACGGTTCTATGTAACCAACAAGTTAAAAACCACAAGACCACAAGGCAGCAGGTTTGGTTGGGTATATTCTAGGTATAGACTTTATTCATCAATTTATAGATATACACTTGAGCGATACTTCCGTGTTTGCACATTTTTTAGCTATCATGATTTCACTGATTAAGCTGTTACATGCGCGATCTTCAAAAGACGTAAATTTGGCTAAAATGAATCGATATTCCTAGTAATGCATTCTAGATTTACAGAACATAGTCAACCATAGTAAATCAACAACATACCGTCGACCCAATTTTACGGACACATTTCAAGGGACTATTTTCATTAGGGCGAATCTGACATTGACTCTCTTTGATTACTCTCTCTTACATTCATATTCCAATCATCTTTACGTTTTTCATTCTATTATTTGTAGAGTGGTTAAAGT
Source organism: Aedes koreicus (assembly GCA_024533555.2). Classification (NCBI taxonomy): domain Eukaryota; kingdom Metazoa; phylum Arthropoda; class Insecta; order Diptera; family Culicidae; genus Aedes; species Aedes koreicus. The sequence continues at coordinate 255,520 of JAHHFK020001264.1, read as the reverse complement.
CCCTCCTAAAACAACGACAAAAATTTAAGATCTGTACTAAAGAATCCTTCGAATGTTTTATATGGCGCTGTAAAAGATGAAAGAGAGCGAGGCAGGAGAGAATCTCTCATTGTTAGATTCGCCCTATTGAAAAAAGTTCCTAGAACTTTTTTTTCCTATGTGACCAACGAATTGTACGCTGCATATTAGGCTGAGTCAAGGGACACATACCCTATATTTCGATTATTTGAAACAAATTGCAGCTAGAGTATTGATCACTCACATCTCTATTACATTCAGTAGCGATTGTCATTTGAAATTTCCTCAAAAATTGCATGGTGTTGGTATAATTAATGGTGCACATATCGCTTCGTATGCTCAATAATTCCCTTAATGCCCCAGTTGAGAACAAATCTATGTTTTACATTAAACACCAAAAATCAAAATCAACACTTTAAAATTGAAAACAAGTAAAAATCTGACTCACAATATGCCAAGGTTGAAAATACGATTTTTCAACGAGTAATGATGACAAAATAGACTGAAAGAAGCAATGAAATGCTAAGAAGCAACGCCAGCAAGTTTTTTATTTAAATGCCAAACCTGTCCGACCGCTGCAAAAATGCATGTTTTTTAAATTCAAATCCTTAACCACGTGTCGGCGATCAACAATGCAGTACTGACGCCATTTTCCCTTTTGTTTTGTTTTGATTCCGATATTTTCAGCCTACTGATGAGGCGGACGCAAAAGAGAAGTGCGGTGGTATTACGAATAAAATATGCACAAAAGCCGGTCAGACGATCCCTATCGTGGTATCTTCGCCGTACTAAACACAGGTGACGTGTATTGAAATCCTACTCCGAATGCTATATTTACTGCAACTGTAAGTAAGCATGAATCAAGCGTGTGTTCAACACAAGCTATAGTTGCAACCATACATTGTAGGGTGTAGAATGAACCTGATGATTCTTACACCGAGTCGAAGCCCGCTTGAACAACACACGGTCGTGTGTTAAAATCAGCCGTTCTGCGGCGGCGGGCACAGAAAAGTACAGTCATCACAAAAACACCCAGAAGAATAACGACATCGCCACAGCCAGGAATGAGAATAGAGTGTAAAATATTCAAACACACGCTTCCGTCGGCTGTGTATTGGACGTTTACGTCTTCGACGGTGTTCCCGTCCCTGCTATGGCTGTGCCTGTGAGTGTGCGCCTGTACCTACTCCTCCTACAGCATAGCTTTTTACACCATCGTCATTCAATCAGTCTGGGCCTTGTTGGTGATATAGGTGGCAGTGGTGATGGTGGTGGTATGAACGATAAAGTAAATATTGGAAACGAGCGTCTCGAAAGGATGGCGCAAATGTGAGCACAAGCAGCAGAATCAAAAACAATCAAGAACCACGTTGGTTTGAGCTATTTCTTTTTGTTTATGACGCTGAAAATGCCAGGAGTCCAAGTCCAAGTCTCAGTACGACCCAACTGAATGGGTAGGCATGGAATTATGGCCTCCCATCAGTTCTAGGTTTGCATTTGGAGGGCTAGCTATGGCCGAGCCAGGTACTTAGCCATCCACATCGAACCTCCAGCAGACCGCGAAGAGACCCATCATGCAACACATGCATGATCTTTCTCCCCGTTTATATTCGAAATTTTGATGGTCATTATCTTGTTCTTCCCGTGATTATTTACTTCCTCTCCATGTGCCTCTTCATGCCACTCGCAGGTGTTTTCTTTCTGCTGACTGGTAAGAGTGCAGCGAAACAAAACAATCCGAATCTGATTGAAAAACCAGAACTTATCCACCCACAGTGAGAAATGACCCTTCTTACAGAAATAAAATTAAGCCACCCCATAGTTCCTGTATGTGAGAAATTTGCCAACTTCCATTACCTTGAGAAGTCCCACGTGTGATAAGTTTTGATTCTGGCGCTTGTTACGTTCAATTAGGTCCAATGGTTGTTGAGACTTACTCTTTTGCATATATTGTTATATCGCATATACGCAAAGGCGACAGTTATAGCATTGTAGCATAACTTGGTACATCTATACACATCGACTGTCATTAGTTTTCACTATGATGAGATCTGCCTACGTTTTTTTTTCAACAAGAATTTAAAGATCAATTTAAATATGTCTTACTTGGAAAATGTTAGGCGATAAGTGATCGTTAGTGAAATCGTTGGTTGTCGTAGAAGTGCTTCGCCTTATAAGAGTTGACTTGGTCAAGTCAAGTCAAGTCAAGCTAACTCAATAAGCCTTAAGGCCTTAGAGGAAGCCAATGTTGCAACCCATGTCCGAGTGAAGTGGGAACTTTTCAGAAGCTTGGTGAAAATTTGGTTTTCAAAACCATACCCAATGGAACTTTTGCAGTTGGTAGATATCGAAATCGAAATTCCATTAAATTCTGAATTATACTTAGACTTTGTGCACAAATTACGTAACGCATGAAGGGGAGGGAGGGGGGTTGAGCAACCGTTACTTATTGTGACATATGGGGGAGGGGGGATTTTAAAATCGTTACGTAACAAAATAACCAATTTGATAAAAAAATAAATCAAAAGTGAATAACCAATTAGCATCAATAAAATTTCCTGTGTGTAAGTTATAGTACTAGTTAAGAACTATGTTTAAAAATTCTGGGAAAAACCCACTTTCAGTACCTCAAATGAAAGCTTTCAATCCATATTTTGAAGTAAAAATATCGAAACTCAGCCAAAACTTTGTTTTTGTATTATTAATCACGTTTGTCATAACTGGAACTGGAACTTTAAATTTTGGTTCCTTTGATGGTCAATCGCATGTGTTTCTTATGGGAGTGGCGATAATTGAAACACTTTTACGGCCTACCCATAATTTTAATTTATTCAAACAATACCGACTTTATTTTTGAACCAACAATATATTTTGTTGTTTCTAAAAGCGGGGCAAAAGAGGCTTCTATTGACAACAAAAAGCACTTATTGTTGAATAAAAATATAAGATTTTTGGAAGCAACGCACCTTTGCATTGATTCGATCAAAGCAGTTGAATTGTAACAAAAAATTGACAAATATATTGTTATTTATATTAGAACTATTGAAATAATTAGAAATTTTATTTACCTATCAAAAGATTATGTTAAATTAAATAAAAAGTTGTACACTCAGTAGCAAAAAAAGCCGAGCAAAATTTTGCTTCCAAAAATCGTCATGTTCAAACTCCTGTAATTTTGTCAATTATCAACATTTTTGACTGAATTTTTGACAGCCCTATAACTAATGTATTGACCTCATGTGACCAAAAAGTCGTTTTTGTAAATACCAATTTCCAAAATACGTACTTCCGTGAAAAATTTAAGTAGCAAAATCACCACAGCCTAAAAAAGTATAGCAAATAATGTGAAAAACTATGTTTGCAATCTTTATTAATTTTAAGTTACACAAATAAAATGATTGAACTGTTGTCTGGATGCTACAATTTGAAACAAATGAAATTTAAACATAAAAACAACAACAATAACAGTTTTTGTGATGTTTTTATAAAAATTGAGAAAAGGGGGGGGGGTCCGTGATCGTTACGTAATTAAAGAAGGGGAGTCTGGTCACGTGTTACTTATTGTTACATAGGGGAGGGAGGGGGTCCAAAATCCCGTTTTTTGCGTTACGTAATTTGTGCACAAAGCCTTAGGTAGCAGAAATAAGAACTTTCAGATAAGAACTTTTATTTTTCTGTTCCATATTACTATTTATATGATGAAAACTAATTCGTTTGATGCCATTTAGTCTGAAATAAAATTGGCCAAAAATATAGTCATGACTTTCAATTTAAATCATGGATTTTAATTTACTGAATATTTTGAATTAGGGAAGATGTACCTATATTAATATCATCACTTTGCAATTCATCCTACTTGAAATAAAACGATATACACGTGACAGGATTAGTTAGTAATGTTTGTTGTAGTTATTTAACGTAAGCAAACATTATTAGAAAACGAAACCGATCCTTCAACTGCCCAATTGTTTGATTCATCCTAGGATGAATATAGGAACAATGAGATTAATATGGGGTCAATAAAAAAAACAGATTTTTGAATTTTGCAGTTTTGCATATTGTAGTTATAATCGAAACTTATGTCAAACCTAGCCATAAGGTTAAAAGAGATCCAAAATACTTTTTTCGCCGCAAAAATTACATTACAATCATTGTTAAAAGGCATTTAAAACATCAATTCTTCATTTGAAACCAATGTTTCGGAGACTTTTGGCCAACTTACTCTTATTTGATATTTCAATACTGGCTACTCTTATTTGATATTTCAAGTACTGGCTACTCAAGGGGTGATGTCCAGAAACCTCCCCGTAATAGCTCCCCGACCTGAAGGAAACAACAAAATTATTTCAAGTTTTGTTATTCAGTTACGCTGTTCTTGTAACAGAGGTTGTTAGAATTTAGATCGCGTATGTTGTTAAAACTACAGAAATTATAACAAAAATTCCTCAAGAGGTAACAAAATTATATCAAACTATGATATAGATATAACATAAACAAAAAAAAACTTTGTAACAGTTTTGCTACAACGTAGCAAAATCATATCAGCTAGTGTAAGAATTAATTTATTTCTTTACGCAGACTGTGCCTCCCAAAGCATTATATCTTAATTTCTTTTAAGTATGTTATACAATTATCTAGATGAAAACATCTTCAACAAATTTATATCATAATCAGTTAGTCGTATTAAGGTTTTTTATAATTTTGTTATTTTTATGTTATACCTTTCTGGTCGGGTCTAAATTCTTAATTATTCAGTGCAAAACACCGTTCATGCAATAATGCTCAAGTCAATGCCATTGGTAAAATATTATTTGATAACTGTTATGCGCTATATCACTCCATTAAATGTCGAGACAGTCCAACATGTTTTTCTTCAGTCAGACATCCCTCAATTATGGTTTGATCTTAAGTAATTCATGTCAACTTTGTAGCTGGAACTGGGTCTGACATCAAATATTTGCACGGAATTCAACCAATATCCTAATTATGAAGATGATATCAATTAAGGTAGATTTTTAAGCTACTACTTCTATTGTCAGAGTAATAGTTTCTCAGTACCAAAATGCGAGATTAAATTCGATTGATTTATAATTGACGAAGATCTTCAGTTCTTGATTCGTCTGGAAAAATATCCTGAAAATTAAACCCAAAAAAACATTTCTTTGCCCTGCCTGAGGGAACATTTTGGAAATAATATTTCGAATTTAGATCAGAGCTCCAAACCCTTCTAGACACTCTAAAATCTTGAAAAAAAAAAAACAAAAACCTATATCAGCACTTAAGGTAGGTGATAACACTTTGTTCATAAATGCGGAAAAGGTTAAACAATTTCTCATCACTTTGAGGACTCCCATAATTTGCGTTGGGGTCTTACTTATCCTATTGCTAGTCACGTTAGTATCTGAGAATTTTCACTCTGAAAAATATCGTCAAAGTCATGAATTCGAATCTAACCCCCGGACAAGGTACGAAAATACACAAAAAGGTATTTGAGTGACTACAACGAGCGATGAACCAGCCCAGAGCTGAAAATCTCGATTATCATAAAAAAAACTCAAAATATACATGATGATGATGATGGAATTTTATATATCCTCATCTTAGCTTAGACTGACTGCAGGTTTCAATGGTTGCTACTCCGTGATTGATCAGAATCAGTGAAATTTCACAATGAATCAACTGAATGGAGCTGGGAGTAACCGACCATTCTCACTGTACACGTTTCAGTGACTCAATTTATTTAATAATCAATAACGGCGCCGGCCACGTCCTTGCAATCAGGTGGGGATAGGGAAGGAATATTAGTGTGACCTTTGCTGTTTAGGGGACCGTGTTTACCTCTGCATCCCCACAAAGGTCTCAGGAAGGAGGTTTGTTTTATGTTAGTAGGGTAGGGCTTGATGGATTAGGATTCACCTTGATAAGTGATGTAAGCATGTTTATGGTTCATAATTGGATGATGGAATTTTATATATCCTCATCAAAAAAAAAAGCTCCCAGAGAGTCCTTTTCTTTCTTAGTCAAATTATTTTAAGAATGTTCGCATTTTGGTATATTTTCTAGAGAGATGAAAAAATGGAAGTGTTGGTCTTATTTTGAAGTTAGATTAAAGTCCAGCCGAAGCTTCAAGCTACCAACCAGTCAGTTTGATTTCTTCACTATGTAAAGTTTTGAAAAGATTTTGTTCATTAGAATAATTCTTAATATAAGGACCAACTCAAAATTTGCAGATGTGCAGTTTGGATTTCACCAAGGGCAATTAACTACCAATCAACTCTTATGGTGCGTTTACACTAGTGCCATAGGACTAATGTTGTCTCGAGTTGCTTCAGCTTAAATGCACCGTTAAGAGGTTCCAATTTGAGAGTACGATGTGCTTTTGAGCTTTTTTTTCTCTGTCATATTTAATTTTTTTGAGAATTGAAATTGAACAAAAAAACATAGATATTAAAAGTGTACCAAAGTGCTCCAGAACGGGTTTTACACAGTGGCGCGCCGTGGCGTGAAGGAAGAGTGGTTTACGCTTTGTTGCGAATTGTTAATTATTATTGTCGTTCTACTTGAGAAAAAAAACTGAACTTTAACGATTGATTCGCCCAAAATATCAAATTTTGATTTTTGGTAGAGTATGCAGTCAAAAAGTTGTTAATAATAAAAAGTAGACTAGTGCTATGAACGAAAATGCCATTTGCTGGTCAGAAGCAACAAACGAATCCAACACGAATACACGCGTGCTAGGCTTGCACATAATTTCAGTTGCACACTCACCACGTGGTGAGATCTGTTTTCGTAATGCTGGTTGCACATCTAACGGGCTGTTTACAACGTTAATTTTATTTATAGTTTTCCTTGATTTCATCGCGAGTGCATAAAATTAATTAGGAATCAGCATCGAAGATTTTCAGTATTTCGACCGATAGGTCATCTATCTGGTTATAAGTACATATTACAAAATACTATTTATCACAAAAACTTATTTTCAAATAATACTTAATGGGAATTTCTTAATTTCCAATTCTGAAGGAATGTTTAAATACCCTTATCCAAATGATGCCGGTGATGTTTACATGCAGGCCTTATTTTATGTGAAAGTAATCTCGGAATCGGCGTGACTCTCCAGACATGTGGGATCTGCAATAGAGCTATCACTTTCTAGATCCCAGAATAAAATTGCTTTCAAGGGTTACTTAAAGGAAGTTGCAAAGAGATTTCTTCGATAGACCCCTTGCCGGCCAATAGGAGTTGGATTGAATACGTAAACACACACACGCTCTGTTGACAATTACAAATTCAATATGATCCCACAAATCTGAAGGCTATTCCAGTGGAAGTGATCTTCTAGACATATGAAGAAAAAGCATTCGACAGCGTTTGACATGAAGGGTTGATAGCAAAACTGAAAAAAATGACGAAACTGAAAAAAATGACGAAACTGAAAAAAAATCTGACTATTAAGTAAGTTCACAGTTACTTAACTGATAGAACTTTGCAGGATTCATGAATTGATAGAACTTGGCAGAATTGTCAGAATTCTAAATCTGATTGAGTACCTGTTAGAACTGGTGTTCCTCAAGGTATACTTGGATAATATATTTACTTTTGATCTCGTTCATTTACCTCAGAAATGTCATAAATCTGGTTTCGATGATTGCACAGACCTTTCCTTAAAAGGAAAGGGCTTCGTATTATTTCCAGGTGGCTGCATAACAGTTTGAACAATTTAGTGATTATTTTCAAACACGGAAGATTTTTTTGCATTTCCAGCTTATTGCTTTCACAATAAGCTTATTGTTTGCTTTCAACTTAGTATTCTGATTACACGTTCAAAGTTATTAATTGAGAGCTGTGGATGCCAACACCAATTCATGAAATTGTATATTGTGTGGCAAGCACAATGATATTCTATGCCCAGAAAAGTCGACAAAATTACCAACCCTAAAAAATCCTCTTATAGCATTCCCACACAAGCACAGCTGCATTTTTTCAAACCAAGTTAATTATGACTTTCGTTACATTATATAGAGTTCCAATTTCTTGTTTGAGTCAAGTGGAATATTTCGGACTCTTACTAGTCCAAAAATTAACTTTTAAAGATCACATTGAGAGTATTCAAGCCAACTGTTATATCCTCTTATGAAAAGGAATTCTTCGACTTAAAAACAAACTTTTAATATTTAAACAACAAATGCAATTGCAAAATTGAATGTAATTTTTAATTTATTATGTACCCATGCATACATCAATTACCGAGCTCGTTTTCAAATAGATCTGTTTTTTTTTTGTAAACAAAGGATTATACGTCAATTACTAGAAAATTTCAGTAGTTCCATAGAAACTAAAACTAAAATCAACAAGAATAAAGTTCCTTCAACAAGAAAGTGGTGTAAGTTTGCGTGGGAGTGCTCTAGCTTCCAAGATATTTACGCTTGTTTTCAATAACAGATACGTCAAATTGGAAACGTTAACCGAGTATTTAAGGACACATAATATAAAGAACTTTCGATTATTGCAATAATGTATAAGCTAAATCCTTTCCCCTACTACTCGAATGATTTATTAGACATCAAATTTGATTATCATAGCCCGTTTCGCTTAGCTGTGTTCGATCCTATTCAAATAGTGCCTCCCATTCCCGCTTTACCAACAAACAACAACGTACCGACAATCTATCAAACGCAAATTTATTTCACAAACAACACATTAGCATTCCACCTTACTCGAGAAAGAGCGCGCTCTGGAAGCGACCGTACCATCAACTTCATCAACCAAACCAATATGCCATCGCATAAAATATACATCAGCACTGCGAAAGATGGTATGTCAGTATGGTCGAGTGTTTATCGACAGTGTAGTATTGTTGTTATTTTCCGTGTGGCGCATGGTGTGGAGCATTTGCCGCCAAAAATCAATCACGGTTATCGAACGAACCGAACAAGTTGGCCACCGAAAGCTGAATTGAACGATTGAAAAACAAAACAACCCCTTGGGAGACATGTGCATGCGGATGAGGAGGGGGAGGGGTTGATGTTGTTGGCGACGACGACGACAAAGGGGAAGGTGGAATGGAAGAAACCGACTTTGGGTTGATTGACATTTTCATTCTTTTCTTTGCTCCTCGTGCCCATCGTCACACTTTCGTGTATGCGTGTAATCGTAACGAATTTCAACATTTTGCCGTGTTTAGTAAGATCGTTTTATAATAATCCAATGGATTAGAGAGGAGATCAAAGAAGAGATCGCGGATTACCATTAAAATGTTTAGAAAAAATAGTACGAAGGGACGCTTTCGGAATCAGCCTCCCTGGCCGTGTGGCGGATAATCTTTCGAACTTAGAAGGAATTTCAAACCTACACTCAGGCAAATAAACATAAGAATTTCATAAGGTTCAACTTATGAACGATGCTTTAAAATTTCATAAGACTTACGTATGAATGGATTTTGTTTTACACGACGTTGTTCTTGTACTGGACCCATAACCTCAACGTTCAAGGTTCGAATACAGGTTGCTCCATGTTTTTTTTTTCAACCTCATTATATTTCGTAAGGCAAATTTTTGAAATTCATACTGATTCCTTGTGGCAAATAATCATAATGCAATCTTATGAATATCGAAAGTTTATTTCGCTGAGTATACTAGTCCAGGACATGCACCCAAAAAAAAAAATCACATAATCAGTGGAAAATATCCACTAGAAATTCACTTTTTCTTGAGATTCAGGCAGTGAAAAATGCAAAAGTCACTTATTTTAGTATTGGAAAATATCTACAGTAGCTAAGTGAAATATTTTTTCAGTATGGTATCACTAGTTCAGAATCGAATGAAACTTTGTGTGCGCCGAAACGTTTTATCTGAGCAACTTTCCATACTTCGTTTTTTACGTTTTTAGACAATTCATCTAGACTAATATTTAAAATTTAGACGATTTCAGAGAAGCCACCCTTTCTTTCGCATATCGATTCGAAACAAAAGTCGATGAAAGACTTCAGTCCTTTTTAAATCTTGGTCCAGACAAACACAAAGTAGGCAAAGTTGCTTAGAATGATAAACAAAATTTCTTTCAATTCTGAGATGGTGTTGCCAGCTCATAAGAGGAGCTGGTGCGAAAATCCTTTTGAGATTCATTGCGGAGGTAGAATAGGAAAATATGATGCACTGGAAACGCACCGCATTAACGATGCTGCTGTTTTGACAATGTTTTGAAGATATTTCGCATGTTTAACAAGTTGAAGATCTTAAGATGTGTTGATATTGTTGATTCGAATCCTTATACTGGGGGTGATAATACTTTTCTTCCTCAAAATTTACGAATGTTATGATACAATTGGATATGGTGGACAATTGGAGGTGTGGCCAAAACCAGTGCACTGGTTTCGCATGGTGAGTTGACAACCTGGAAGGAGGGTGCAACATCCGGTCTCACAAGTTCCTATCTCTCGCCTCTACGAGTCGTATTATCACAGCGTAGTCTGGACAATGTTGTCAATTTGACTATATCGAAGTAAGGGAGCGAGACTGAAGATCGTGTACCCTGAAATAACATTGCATATCCTTTAAATAATAATTTCAGCACGCTTCAGGATCATCTTTTCATTCCATTTATCTTAAGAGTATCAATACATTAAATGCTTAAGTTGTTTTTCAGCATTACAGCATAATTATAACATTAAAATGGTATTTCTGAACTTCAACTAATGTTTTCTGTACATCAATTAATGCCCCCAGAAGCGTTTATTGCCGATGATCAAGCAGCATGATGTTCCACTCATATTTTGGCCAGATTTGGCATCCTGTCATTATGCCAAGGACACAATAGGGTGGTACAAAAGTCAAAATCTCTGTTTCGTGCCGAAAAATATAAATCCGCCAAATTGCCCGGAGGCACGGCCAATCGGGACTTTCTGAGCTTTGACCAAAGCGAAGCTACGAAAACCAGCGGATGACGTCGAAAAATTGAAAAGTATTGGACAAAAGTGGTGCAACTGTGCAGAAGCTTATGGGTCATGTTCGAGGAAAAGTGAGATGTTTCGGTTATAATTAAAGATCTTGATTGAAGAAGAGTAAAATGTTGTGTAAAACACCAGTGCTGATATAATTTGCCAAATCTTAATCTTAAAAAACAACACATTTTCAATATTTTGAAAGTGTGCTTATAATTTCTGAAACAGTCTATAATTGCAATAATCAGTTTTAAATTCTAATGTATATTTCAATGAGAATACGCTCTCACAGCTTAGATATGAGACAAATTTGTAGAATGCAACATAATTTGGAACTCAACTTCTGGGATAGGTTATCGGAAAATGGATCTAACTGAAGTTGCAGCACTACTCCCTCAAACCTAATTGCAAGTATGTGGTAAACTAACTGCTTGTACAAAAAAAGTCATTCAAGGGTAAACAATAACATACCATGCAATAATGCTTCACTTTTCCGATCATAATATACGAAGATTTATAATTAAGTGTCAGGTGGCTTCATTTATTAAGTTGTACATCACACTTGTTATTCATTTTCGATTTTTTGCATGGTTCAAAACGCAGCTCGAAAACGCAGCACGGAGACGTGAAACTATAACTTCGTCTACTGACTCAGTTAGACTTAACCCTTTTAGGCCTAAATTTGTCCAAGCGTTATTATACAAGCAATTTGGAGTATTCTGATTGACTGATTGATCGAATAGTATGAACATTATTGAAAAAAGTAGGAAATATTTTTTTGGGATGTGCTAGGTCCTCCAAACTGTCCTGGAGTTCAGAACTTAAGATTTACAGTTGTAACAGTAGCTTTATCCGCTATACGGTATGTATTCAATCATATTCAATGAATGTCCTTTGAGTTTTGTAAAATGATAGCAATATGTACTTTTACGGAAGTTGCAATTGATGAATTAACTATTATTTCATGGAAATCAACTTCAGTGAAATTTCACCTTTAAGCTGTTAGATTATATTGCCTCAACAATTTTAAATATTAAATTCAGTGTTCAATACTGTTAAACATAATTTTAATCCTTTTCTTTGTTGAAAATAAAAAATTATGAAGCAAATAAAAAAAATAACAGTTCTGATAGAACGCCTCTTCAAATATCCAGAGATTTCTTATCAATAAGAGGCAAGAATTAATTGAATAATCAATCAACTGAATTCATTAAGCCTATTCATTAAAATCCCATTTCAACTGCAGTAGCCCACTCGATTAAGATCGCATCACACGATCCAATTAAATTTCCTACCGTCCATGGTACATAGATCATCTGCCTCCTGCCACAGTTCAACCCGTCGGGATATCGTGTCTGACTTACCTGCAAAGAAAAAAAAAAACATAAACAGGTAATTAGCGAAATTTTCCACCAGCTCGTAATCGTTGAAGCACAACACCATCATCGCACAACAACAGCCCTTGTGCTCAGAACCACAGACAAGGCCAGACAGACGGTGATGGATTTTAGCAGTAGATAAAATCACGCAAAAAATGTTAGGGAATTTTTCCGGTCGTAAATAATTTTATTACAGCAAGCCAATATGTTGTACAACAACCATCACGTCTTTCTGCTATATTAAGACCTTGTCGCTTTAAAAATCCCAAGAACCTACCTCCACGAAGCAGAAAGAGCTGCTTATAAGGGCTCCTATGGGATCGCATAGGAAGGTAATGATTGTGGTAGGTCGTTTGGAAAACCGCCACACAGTTCGGTTATAAAGACGTCATCGCCATCTACTCCCACATTTCAGTCCTCGGAGTCTGATCTTTCCACAGCAGCAGGCTTGAAATTTGAGTCCGGTGAGAAAAAGTCCATTAATCGAATCTCATTAGCCCCAACCATTGAACGAAATAGCATCCACAACAGCGCCGACGAACGCGCGAAGGCGGTAGACGTTGTCTGATATACAAGCCGCAGATCGTGACTGAATTCTAGCCTTCCAATGGGACGAGTGCGAGACGGAGAAGATGTTATGATTCGTCAAGAATTGCAGCTTGCCTATTACTGCAAAGGAGGGCTCAAGTTCTAATGGCACCCGATCGCTGCTTCATGTTCAGTGTACATGACACATAGCAAGCGGAAGGTTCGTGGCTTTAGGTGTATTGGATTGTTGTACCATCGTCTCGTAATCAGGCTTATCACCCCAATTCTAGGAATAGCTGAAAACCCCTCGATGTGTCCGTCCTGAATGAATGAGCTAATGTAGAGCACTTCGAGACAGTCAGTGCAAAGCAAACAAAGTTGTAAAATGAAATCGTGTGGCTTAAGTGTTTGTGTGATTTTGATAAACAGCTGATGTCATTCGTCGCTGGAATAAAGAGTGTTCCGATCAAAATTTGGTCAAACAGTAATGTTTGTGAGTCGATCAAAGTTTTTATTAATAAGTCAAATTCTTTTTCTTTTCCAAGTTCAGTTAATACAGAATACAGGACAAATATTCAGCTAAGCTTCCTTTTTACCGAATGCGAATTACCGGGTCTTTCATTTAACACCTGCCATAAGATTTTGTGCAATCTCCTTGTCCACTTTATTCGCCGCAGAACACCAGTTTGCTTTGAACTGTTTCTCGCTCAAAGCAGCTTTTTGAGTCTTCTAAAGGTTCCGCTTGACGAAGGTCCAATATTGTTCGATTGGGCGGAGCTCTGACGTGTTGGGAAGGTTCTTGTCCTTGGGCACCACTTGAACGTTGTTGGCAGCATACCATGGCCATCATCCGTAATGGCAAGATGCCAAATCCGGCCAAAATAGAACGGAACAATTGTGTTGCTTTAGGAAAGGCAGTAGACGTTTCTGTAGGCACTCGCTCAGATAAATTTCCTGGTTGACGGTTCCGTTCGCAATGTAAACGTTGCTCTTCAAGCCACAGGTACGGATGGTCTGCCACACCAGATATTTCTTCGCGAACTTTGACAGTTTAATGTGCTTGAAAATATCTGCCACCATTCCCCGCCCGGTTGCCGTATAAAATTCTTGTCCAGGAAGCTGTTTAAAATCTGCCTTGACGTAAGTTTAATCGTCCTGTACCACGCAATCAAACTTCGTCAGCATCGTCGTGTACAACTTTTGCGATCGTGCTTTGGCCGACGTGTTTTGTTTATCGTCGCGATTTGGAGTCAAGTCGATTTAAGTCGACAGTCCAGCTCGTTTCTTTGCTGTATCCACGGTTGAAGGCTCCACTTCCAGCTTCTTTGCGACATCTCGGACGGAGAGGTTGGGGTTCCGCTCGAAACAGCGGGCATCTTTTTTCGTCGTCGCTGCGGCCTCCGGCTTTCGATATCCCCCCGCTTTCCTGGCTGTCGACAAACGTTCACCGAACACTTTTAATACGTTGGTAATAGTTGATTTAGCCACATTCAACAATTTCGCCAACTTGGCGTGAGAGTAGTTGGGATTTTCGCCATGCACGTGCACAAATTTGATGCGTTGCTTCTCTTCCTTCGACGACATTTTGATAACTGAAGTGCTAATCTCAAAATCAAAATAGAGGCATGATGCTACACGCACACATCTTCAAAATGAGGAGTGTGCCAAAATGTTTAATGCACGATGAAAGGAAATGCGTCAAGTTTAAGTCGACCAAATTTTGATCGAAACACCCTTTAAGCTTATAGATTAACTGATTTGCGTTCTTAGCTTGCGCGATTAAAATTTTTTTTTAGTTGAGTCTAATTTTATTTCAGAAATCTTTAAATTCTAAGGTACGTTTCATCTCTCTTGTTGTTGTTTCTCTATGATACTCAACACTGTTACAATATTTTACTAAGTACATAAAGCAAACATTTTCATGTGTCGCTTTTCCAAAAAGATAAGAATATAAACATTAATTTTCTCATAGTTATATCCATAGAAATGTCAAAGGGCCTGTGCAGTTGGAGTTCGCAAACAGTTGAGCTTAAATGGCCACAATCTTATTTTTGAAGATGTTTTTTCAAGAATAAAATGGATTTTCCATGACACATGCCTACGGACTCCCGCCAAGGAGTCAGCCAGCGGAATGTTAGCCAACGGAAAGGCGTCCAGAAGGAATAAAGACGACAATAATTCAGGCAGCGCGAAGGTGGTCAGCAAAACAACTTCGAACACAACTTTGAAACTTAAAGGCCCTTTTCAGGGTCGCTATATTTTTTTTTTTTTTTTTTTGATAAAGAGTTGTTTTAAGTGTTCAAAATAATTTCGATTACACATGCCTACGGAAATACAGCCAACGTGAAGGCAACCAGCAGAAAGACAGGTGGTAGAAAGTGTTTCTGTCTTACTCACTAAACCATGTGTTCAGTTTCAAAATTTAAAGGGCCACTATATTACTCTGAAGCGCAGAATCACCATCTAGTAATCTTACGGCAAGTATAGCAGGCCAAACCAAACGACTCTTTTCAGGACCATCAAATGATTTTTATTAAAGTAAAAATATTAAACATATTATACAATATTAAAAAGATGCCCTAATTATGATCGAATTTCGAATAAAAATCATTAAACTTTATATTTTACCGCAGAATTTTTTTTCTGCTGTTTTTGTTGACACTACCGTTAATAATCCACTGTGTTTCCACAAAATATTTCTTCAGGATATTCTGGCATATTTAACATAGAAGTGATTTACACACTTTTTAAGCTCTTCAGAATTGCGATTTCGACAAGACGTTTGCCACACATACCCATCTTAGCTCTTTTTCCCTATTTGTTCATTCACTATTCTTCAATGACACTAACTCCAGAACATGACTACAGAACATGGTAGGCGTCAATCAAATCAATAATTCTCTTCCACTTTAGACAATTGATTGAGTTTTGTGTGCGTTCTAATCGGTTCAAGGATCTAATTGCATAACTCTGTACAAACTGACATAACTCTGTACAACTGAAGATCAATGTCAAGGATGCATAGAAAACACCAACTTTTTGTCAGTTAATCAAGCCGTTTACCAGCTATTTTAGAAAATTGGTCAAATTTATTGTTTTCGTGAAACGCATAATTATAGGCAATTTATCTCGAGGTTCAAGGAGACAAAAAACCCTCAAAATTATGTCTTATTTTGGAGTTTGAGTGCATTCCAAACACTACATACTAAATGACAACGAACTCGCTGCTCGAGTTACATCTTGCCCAGCCAAGAGAAGTGCAAACAACCAGCCGGAGAAATACCAGAGCAAGTACCTTCCACCATTAGCCAATTGCCCCCCCCCCCCCCCCCTTCCCTCTCTACAACCGCACCGCGATCAAAAGCAATAGAAAATCCTTCTCGGCAACACCATAGAGCAATAACAAAAACCGCATTC
Source organism: Aedes koreicus (assembly GCA_024533555.2). Lineage (NCBI taxonomy): Eukaryota > Metazoa > Arthropoda > Insecta > Diptera > Culicidae > Aedes > Aedes koreicus. The sequence continues at coordinate 239,239 of JAHHFK020001264.1, read as the reverse complement.
CATTCTCCGATCGAATCAGCCGCGAGGCTTGATCTTGCTCCAACCCCCTCCAGCCCTGCGAAAAGCCTGACTGCAGGTAAGTTGCACCCTTCACACCAGACCACTCTCGCCCGTGTTTTACCTTAACAAGCCAGGGGCACTCTCACCAGACTTGTTTGTTTTTGTTTTTAAGTCGCGCCAGGTCGCCGAGGACTAGCTAAAACCAGCTGTTCCACCGTTCAGCGCACACCGGTATCCGGTGGTGTTGGTGGTGACGGTGATACATTGATACATTGGCTGTCGATCGCGAGTTGTCGCTCGCGCACTAGTTATATGGCTCGCTAGGCGGCCTAAGGCGAACCACGTGTTCTACCGCGCAACGAGCGGCAATGCACTAATGATAGCGATGAGGATGATGATGATGATCATGATTCGCAGCGACTTCAAATCGTTGCAGCTTTTGGTGTGTATGTGTTGGTTTTGTAGAGCCATGCATCTTCCTCTTGACTCATCGAGAATCGGAGGTCTCGCTGTGGGTTGACATTTTTCTATAGGTACTAGCTAGGCTGTTGGTGTCTCCGGTAGTAATAACGTGAGAACGAGATAAACTGCCTACGAATGGGAGATAAGTTACGTCGATCGAATTGTGATAAACGACCAAACACTGCACCGGGGGATTGGAATTCAGGACGAACGACTTTGCGCAGATGCCTTGAACGCGGCCTTCTGGGAGTTATTCAAGAAATTCCAGATCGAAAACAAATTCAACACTGCTTCGGAGATATTTCATAACTGCTGCTCGTGTTTTAATCTTGGCACGTGCTTTTAGCTTCTTCGCGGTTGTTCGGATTATGCCTGTCATCGTTATAATACAATGTGATGAGTATATTCGCTAATTTGATAAGCCAATACCGTGCAGTGTAAATAAAATCGGGTCATGGAAACAGGAGCTGATAGCCGTTGGACGTCCAATGCATAGGAAACCCGCGTGCATAGGTTGAGGAAAAGGGGAGTGCATTTCAGTGCAATTCGGTGGTTTGATAGCCTCTAAGAGTTCTTTAAATCGTTTTTTTTAATTTCATAGTTTAAGAGTTCTGTTGTTCTTTTTGAAATCGTTGATGTGTAATGTAGAACTATGAATACTCATTTCAGAAGTCTAATTCTAGAGTACGAACGACAGAATAGTTGTGTTTGATTAATTTCATTACTTTGTCTTATGTATAGTGCATTGCTGTAAACTTTAATATCTAAGGTGGTAAAGCATACGAGGACGGACTATACCATAGATCCACAGCCCGATGTTTAAACAAAATAGTCTTTTCTTTCATTTTTTTTTTTCCAAAATCTGTATTAAATTTTCGTAATGTTTGTAATGAATGTTGAAAGTAACACCGCTTTTTTCCCATGTTGGAGACAATGATCAGTGCGACCGGATTTGATCTATTGTGATGTATCATCTTTGCCTTATGGCTGGTCATAAGATAATAAACTACGTACTATGTGAGTGGTCATTATAGACTGTTCAAGAAATTATAAGCACACCTAATGTTAACGGTCATTTTGAATTGAATGAAATTTTTCAAATTATTTTGGCTGCGTCCTTTTGTTTACAGATTTTTGTACGTCATATCATAAAAAAAAAACTTAGTTCCTGGTTGACTTCCAAAATCCGGAGCAGAGACAAAGTGTCGTGCACAAATGGTACGCTGTGAATGGAATCTCTGTAAGAAAATTGGCCGAGGAAGGGGATGTGTTGTCTTTTTTTTTTTTTTGTTTCTTGATTATCGGGATTTTTAGCCTCGGGCTGGTTCATCTCCCGTTGTAGTCACTCAAACACCGCTTTTGAGCATTTTTCGTAGCTTATCCGGGGGTGAGATTCGAACTCGTGACTTTGGCGTGAGAAGTATGTATGTTAACCACTACGCTGGAGTCGCCTCCATCTGGAAGGGGATGTGAGCGTTGGAGCGGTACGAACTGCAGTAAGAAAATATGGAGAACAATGTACTTTTGAAGATGCACCGAGGAGTGGTCTGAAATCCAGTCCTGTGAGTCCTGCTATTGACAAGAAAATCAGGGATGCCTATAAGCAGAAACCATCGACTTCCATTTGAGATATATCGAAAAGATAGGAACCTCGACGTCTACCGTAATGCGTGTAAAAGAGCGACTTGGACTCAAGATATACCTGAAGCAGAAGAAACATAAAAGGAACCAAATCAAAAGAGTCCGGAAACTATATGATATAATTTTGTGTAGAAATTCTGGGTGTATAATCGTGGACGATGAAACGTATGTGAAATTGGATTATTAAAGGCAGCAGGGTAAATGCACCCTTCTTTTTGGGGAAATGCTCCTTAAACTTTGGAAAAATGCTCCTTAGATGCGTTTGCCCGGTATAATTCAATCGGAGGTATTAACCTTCTGGTTAGCGCTTGCCGGGTGTTTTGACGGGTCTTAAGTTTCTTCAAGATTGTATAGCGCAATCTTCAAGTTTTGACGGATTTAAATTTTATTTTGACGAGTTCTAATGTCATTTTGAAGAGTCTTAATTTCGTTTTGACGGGTCTTAATTTCGTTTTGTCGACTCTTAAATTCAGAAACTTAAGACCCGTTAAAACTATACAATCTTGAAGAAACTTAAGACCCGTCAAAACACCCGGCAAGCGCTAACCAGAAGCTTAATACCTCCGATTGCATTATACCGGGCAAACGCATCTAAGGAGCATTTTTCCAAAGTTTAAGGAGCATTTCCCCAAAAAGAAGGGTGTATTTACCCTTTGCCATTATTAAACCTTTTCTGGACCACAATACTTCACTGTACGCAAGGACAGGGAAATCCCCGGAGAAGGCCATTTTCACCGAAAAATTTGGCAGGCAATATGCGAATGCGGCAAAACATCTAGCCGGTACGTAACATCGGAGACAATGAACACCCAGAAGTACATCAATGAATGCCTCCAAAAGCGATTATTTCCGAAAATCAAGCAGCATAATGGTCCAGTCATACTTTGGCATCCACTAGGGTGGAAAAAAGCCAAAATTTCTGTTACGTGCCCAAAGACATGAATTCGTCTAATTGCCCAGAGACACGGCCAATCGCGACATTCTGAGTTTTGACCAAAGTAAAGCTACGAAAGTAGTAGTAAAACCAACGGATCACATCGAAAAATTCAAAAAAGATTGGATAAAAGTGATGAAAATGCTGGGAAGTGCAACTGTGCAGATGCTTATGGGTCATGTTCGAGTAAAAGTGAGATGTCTCGGTTATAATTGAAGATATTTATTGGAGAAGCGTAAAATGTTATGTAAAACACCAGAGCTGATATAATTTGCCAAATAAAATACTTGAAATTTAAAAAAAAACACACATTTTTTTATATTTTGAGAGTGTGTTTATAATTTCTGACACAGTCTTTATCAATGAGTGGCATTTTTCCAACTTCGAACTCCATATGAAGTGAAACACTTTGTTACGAGAGCAGGCCCAGACTTCGTGAGGTTTTTAAATACCTTTGCCAACCTATCAGCTACATCTGTCATCATGAAGTTTTCCGAATGAAGTTTTAAGTAGTGCTTACTAGGACAATGTGCTGTGACTTATCCTGTGTAAGTTAAGGGTTCTCCATTAAGCGTTTCCTATTTCAAAGTTGAATATAGCAAACTGTGTGTGAGATATTGACGAGATTTCTCTTTCGTTTGAAAGCAGGTTGTAGGCCTATCAATATTATTATGTATAGAATATGACATGGTTTAAATGGCCGCCCCGTCTTCACTTGGTGGCGTGGATCCGAGAGGTTAAATTTTCTATGACTCTGGCGTACAAATCGGGCGGAATCTCGTTGATGACTTGAGTAATGTTGGCTTTAAGGGCATCGGTGGTTTGCGGCTTATTGACATAGATCTGTGACTTAACATAACAAGAAAAATCACTTAGCATAACAAGAAAACTGACTAAACATAAAAGTCAAAGAAGTTTCTGATCTGGCAAGCGATTTGCGGATGCGGTGAAATAAGCGCTCCTTTCAACACTTCCGGAACAATCAACGGTGCTGGGCAATTATGAAGACAACTACCCCACAACTATTAAAACAGAGCTGGAGTTGAAGAAACTTTGGGTAAAAATAACAAATACACTGGGAAAATCGGTTGTATAAAATTTGATGGCTTTCGTGAAAAGGAAGGTGCTGGCATTCGAGATGAGAGATGAAATTTAATAAAACATATTCTGTAAAACATATTTCCTTCAGTAATCTTAATTTTTCTGGAGATCAATACCTGTTTCGATTTTTCGATTGGATATTCAGTTCAGTTAGTCCCTTCAAGGGTTCCATTACCGTCCATTCCAAAGGTCATAAAAGCTCAATTCTATCGCTATCCCTGATTTGTCTGTATTGCCGCAAGGTATGGTTGATTACAATGTATTATGCAGCGTCGCAGGTCTGTTAGAGGTCTTATCAGCGCGCCCACCCAAACTGTACTACTCCACCTCAGATCGGAAAGAGAGGATATCTCAGTTATTTATGAGAACCAATTTCTTCAACTAGTCCTGCTCGCGGTGCCAACATTGCTGCGGTAAAGAAAGTGCATTGAATGATTGGCCACCGTCTGACCGCGGGACGGCGGTACCGGTGGCTAACGGGGGGAAATTGCTGACTATGGCTAATTAATCTCGATTTGCAATGGCTTGTTTGAAGGCATTGGCTCGTGGGTAGGTGGTATAGTCGTGTGATTGGGCGGGAATAAATTCTCTGGGCTGCCAGCAGATCCCAACATCAGCGAGCGTGGCGTAGTAAACAAGCCGTAGCAAATCTTGTAATGAAAAAGAGCGTCTCAACTCCGGAAAGGTAATTTATACGTGATAATTGCCGGTTGTGTGTGGGTTGTAGTTCTTGAAAAACAGCTGTTCTGCAATACACCGTCTACCCGGTTTCCTCAACTGAACCATCGATGAATCGCAGTGCGAACAGAAGTAATTAGTACAATTAGTGCTTTTGTGTTTGTATGTTTGTGATTGTACATAGAAAAACGGAATAATAGCTTGCGGAAGTTTCCGGCCAGGAATATGGCGTTGGAATGTTCAACAATCTGGTACTGCCACAATCGACCGCGGCAACCACCTCAAGTGAAATCGAGTGCCTCTAAGAAGAACAAAACGAGAAACGCGCGCGCAAAAGGCAATGAGGAGAGAGTACAGCTTCCCGGCCATAAATGGTAGTCGCTTTTGGGGCTCTCGAATTTCTGCGCGGAATTTTCGCGCTGAGTGCGTAGTTTTTGCGCCTTCGCAAATCCTGGTACCCGGTGGGTTTCTCACGATTGCACACCAAGTGGCTGCAGCCATTTTGAGGGATTTTTTTTTTCTTTCGTCCGTTGATGACTTCTCTTTCTGCAAATTCATCTGTATCGGGATTTGCCGGCCCGCCAGCACCGAAAGTAGAAGAGAAAATTTGCCAGAGGTGGAGTGGCCATTTGGTTAAACAGTTATCGAAATTTTTGGCAAGAGTAAGGTATAGATTAAAGGGAATGTTTTAGTTACAAATTTAGGAACTAATACTATGCCGATTAAATTAAAACTCGTTCAAATCTTACGTGCAGTACTTAAATTCCTGCCCCATTGAATTGCACTCGGAATGACGTGGATGACGGGAACTCCGAGAAACACTCCCAGGTTGTGGGAACGAAGTTCTCTGAACTCAACGCAACTGGAATGTAAATTATAAATAAATCATGATCAGTACCTTTTACGCTTCCTTCACGCGGACTCAACGGTGGAAAATAATAATACGTGGGCTTTACGCTGTTGTTGTTGATTTATCCATCAACTTGTCGGGACTGCGGTCGAAAACACTCAAATCAGAGGTCAGAATGTTGGCGTCCTTAGTACCGTTTCGCTGAAAGCCAAGCCCACTGTGACGACGTGGATCAACGACTATATCCATCAATGAATCGGATAGTAAGACATGGGAAGAATGGGTCCAAAAATATGCACGAGTGCCTCCCACCGAAAGCTCCGACTTTACACAAATTTGATGTGACCGACATGGCGTTCGGGTTTCTCCTTTTATGATCTCCCCACAACTCACCCCACCACACTTTGGTGGCATTGGCCGTGTTACTGTGCTGCTGTAGCTGCGGTATTTCTGGACCCCAGTGCTGGAGTGCAAAGTGAGGTGGTGGTTGTATGATTGATTCCGTTTCTCTTCTATTTTTAGCCCGCACATTTTTGTTTTCGGGTTTGTTTTGGTTGAGAAAGAATTTGGGACGCCACAGCGAAGAGAGGCTTACCGCCGTTTCATGTAGCTTGTAGTTTCAGCTTTATATACGCTATATACAAAGAGATACACCAGCAGGGTAACGAATGTTCAAAACAAAACAACCGCACGATAAAATTGAAGCTTTGAGTAGTGGGTCTTTTTTGGGTCCGTGGTCCATTGACCTATCGAGTGGAGTGTGTGTTTTCGTCCAAAACAAGACTTGATCAACGCTAGCTTTGAGAGCCGACCGGAGATACTCTTTTCAACTGAACGATATCATTCGGGAAGACGTGTAGATAATTCAGTGTTTAAGGTTTAATTTTTGGAGAACTTACATGCATGTAAGTCACACATATATTGAATGTGCATGATTTAAACTGGACACTAATAATACTGGGTTCAATTTTTTTTCCAATAGTATTTTTGGTAACATCCAGCATTTCATGTTTTCATTTCTAAACCAGATTAGCTCAACTCATCAAACAAAGCTTAACCATTTATGAAGATACTGTACGTAATGTTACCCGAATCAATTTTTCCAAACTTCATAGTTGCTGCAGTGACTGGAGAGTTGGGAGTCTTGAGTGATTTTCACTGAAACAATACGATAATGGTATTTTTATGGGAGACAGATTTGCAGTCTCGATTTGTAATAAATTTTACAATCATGATAAACATCTGGAAAATGGGCGATTTCCGAAGTAAAGCTTTCTTCTCAAATTTAAAACGGACATAGGAGAAACATAATTAAATGGAATTTACCAACTACAATCAATTACGGATTGCAGCAATTTTACATGTACTGAATGAATTCTTAAAACGTCTATGATGCTCACAATTAGACATGTTTCTCAACAATCACTTGAGCGAATTGAATTTAACAAATGCAATATGAAAAGGTATATTGTCGCTACGGTTTGAAAATCGGGCAATCTGATCCGGATACATCTCAGGAACTCCCTGGAAATGTGTCTTTAGTCTATCGTACTATGCTTCACATGAGACGCTTCAAATCATGGGGCTTCAACAAGATGAATAACACTAGTCGGGAAATAGAAACTTGCTCCCATCGACATTTCTTATTGAATTTTGCTTCACTTAATCTAAATATGAGCTCAGAATTGCTGTAACACGTCTAGTTTTTGAGAAAAATGAATTTTAAAAAACAAAAACACATATTTATGAAACATTGGTTCACCAGTCAGTCAGTCAGTCAGTCTTTGTCTTGTTTTTCTTTTTATAGTTCTCCAAAGGTGTTGGTCGCTGTACCATCCAGCAGTAATCCGCTAACATTGCTAGGCTCCATTAACTGGTTAAGTTCTTTACAGTCTGTGCCATGTGTTACTGAAATCGTTCTCCATATTCATCTGAGACGACTCCGATATTCCAGATCCGGGAAGAATTCCAGATGAGAATGCAAGGAATGCAATTTTAGTGACATATTACACCTCAGTACACCATACAAATCAACCAGAACTTGAATGACGTGTACATAGTCCGGAGATTTTTCATTTCCCAGGAAGTGAGCACAAACGTTTTGGAACACATTCCATGCTCGTAACTGTTGCGTTGAGAGTTTACTAAAAACTGTCGTATTTTAGGCGTTTCCTAACTTGAGGCCCAACAAATAGTCCTTCTTTCACTTTGGCTTCGTCCATTTTCGGAAACTTTTTCCTCAATAAAAAAAAATTTCTCCTTGGATATCCAGTTTTTTTTAACGAAAATTTTAATGATACCAAAATTATCATAACGGACATAGAAATTTTTTCCCCTTCCGACAAGGGGCAACAATGCCACTACCTTAAGGTCTGAACAGAGATTCCACTGATGTTCCGAGTGTTTGATTTTTTCCAGAAGCGTTTTAATATTCTCATAACTTTCCTTCAAGTGAGCTGCAAATGCAACTGGCACTGTATAATACATGTTACCATTGTGTAGTAACACTGCCTTCAAGCTTTTACTTAAAGTAGCTTTTAAGATACTGCAGCTGCAGCTCGTTGAACTTCGATAATGATAATGTAGCAAAAGACAAGATTGCCGTCCATCGAAAAACATTTTTTTTATCTGATTGCCTCTTCCGATCTTAACAGCTAGTAGTTGCATTTTTGTCTTGGGTAGCTCCAAATCCTGAACCAAATCGTTCAGATCCTCCTCGGTTATAGAAAGTGGTTCTTCAGACCGAGAAAGTAAAATATCTGGATCATCCTGCAACTTTTGATCAGATTCGCCTGGATCTGAATCCGACTTATCAGCACTTAAAGCATTTTTAGAGATATTGGAACCGGCATTGACCCGTATTGCAATGCTGGCCTTGATGGGTATTCAAATTTGTGCTTCAACGCTTTGGTGAATCCATTAGTTTTCGTCATACAAAAGTAATAGTCACTCATGTGATTGCTACGGGTGAAAATGCCGCATCCGTGCCGTCTTAAATGCGTTTAAGGATTCTTGCTTTCATTTTTCGACATTGTCTCTCCCTACTCTGTCGAGCAACATCGACAAAAAAAAATTCGAAAATTCGTGAAGAAATAATATTTATTTCATCCGGTCTTCACAATGCTCATTCATTTGTTTTAATGAAACACCTTTTTTCTTATATGATTTGTAAGAAAAGTAAATGGATGACTTATTTTCGATACAGCCCTTAAGTGACGATAAAAGGTGAAACATGTTTAACTGTACATTGGCTTCCAGCAACAATTCGCTACATTGAAAGATTCGAGGTTTGAAAAAGTGTATTTTTTGTTAAATAAAAAGTTATTGAACCTTTACAAAAGTTGAATGTATTACCGTGGTGTGTTCAGAAGAATGTTATATTTTTTAGGTTTGAAATACTTTCTAGAACAAGTTATTATCATTTCATATTATGTTATAATATTTCTTCATTATATTTTATAAACTTTTCTATATGACAAGGAGGAAGCATTAGGGAGTCTAGGAGGGAATTAACAGTATTGTTTTCTTTATCCGATTGTGATGCTGTGAATTCTTCTCCAACAGTTTCAGTAAGAGTGACGCACCCTTCTGAACAAACCATCCTGTGGATGGTATTGATAAGTTTTGCGAAATCAGTTATTTGGTTTGTTGGATCGTACCGTTGGAAGGACATTCTTATGTATCCGCGGGTTTCACGTAAGTGACTATGCGCCCCACCGTTTTTGACTCTTCATACAGCGTTACTGTGAATACGAACGGATATATTAATTTGATATTGCAATTAAGTGTAGCCGCATATAAGACAAGGTCTTAGAAGGGATGGTGGCTACCTTACATACAAACGTAAAAATGAAAAACTTTTCTGAACTATGTAGGGCTCAAAAATAACATTATACGTTTTTGTTTGAATTGTTTTTTTTTTTCAAGTTTTAACGCGTTATTCATACTTTACACTCTCTAAATCAGTTATTTTACTAGTCTGAATCATAGTTCTGTAAAGTTTTGTTTAGCAATATTTTATGATTTTTTCCGAAGACCTCGATTGTATGGATAAATTATGAAAAAACAAAATTTTCGTCTCAAATATTTCGTGAACAAATCAAAACAAAATTTGCATCAAAATAAATAATAAGATAACAAACAACTTTGCTGCACTTAGTACAGCATTTTATATGCAAAAATTTTAACACAAAATTCATATGATTACGTTTCTAGAGTTTAAAACTCTGTACATTTATTTTAAAAAACACCATCACACTTTGTGGGTGTGATGGCGGTTTTTTATTGTAAAAACAAGGTAAATACAGAAAACAACGAATTAAACCAACAGTAGGGATTTGCGGTCTTTATCTCCGATGTCTCTAAGTCAGAGATGACGAGAGAAAGAAATTGAGTAAATATCAGAAATTGTGTACAAAAATAAACCCAACAGGAGAAGGTTCCTTTCCCATGTATGCAACAAAACGGAGTATGTACAAACTACCGCTAGCAACTATCACAAGCTATCAGTGGTACATTAGCGAGATTCAACACGTTACTTTTGCCTGTTTAGGTGTCGGGTTCGTCCGTGCCTTAACCTACCCCGCAGTGGGACGTTAGGCAAAGGTAACGTCCTTGGTTCGAGTACTATGTACCCATGCTATTTCGCTCAATTTTCAATACTTCTATTCAATTTTCAACTTACCGTACACTGACGGAACTTTCAACACTTTCTCTGCATATCTGTCATTCTAGCAAACATTACTGTCCACTCTTGTTGCCTCATCGTGATGAGCGGACATCTTCTACATCATAATCGTTACTCCACGTACGGAGAATACAGACATAACAATTATAGTAAGTAGGGATGTTGTTTGGGCAACAACATCCCTACTGTTGGTTTAGATCGGTTCAAAACGGCTGTCAAGTGCTACCTTGTTTTCCTTATTTACCTTGTTATCCCAATGAAAAATCGCCATTTCACTTTGTGTATGGCCCCAACAGAATGCTGTTGTTGGTCCAAATCGACTCTCAATCATCACTAAAAATTTACCTTGTTTTTACAATGAAAAAGCACAATCACACTTTGTGAGTGGCCCTGACAACATCCTTACAGTTGGTTAAAGTCGGATAAAAGCGGCTATTGGTACTTTTGGTATAGACTGACCCAAATCGGAAATCGGTTTAATATATAACTAATTTGCTAGACGTCGAGCGAATTCAGCATACCGTTTTCCAAAACGAACCATGCTTCTAAACCAATCATTTTGTTCAACATCCTAGTGATTTCTCGTGATATCAAGTCAACATACTCTTACCCTTTCCTTATTTGACCTGCATTCGAGCGGGGCCTGCGCCGTTATTATCTTGGTCTTGGATTAACAGTTTTTACAACATTGGTTGCATTGGTGAATTTATTTAGGCTTTATCCCAGGAACTTATTTTTTTTTATCTTGACAAAACGCACTGGAGTTTTAAGTTTCTAAAATATCATTGACGTTTTCAGTAGAGAATTGAAGAGCGTCGCCTTCAATTTTAATTCTTCTTAGATGATAGGTTTTCTTGCTTAGTTAAGACTGCTTGGATTTATTTCCAGGCATCGAGTAATCCGTGAAATTCTCAAACTGCCTCAATATTTTCTTATGAATTTTTGTCTTGTTTTGATTTTTTAACAATAAAACTAACACTCATACTACCTTCAATGGCATAAACCTTTTTAATGGATTAAGTATGGTCAACATACCTGAAAATAGAGAGAAGTAAGAAATCAACATTAGTACATTGCACAAACTGGGTATTAAATTTTATTGCAACTAAATAAACCATACATTTGCATAATATTCTAAATCTTAACAATGGAAAAGATGCACTCATTCAACAATGGAGCATCGTCCCCGATTGCACACATAGTATTTACCAACAGCAATTTGTTCAGATTAACTCGAGCTATTCGGAGATAAGGTCCGGTTTCACTCCTCCCTAACGATAGGCCACCGCCGGTCGGCCGACCGCAGTAAGACAGAGCGGGTACTCCCATTAATTCCACTCTGGAATCAAGCGCCGGTTCATTCTTCAAACAGCAATAGCCGCACTTCACCCCGTAGACGACGATGACGCGACTGCCAAAGGGCACATACATGTGGCTGCCACGAAGTGACGCCGGTTGCGCCCCACCCCGTTTATACTGCCGTATTGTTTATGAACTACCGCGCGCCTCTCGCGATAAAGAGTTTTCCTCGTCCCAGTGGTACGCATTCACTATTATAGAAGTGCAACATTGTTGCATCCAATGCATTGCCGCCGTTGCACGAAGCTTTTATTGCATGCACTCTCCCGCCCATTTTCGATGAATCTATTTGTGGGATGGCGTGCACGCGGTATGCCACACTACTCGGAACTCATCCTCAGTTAGTGTGCTGGCAAAACTTCAAATTAAACCGGTTGGTTCCCCGTGACGAAAGTGGTAATAAAAAATACTCTTAATTCTCATGATCTTCAGCAAGCGCAGAAAGAAGTCCAGCATAATGGTGCTTTAAATATTTAGATTAATCAGGCACTTATTGTAAAAATGCTAATGCTCTAATTCTATAATTGCAGGCATTGAATAATGAATCTGAAGCCAATTATGCACTGCTATGGGAGTAGAGCACATTCCCGTGATTTCCCACGATAAGATCAAACCCGACCTCTCTCACCCCTCGCATTGGGCCGCAAATTCTTCCTCATTATTATCGGCGTCATCACCATCATCAACATCTGCTTCAGCATCTAATATCAGCTGATGTGTAGTGTACACAGCAGTAATCAAAAGCAGCTGAGGCGCGGCTCAGTGCAGGTTTCCCGTATAGTCGTATACTTTCAATTCACTGTGTTGGACGGAGCGCAATTGCCCTACGGTGCTCTAACAAGGTGCCGATGAATGGCATTTCTTATTCGAAATTCCACAATCTTCAATATTTATAGCTGCTTATTTCATCTCGTTTGATTTTTAAATGGTTGAATATCATGGATGACTCCTCATTTATTGAATGTCGGTAATCTTGAACAATCCTGCAATCCTGCAATGCAGCATATATAAAACCAGCACGAAAAATTACTTTGGTTTGAAAGAAAAAGAATCACGAACTGTGCAGATTTCTTGATTCGAAATCTACATCAATGGACCACAATCACGGTTGGATTTGACGAGTTTGTTCCACCAACACCAAAATAAAGATTAAAAAATTTAAAAACCTTTTCAAGCTATCCGTGGTAGGCGCTTTAAAAATATTACTCCAGTCATTTTTTAGTCTCCGTCTGTCCGTCAGTTCTTTATTTGAGAAATTTCTATTTGAATTATATTGAATCATTATAACTCTTCTTTTATTGATTTTTCGTTAAATTTAAGTATTAATTAAATATTCGTTGCTCTTTTTATTGTTCCCGTACAAGGCACGAATGTTCTTTGTGTTGTGATGAACAGAGTTTTGTAATGCTGGTTGCATTTCTAAAGGGCAGTTAAGTAACGTTAATTTTTATACATATTTTGTCGCGAGTGCATGAAATAAACTACGATTCAACGTCGAAATTTTTTATTTTTAGAAATGAACAAGCTAGTGTTATTTTGAAGTCGGCCTTTGGTGAGATCAATCAGATAATAAATGTATTAAAAAAATACTGTTTTGAAATAATACTACATACGTGCCTGATTTGGAAAATTTACATTTCCAGATCTTTAAATGTGTTGCAGTGCTCTTATCAAAATGATTTCGGTACTGTTTACATGCGGGGTTTTTGTATGTGAAAGCAATTTCGGAATGGGCGTGACTCTCCAGACATTATGAAATTGGTTGCTGGATCTGCAGTAGAGCTATTACTTTCTAGCTCCCAGTTTAAAGCTGCTTTCAATGGTCAGTTAACGGATTGCTGCAAACAGATTTCTTCCACAATGTCATTGCCGGCCAATGGGTGTTAGATTCAATATACTCACATTTGTTCAGGGATGAAATTTGAACGTGACCTTGACGTGAGAGGTATCACTGTTAACTACTACGCCGGGGTCGCCCTTTAACTATTTTGATTCATTTATTTACGTAAGATACGTTTGTTTTGTAATTTTTTTTTAACAATATCCATTTCTGATCATTACAATCATTTAATTATTTATGCATTATTTTGTGTTGAAATTAATTTATTTCATTGTTGATCAAAATTTTAAGATGAAATATCCTGTCTTACATCTATGACTGGTTTTCAACAAAAAAAAAAAAACTTTAATTGCATTCTTTATTTTTTTCCATAGAAAGACCACTTTTTATACCTTTATTTTGTCACCTAAGCGACTAGTCCAAATGTGCAACTGCAGCCGCATGGCCTATTCCAATACCATGAGCAGAGTAGGGATCGTTGAACTGCACTCTTAGAAAATATCGTGTAAATTTCATGCTTCTAGGATGCACATAAAAAGACAGAAATTTGCGTCTGTTCGATAAATTACCATAAGAACTCTAAATGATAGCTTACACGACATGACGTAAGGGCCTGTTCATAAACCACGTAGACTCTTTTTGAAAATCTCAGAATCCCCCCCTCCTCGTAGACTTTTCTCCATACTTTTTTTTTTTAATTTTGTATGGAACGTAGAGTTTGGTCAAAAGTCCACCCTCCTCCCATAAAAGTCTACGAGGTTCATGAATAGCCCCTAAGAGTAAGTTGAGGAACACAAAATGATATTTTTCTAATGCCGCTACTAATAATGCACAAACGAAGACATGATGCCCGTTTATATCTCAAGGATCAAGTTCTAGTTACCATAAAAATAAAATTCAAGATTCAGTAATCAAATTCAATAAAAGGTTCTTCAAAGCCATGCATGGTAGAGGTAAAAATTAGCACAATCTTATCTTGTAGGATTAATTGTTTCCTTCGGTCGTTGACCACCGTCTAAATATATTTGAAGGATGCTAGAAGTTGTCGCCATGTTCAGATTGATGAATATTACATGAAAATGAACTCCGTGTGTTACGCTGCGTTTTTATTTTGCAACTGTGCAACTATAATATGCAATACATTAACGGGCAATGAAATTCAATATTTTTCAACATTTTATTTAACAGTACTCGTTTCAAATTACATCACGGAAGATAACAAATGTTAATTTGTAACTTGTCGTGATGCTGACTGCGACTACGTTCGAAATAGATCTGATGTGGTTATAAAAACCAAATACAACGATAATGTAAATCTCAGTATTAGGTCTAGTGGCTATTTTCAACGGATTACGGACTTAGATTTGAGGTTATCACATATATTCTAGAAGCTGTTGTAATTGTAGCGTCGGGATCGTAATTTAGAGTGTGACATTATTGGGATTCAAGTTATGATTTAACATTACATCGAATAGAACATACCATTGAGTCATATATACCTTTAAGTCTTTAAGTAGTTACGTACAACAAGGTTTACATCCCTCGTAATATTCATTATTTTTAAGAGTGTGTTGATCTTAAAGAACAAGCCAATCCCCTTCGCCCATCCTCAATCGAAGTTCTGCTGCGAACAAAATAATGGGGCAACACATTTACTACTTCGTTTTTCAGTCGATAAGACGTACTAACCAATTCTTCGAGAGAGTCAATAATTTCTTCAAATTTACGAAAAGTGCATTAACTTAATAACTGTGACAGCTAATAATTAAATTATCGATGGTTTAGCGTTGATCCGGTGCACTTTCGGACTTGTACAACGACGCAAAAAAAACTTATAAGAGACAACGTTGCATACGACTCCTGAGACTGGCTCGGTTTACACCTGATACTCCTAGCATTCGTCAGTCGTTCTCCGAATACTTTAATAGCGTTTGCAACAGTCTATTTTTGCAAGTTGGTCTGGGTATAAATTGGATTTCGCTTATGTGGAAGTAAACTTTTAAAACGCTTTTCAAAATAGAGGCGACATTCTTTACGCACACACCTTCAAAATGAGGTGTGTTTAAGTTCTTTAAATTCACAAATAAAAATAAAACAACAAATTTGAGAAAACCAATTTTTTACCGTTCCACCCTTTACTGAGATATGGTCACCGATCAACTAACCCCGCCTTATCCTACTGATGAAGTTGCAATCATTACATTTCATCTATTATTTCTCATTCTGTGAGAACTCCATAGAATGAAAATATTGTCTCAGTAAAGCTTGTCCCTTGAACTTGGCATGAGAAATAAACTCTACATTCATAAACAACGGTATAAGAAGCTGATGTCTGTCCACGAATGAACTCTCGATATGCTATGAGTCACTGCACATACGGTACATGAAAGGAAATATATTTCCGGCCCGGAAGAGTAATAAACGCTGAGCATAAAAGCTTCGTTGGCACGCTGTATTCAGAAAGAAAGCAGATGGCTGGATTAAAGTCACCCAAATTAACGACGGCACCCACTTCATGGCTCCGCCACCCACTCTTACTGCATCGTATAGAATCATAGGATCAGATAAATACCCTTCACCGTTGCTACTACAACCCTAAATGATCGGGGAACATGCAATGTACCCCTACGCACTGTCATGCAGTTATGTAGAGGGAACTTGGACAACATAAGATACAACTATAATCTACCTGGGCCTTGAAACCAACATGAATTGCAATAGTAAATCATTAAATGGGCGATTCTTTTTTAAATTTCCATTATTTCCACCATCCAACATAACGGCACGGCGGTGCTTGCGGCTTCCACATTCCGGAACGTTACTCGGGAGAAATTTCAAACCTCGGCACGGGGACATGCGCGCGCATTTTCTCGGATCTCAAAACTCAACACAACGAACGTCAGCTGTTGGTTGCTTGCTATGGAAGAGAATTGAAAGCATTGCTTGGCTCACAATCAACCAGCTACACCTACTCGGTAGTTCTGATCGCCCGATACGAAATGCAACTCCCGCTCTTTTGCTTCTTCTTGCCCATAATATGAGCTTTGCGAACGCGATTTTCCTCCTCCTCCAATCAGTGTTTTTCGCCGTTTAACCCACCTCCACCGCCTCATGAAAACTGCCCCTTTTCCTTTTTCACCGGCGAAAACCGGTGCAGAAAGTGTGAATGATTTTCACACTCTTGGTCTGCTTGTGAAGCGTAATAAATTTCGGTAGCTATCGTTGAAGATTGGAAACCACTAAGTGCCTCATGCTCGTCGTGACAATTTACTCCATCGTCGTCATCATTGATCAAATGAGAAGCAATCGAAGGAAAGTAAATCGCGCACATACACACCTACAGCATATTTGTTCTACGTAATTTTCTTTTGGAAACCGGCGTTTGCTCGAAAAGTAGAGAGAATAGGGTAGTGGGTTTGTTTGGCTATTTATAGACTTTTTTTTTCTCGTTGATAGCTACAGTTTTTGGCCGGCCTGTTGGCTACGAAGAACAGGTGGTTGTGATTTTTGACCGGCATGAAGCGCCGTTTGGTGGACCGTGAATTTACTGCTACAGATGCTCTTTGGAATGTACGATTGTTCTGTGATAGAAAATGAAGGAACGGATTTCCGCAATTGCATATTGTACTGAGAACCGGAATACGGATGTGCAACCCAGTGTTTTGATTGTTTGCACTTGAAATTGCTATGGAATACCTGATGCATACGAACTTTAGAAATGCCCGATATTCAGTTCGATTTGAATTTTTAATAACGAACTCAATTAAAACCGATTAGGTTTCTTTTCATTGGTTTCAATTTATGTTCAAACTCGGAAGTCAAAAGTTAGAATAAGCTGTTGCGTGTTCCTTTTTTCAACATATTGTAGATCGTTAAAGTCTACAGACCTATCAGAGGACATCAATTGATTTTTTCCAAAAACTCTACGATAGCGCCTCTTAACGAAGAATTTAAAAAATCAGTCCTTAAATACACTCCTTATCAACTCATCATACTGCCGAATAACACAATTATACTCAAATAGAAAAAATAGATTTCTTAGAATCTACTCCGAACAATCTTATATAAAACATAACATTTAAAAACATTATAAACGAAACCAGACGGTAAGATTATCTGCCAGTTATTTTGTAACTGTTTACTAAAAAGATACATCACCAGGATATTCCTTTTTTAAAGTTACGAGTTTAATAATAAAATTCGTTGCAATTTCTGTTAACAAGTAGACAATTTGATTTCCCAGAACAACCACAATAAATCGCCTAAGGAAAGAAAGAAAAAAAATAACCGTTGTTCGAAACTGCCTTCTCTACGACCACCATACCACAAATAAAAAAATATGGAAATCGTAACACTGTATATTTACATCCACCAACCCCATATAAATTTGGTGTCCATAAAATTCGGTACGTGATTCGCCGAGTCGATTTAAATTTTTATTATGTTTATTCTCCTCGTCGGACATCCGCTACACTACCTCCTTTTTTCCGCAAAGCAAAATCGTTGATTTTTTTAGAAAAATCCAGAGGAACAGAAATATTGAAATAAAGTTTATTGATAAGTGAAATGATTTCTAAAACATGCAATCTATCAAAACTTAGGCCCCAAATTTTGGCGAAGACAGGCAAACACAAATAGGTAATACGCATAAATCGTAGCATGCGGCCTTCGGAAGGCTGAATAGGGAACTGCGACGACCCTTCAACTAGATTGGTTCGATCATGATAAAGCACGAAGCTCATTTCCACTGTATGATTTCCTTGTTTCGTTCTTGAAGAAACATGGTGTCACGTTATGCCTGGAGTTCATGCGCTCTGTGAGTCCTTGGCAAACGGAGCATCTTTTCCAAAACCGTGATGAATCAAATTCCAGTTATTCTATAAATTCGGATATTTCATTTTTTATCAATTAGATGGTCATTTAGTAAACGTTATGTACGTGTGCGCCGGAAGTCAACGATGACATAAGCTCGTGTTAAAATTCACGTGCTGATAAATGCATGATAGACTATGATAAACATCTTCAAAAAGTGTCTGGATTTATGGACTTGGTTTTTCTTGCAGCACAATATTTATGTGATTAGTGTGCTACTCGTGCAAGTAACCCGGGATTAATCAAGGATTACCGAATGTTCACCACATTGAATTCCTACACAGAAAAAAAATAATGAATTTCAATAGGCGCGTGAAATTTCACCTCGTTTAATTCCAAGCCAAAGGAAGCGTAAACAACTAAACTGTTTGCAATCTTTCATGCGTCATACAACAATGTTTGCAATCTTTCATACAACAGACTATATTCAGGTGTTATCTGGCTTAAATTTACATTAAATATACCATTAATTTCTGCGAAATCTAGCATTCCCTTTATGTGCATTAGATAACGCAGAAAGTTACATGTTTCTTTCAAACTGTGTAGCGTTTTCAGTATCCTTATCCTAATGACTGAATGTATCAAAGAGTAATCAGTGATGGGTTTATCAATACGGTACATATTTCTGGTACATCTGGCGGTTCTTCTTGGCAATACAAAATCTTTCAGAGCTAAGGATCCGTAACCAAATGAACCAGTGCTTGAACGAGGTTCATTTTCACGAGATTTAATAACTAGAACAAAACAATTGCTGGGCTCCAAAAGATCTAAACATTATCATCCAAGAACAACTTGGAGGACAGGATTTGATATCTAAAAGTGCAGGCAACGATCCATTATCAATTATTACAGGGTGTCTCACAATAGGTGTCACTAAAACAAAATGGGATTACAGCAAAACAAAAGTTTCATTTGAAAAATACATGTTATAGAAATAAACCATATTAATTTAATCCGAATCTTTCGCCCTTTTCCTTGATAACTTTGCGCAAACGCTTTGTAAACCCATCGCAGCTGCCACGCACGATTTCGCCCGAGTAAGCCCTTTCGTAGGGCCTATATGTTGAAGCATATAACCGCAAAAAGGTAGTCAAGTGGGTTGAGATCCGGTGAAGATGCAGGCCATTCTTTGCTTGTATCTTCTTTGCCTTGTGAGCTGGAGCTAAATCCTGTTGGAAACAATATGGTGTCTTCCCATACAGCGTTGAAGCATGAGGAAGCTGATGGTTGTTCAAAACCTGCTCGATGTAATATTCAGTGTTGAATTTAAGGTTAGGTTTTTTGAAAAGAAGAGAAAGTTTTCCTTTTCGTGATACGGCGTGCCATACCACGATTTTCGATACATTCTGATAGCGTTCTACAGCTAGTTTATCTCTTGGAATATTGGCAAGACTTTTCCCATACACACGATCATTTTGTTGATTATGTCTGTCCTGAAGGAGGAGGAGCTTTTCATCCGAAAATAAAATCTCGCAGTCACCGTATCGAACCAAGAGATTTCTGCTTCTTTGGACCCTGGCCTGCTTTGGACGCTCCGTCAACCCTTGCATTCCAGATCATGTCTGAGGAGCCTGTTCGTTGAAGCAGGGGACATTTGAAATTGTTTGCTCAATTTACGGCCAGATACGGCCGGATTACGTCTTATTCGCTCCCTCATACATTTGATCTTTTTCTTCGTTGTGGCTGTTCGCCTGGAACCTTCTTGTGTTGAATATGGACATTTCCAGTTTCCTTGAACCGTTTCAAGGTACGAACAACAAAACGCTTCCTCACTCCGAACTGCTTAAGGCTTGTAATTGCTGCCGTATGGCTTCCGTGGTAGCTGATATATATAAACAAACGGAATCGCTTATTTATCTTTAGCGAAAAGCTGTCAAAAACATACACTCAAAACAGGTAAAATCAATTCCGCTGTTAATATTACCCAGCTGAAATAAACCAAGACTGAAAAAGGTGACACCTATTGTGAGACACACTTTAAATACGGTAAATCAAATGCCAGGTTATATACTGATTTTTGTCTGGTTGCAGATAGAAAATGCTTAACGCTATTGATTATTAGTTCGGTTATTGCTTATTCTGAAGATTTTAATGGAATGTTCACAAAATAAACTGCTTTGATAAGTGTTTTAGTTTGATCTGCATACGATACTTTTGCGCGTTTTTACTTGCAACAAAATAAAACCAAAAGAGTAGTTTTTGATTGAAATGAACGAGAAAATGTTTTCTAGTGTTCCTTTTATTCAAGAGGCTCAATTGCGTTAGCTTTACGGATTCGATAATTCATTATTTTTTTTATAATGTAATGACTTAATACTAGGATTAGTAGGACTTGGGCTGTTTACTCGCAGTTTTCATGAGGTCACCCATTTTGACAGTTTTTTGGGGATGGATTGGACAGAGGAACTTGGAAATAGGATTCTGTATTCTCATCAGATAGCTGTCGCCAGTACAATAAGGACTGTATAATGCGATTGAAAATGCCAAAAAAAATTCTTCAAATCGAAGTTGCGTTTGTAAGGATTTAAAAATGTTTGGATGGTAAACAATATTTTGCGGAAACTGTGCCAGTATTATTTCCAAAATAAGATTACCGGATCGAAAAACTTTGTTAACATTTTGACGGTTGTTTCACTTCGGTGCGGTTTAGTCGTTGCTTAGAAACGCAGGGTGACTGACATATTACTTCAAATTTCCAACTTCACTCAGATCAGTACAGAAAAAAACGCTAATCACTCTTCAAAAGTCAGCTAAGTATTTAGCAAAAATATCTTTTGTATGGTGGCAGTGTGTAACTTCGGAGATTTTAATGGAAACTGTAAAGGTTTAGATGAAATTTATGAAAATAATGCATTTTTCATAAACATTAGAAAACATAAATAGTTCTAGTTTCAATTGCGATACGCACAAATATTCGGCAAAATTCACCCGTTCAACCAATCATCTTCAAACATTCAGGGAGTAAAAAAAAAAATTTATGAATATTTTCCCATGTTTGTTTTATTCAATTTCAATTCCATATCCAAATGCACGAACCTTCATCTTTACACTACTCATAAGATCCTGTACAACATTGGGACCGACTTTTTTTTTGCGTGGCAATCCATTTTTTCTTCATATCTTCTACCGATTTCACTTCCTTTGGATGCTTCCGAAGTGCCTGCTTCATGATGGCCGCAGTTCCAGTGCGTTCTGGCGGTTGAGATGCTTCGGCACGAAATTGACCTCCTTAGCCTTGTACCACTCCAAAACCTCTTTCGAGTAATGACACGAGGCTAAATCCGGCCAGAAAATCGTAGGACCATCGTGTGACGTCAGAAGAGGAAGTAGACGCTTGTGGAGGCATTCCGTTAGGTACACCTGCCCATTAACCGTTCCAGTTGTCACAAATGGGGTGCTCCGCTTTCCCCACGAGCAAATTGCTTGCCTAATCATATATTTTTTGGCAAACTTTGACATCTTCTGCTTTCTAACGTCCTCAAGGACATCGAATTTATGATGAGCAGTGAAAAACTGGAGCCCCGGAAGCTGCCAGAAGTCTGCTTTTACATACGTCTCATCTTCCATAACGAGGCAATGTGGTTTCGTCAACATCTGGGTGTAGAGCTTCCGTGCACGTGTTTTACCTACCGTATTCTGCCGTTCATCGCGATTAGGCGCCTTTTGGACTTTGTACGAGTGTAGTCCTTCATGTTTTTTCGCATATTGCACGAAAGTTTTGGTTAGATTCAGTTTCTTCGCCACATCTCGAACTGAACTATTGGGATTCCTCTTGAAAGCTTGAACTACCCGCTTGTAATCCTTACGGAGATCCATTTTTGCCACTTTTTTTTCAATCGATGGTCCAACGTTCGTGGTACCGATTTAAAACACGAAACACCGTAGAATGTACAATTCCCAGCTTCCTGCTGATGGCACGATGAGAAAGATCCGGATTTTCGAGGTACGTGCGCAAAATTTCTAGAATAATAGATTTTTTTGCAGTACGGGTTGTAAAATGTATCCAACGAGGTTGATCGTAAATTAACATATTTTATAGAACACTGAAACACATCAAGTCTTAAAATCTCTGAGGACTTCATTTAAGTGTCATCAAAATTCATCTATACCAACAAAGTCTCAACAAAATTTTCAAAACCTCCAAAATTGAAAAGTATTAGAAAAAACTTCTGAACACTCACAAATTTTTCGAACTAATTCTCAAACGAAACGAGCTGAACTTATGTCCAATCTATTATCGAAATTTGCCACCACCCAGGTTCTGAAGAATGTTACGAAGTATTATACATAAGTTTTTCAAAGCCCTTACCTCCCCTACACTTCTCAAATTTTAAGTGGTTTCATAATAGGCTCTTACTGTCAACACACTGTCGTCTTTAAATAAAATCAGTTGTTTTGCGCATCTAATTAGGCCTCAACAAACGCACGACGAGCATGACTCTTACCCGAACATGTCACACTGCATCCTCCATAGTTTCCGTTATAGGGTGTGTTACGCAAAATGCACAATCTCAGCCCAAATCAACGTGACCCATGGAGCGTCCTACATGAGATATGGTTCATTGCTGTTACTGACACACACACACTGGACTGGCCTTGGCATGTTGCTCTGTGAGCGGTATCAGTTCAGTAGTCCATAAAAAAAAACCAGAAAAGTTACGTAATTGAATATCCTTGCAGCCTGCGCGCGAGCATTGCCGACGACAGATGACGAAACAATGAAGAAGGTGGACGACGTCGGTTTTATGCAAAACATATCATGTGGGATAATTATATTTTATCCTCGGTTCATTGCTAAAAGGTTATAGGTCAGCGTGAACTGTGGACGAGGGCCAAATGTAATAATGGAGCACGTCCACGGTGGGTTTCACTCAAGAACGCTGCTTCACAATTCAGGGAAATGGTTGGTTGGCACACAATCTCACTATAGTGGTGTGCATGCTGTCGTGTGGGATGATCGGGTTCCAACAGCTGCTGAGTTGGAGCTTGGAGTTATATACTGGTGTGTACAGAAGCTTTTCGTTGTCTACCATCTGTCTGGATTGGCAGAGGTGTATGAGATCGGGATTAATGCTGTCTCGTGATATATAGGAAAGACAAGGATTGTCATTAGGGTGGTTCAGATTTTGAATCTGCGTTGCATTTGTCTATCCTTTATTAATAACTCAAATAAATAAATAGTTAATGTTCTGTAACCTGCTAGATTTCTCCTTCCTCTAGAATATTTGCGGTTGTATAGCGAGCATTTTATCAGCTCTCAACTAAGTGTGTTCGAAATGCACTTTCATAAATATTGAGTGGCAAGTACAATGATTCCTTATGATTAAGATCTTTTCCGGATTAGTAATACCATGCCTTTACCGGCTAAAGAACCTTACTCATCTTACCAATCAGACCAAGGCCAGGGTGGTTGGTTCGTTTCCGAGAATCATTTTAACTGGGCTGTCGTCTGACATTCTTACGAAATGCCCAGCCCATCGTAGTCGACCGATTTTAGCGGTTGATAGTTGTCTACAACAGTGGAATGTCCAGTGATGTCAATTTTCCTAATCTCCCAAATACACTGAAGCCGTGGTCGATAGAGCAGTACTTAGCCATTATGAAGTGACTTCATTTGCAAACTTTAGAAAGTAGTTTGGATGTGATATGTGATGTGTAATGTGATAAGAACCCACCATCAGTGCAAGGATTACCTATGTCTGCAGAACTGTTCTCAGCAAGTTGCCCCAAGAGAATAGCCTACGTGAGGGGTTGTTGTAGCAGGGCCAGTCGATCTCAATGAGGATCTCCGGAAGACTACGGCCAGAAGGCCGCGTGTTTTAACAAGATAAGTGACTGGCGACCCCACGAACCCTTGTCCAGTAGACACCCCCTTTCTACACAGCTCGAAAAAAAGTGTGAATTTCTGTTCAATATCATGCACATAAATGGAGCGTCACAAAACATACATATTTAAATAACAAAAAGTGTAAAGTTCTGGGACATTATATACATTGTCAATAATGTTGTATGCAAAAGCTCGTCTTTGTTGGAACTATTTCATGCAAGTTGCTGCCCGAATAGAATGGAGACAACTTCTGTACACAGCAGAGGCCACCCTGGCCATGGTCTGATTGGTAAGGTAAGTATCACAAAAAGGTGTGTCTGTGGGCGTTATTCATTATTATTATTGTTCTTTTTCAGCAGGGAAAACTAACACGACAGACATTATATTGCTATAAATTGGCGTTTAAGGGATTTTAATATGCATGAAACCGGATTGATTTTCCAGCGTTATAAGTGCATGTAAATGGATAAGAATCTCAAGCATTAGATTTGATTGCCATAATCACACATGAGTTCGTGCTCGTTTCTCCCAATCAAGTTTACCGGTAATATTAACAATGCAAATAGGTTACAGTAATCCGTTTTCTATTGAGTGATTTATTTAATATTGTGTTATACTTGACCAATAATGAGCTACATTGACCCATCGTAACCCTCTCATCACGTATTAGTCACACCATTAGATCGTGTCCGATCAATCTACGATCTTGGTGTATTTCAACGACTTGGTGTGACCAAAGTCAGATTCAACGACCATATTGCAATCGTCATCGCCAAGGCTTGGTCAGCTCTGGGATTTATTCGTCTAGACTCCTATATTAACTAGAAAATGAGAAGAAAGATTAGTAATTTCTATTTAATTCCAACAACTACCTTTATTGTTTATCTTGACAGATAGGCGTATTTCGTCTACAATGTGCAGACTTCTTCAGTGTCGTGTACTAATACTCGACCAAATATGCGTATCTGTCAAGATAAGCAATAAAGGTAGTTGTTGGAATTAAATGGAAATTACTAATCATTCTTCTCATTTTCTAATAGTTACAGGTATTCTACTAAAAAGCACACACTCTCCAGGATACACCTAGATTGCCCTACTTTTCTTGGCGAGATTGCTTTTAACGTCCCACTTCCAAGATTCGGAACTTCACCATTCCTACAGGGTGCGGCAGAAAATAATGCGAAAATTTGTTCTATTTCTTTCAAATCCCATTTTCAACTAATTCAAGCAATAATATCAACATTTTCGATAGCAGTTATCTTTATAAAGTCCTTTTAAACAAATTTATTCAATGTGTCCTCCATTTTTATTAATAAAATCCTCGAGCCGACGCCAAAAGCCAGAGCATGCCTTTCGGACGTAGTCCTCCGATATTGACTGCCATGTGCGTGTTATGGTTGACTTCAGGGGTTTCACACTAGGGTGTGATGTTTTGCAGGCTCGTGCTTCAACATATGCCCAAATCGAATAATCCAACGGATTACGATCTGGACTGATAGGGGGCCACAAATCCTTCGGCCAAAACTTCATGTTATCGTTCAACCATTGTTGGGTTCGATTGGACGTGTGACACCGCGCTCCATTCTGCTGTAGGACAATGTTTTGGTCCTCGGAGAAGTTGGCCTTCACCCAGAGAAGCACTTGATCCTTTAAAATACCGATATACACTTCGGTATTGATTTTAGCTCCAGCATCAATGAAAACAGGCGGCATTTTCAAACCGTTGGACGCCACCAATTCAAACATCATAACACCAGCCGGATGTTTGGTTTGAAATTTGAATTTCACTTTTTCCGGAACGTTCTCCATTTTCTGCGGTGAAATGAACCGGTCCATGCGGCTGTTGGCCACAGCATCGATGCTGAAAAGCTTTTCGTCGGAGAACAGGATTATCATTTTTTCCTTCTTCAACAAGGAAAGCAATCTCTTGGAACGAGTCACTCGAAGTTCCTTGACCCGGTCCGTAATCAAGTGGCGTTTCACTCTGGCTCTGGAAGATGCATGCAGGTCTTCTTTGATGATTCTCCGCATTGATTTCTCCGAAATCTTGGCTTCCTTTGCAAGGTTTCTTATGGAACGCACCGGGTTGCGAGCAATTTTTGCACGGACCGATTTGATCACGTTCGGCGTGCGTGCAAAGCGCAGACGTCCGCTTCCCGGCTTTCGCTGCTTATGACCATCCTGCAGGGACTTTTTTATGCGGTAAACTGTTGCCAAATGGCACCCTACCACCTTGGCAATCTCTCTCGGTTTCTTATGGGCGAGCAACAAACTGGCGATCACTTCTTTCGCGAACATTTTGACGAATTTGCAATAAAACAAATAGAATGTTTGGATGCAGCACTTGAAAGTAAACATAAACAAATACACTTTTGATAGAAATTAGTCACTAGCTACACGAATTAACCCAATACTCAAGTTTGAACATTTTCGCATTATTTTCTGCCGCACTCTGTAGCTATCTCACAATCATATGTACATAGCGGCTACTGGTTACTTGAATCGTACAAAATATCGATTCAGTTCCATTCCACTCAATCGATTCCAAATCCTGACTCTTTTCCCAGAATTTGAGCTCAATTGGTACCGAACTCGATCTTCACTGGCCCTTAGAAATTGCTACTATGGGAAAATTAAACTTTTAGTTCTCATCCTCCTCGTTTTTCGGAGTAATAGATTATGAATAGAATATTTTCTAGTTTTATCCAGCTTCATCTTTTCGATTGCACATAGGCATAATAAGATATTTATTATTTAGCGAGATGATGTTCTTATGCTATGCTCCGCAAATTACCCCATAGTCAATGTTGTAGTGTAGAATGCAGCCAAACTTCAGAACGACTATAAACAAACAGCAGGCAAGCAGTGTTGCCTCGATGATGAGGATGAGAACAAAAAGTATGGTTTTCCCATAGTAATTCCCATAGAAACTTCCAAGGTCCAGTGCGGTTCGAGTTCACAACCAATCAACTTTTGGGCGAAAAGTCAGGACCTGCTTTGAAATCGAATGAGTGGGGTGGAGCTGAGTCGATACTTTGAACCACCCTACTGGTTACGGACAAAATAATTCCTAAAATCTTTTAATGTCACAGCATTCATTACGATTTTCATGCATCCGAAGTGATGTTCAAGAGAAGAATAAGAAACTAAATAATTGATGTTAATATCCCACCTTAGTACAATCGGTAGAAGTATAGCTTCAAAGTAAAACAACGATGGCCAAGGCTAACTAGACACGATTCCCGGTCTGGTCTACAAATTTTCATTTGTTTTTAAATACTAGTTCATAATTATTGCTGCAAACTCCGCGATCCAACTTGTAGCGTTTAAGCTATCAGGACTGAACATTGGGTGTATCAAGTGATTTCTGTAATTATTGAAGCCTCGGTTACTGATTACAGTATTTTTTATGAATTGCAATGTTAATCTTATAAATCAAGCCATTTTTTCACTGGTGATGAATTGTGGTGGAAAGTTTTACAACATATCGATGCAATATTCTCCATAAAGTAGAGTATAGTTCGACTCGGTACTTGAAAAATTGTGAAATTTTACAGAACAAAAGTTTCGATATCGGTCCAAGATCTGCATAGGGGCAGTCGACCGGCAACGAAACCAATCCGTGCGTAACAGATGTTCACCGTAAGAGGCAATTTTCGCCAACGCCATTGAATCAATCGCATTCGGTTGGCTATTTCGGAATTACCAGGACAACGTAAAGAGCAAAAACCTGCTGCCGGGATTACGAGGAGGAGGAGGCGAAGGAGCCAAACGAGAATTGCATGCTTTTAACCATAAAACTTTGGGCTATTTTTTCTCATTGGTAAACTACCTCTTTCGCTGCTGGTGGGGAGCTTACAGATGAATGATACAACTAAGATGGTGGTGGGGTAGAGGGGTGAACAGTTGTTCTTGATTCTTCTGTTTTTTTTTTTTCTTTCTCTGGTTTCCATTAGTGTACAATTTTCTGGAGGTTTTTGTTTATGCAACATCCAGTTTTCGACTACCTTCTACACGATGCACGGTTAACCTTGTGGCTACAAGCAGATGTAGGAGGGCGGGTGGTGCAGGAGAACGCCGTAAAAGAAAATCATTATTTTGGGCCTGTACGTCTTTGTTTTCATAGTGGCTACTACACAGTAACAGTCCATCATCAAGGAGGTACAGTTTCGCCAAAAACAAGAAAAAATAGCGCCAAAAATTTACTCAATGCAACAGAACCGCGCGAAAACCCTAACCGGTTTGCTCGGTCCGGGGAACGGTTCCTGCAGTACAGACTCCACCGCCGTTGATTGGCCTCTACAAAAAATAAATTACCTGTGCCGTTTTCCTGAGTAGAAAGGGATACGGCAAAGGCGAAGTGAGTAATATTGCATGAAGTGGACACCGCGGGAACGACACTCATTACAGGGTACACCACAGTGGTAACCATATATCAACAAAGGGACAGAGGCAAATTTTCGACTGTGTGGGCTCTTGGCAGATAATTATAGACAGGCTGATGGTAAAGAAGGGCGCAACTTCAACCAACTTTTTTTTTTTTTTTATCAGTAGGAAGGAGAGGGTAAAAGGACCATGATGGATTGTTTGGATGCAAAACGTAAACATTTACGGTAGAGTTTGAATGAGTCTGCATTGAACTGAGATGTTACATCATACATAGATAGAGAACAATAAGACCATTGTAAGAAGACTTTGATTCAACAGATGATTGTTGCAATTTGCGATCCGTTTGCTACTATTCCAACATCCTTTCTAAACGAGTTCTAAAGCTCCTGGTACTTCTCCATACATACACACTCACCTATATGGTCAAAGTTGTTAGCTCCCATCTAGGAAAATCAGAAGTGTCCCATTCCCCAGAATAACGTGCAGTTCTTTTGCGATATAAGAGCAATCGAACATCCCATTCATCCAGCTAATTGGCAACGGTCAGATCATGCAAAATTATCACCAGTATCAAATTTGTAACAATCGAGTAAATTTTCGCTTTTCTGTCAAATGACGGAAACGAACGCGTGTGCATCAATTCCCACTGGCTCACTTATGTGCAATTCTATTTCTCACTCCCTTGATTTCGATGGTCCCGAATTGCAACAATGTAGCCCGGAAAATCCCCAAGCGATGGCAAGGGGGTGTTGAGAATGAGGTGTATATAACATCCCTTCCTTTTTCCAGTTACACACCCATCAACGGGAGCCTCGATTGACTGTTTCTGGTGCTCTCGGGCGCTGGTCCTAGCACTAGCACGTTATGAGCTTCTGTTACTGTGGTTCAGTATGATGTAATGCTGTTGTAACTCCTGGCGGATATCTGAAAGGTTTGGTTGTGTTTGTGAAGGTGTAAAAAAGAGCCTGAGCAAAGAGGAATAATAACTGGGACACGTTGTAACATTTTTCGGGTGAGAAAATCCGCGGTCAGCAGGCTGTTATATCTATATTAAGGGGAGCTGGAGTTCGTTTTGCGTTCCGAGGAAATTTTGTAATCATATATCAATCATTTTTCGCTGGTGATGGGCGGACGTAAATAATCGTTAATCCTGTAGATGGAAAAACGATGCGTAAACGCTCAAATTGATAAAACTGATCAAACGATACCAATTAGAAAATGATTCTCAAGAAAACATGAAAAGTATACTTAAAATGGTTAGATAGTATTAACAACAGGTCGAAATTACTGAAAGAAATCAAACAAAAATAACACCAATTTGTCATAGGAACTCAAGTTATAGTATATCTGTTTCTTAAAAGGGTTAAACTTTTCAAATTGCAAGGCTTCTCAAACTCAAACTGAATACGTTCGATTCCCGGTATGGTAGAAAACATCGGTCGGTTGAATCATGTTAACGACTTCCCTTCACATAGCCTCTTGTGCTTGCCACGCGTTATACTAATTCATAAATTGGTGAAGGCAAACTCTGTACTTATAAAGATTGTACTCGAAAGAAATGCAACACTCTCTTTTGTGTATAACTTTTTATTGCATGGATAAACATTGATGAAATTTTGGGTAAAACTAGTTTAGAGTGTAAGGTTTACATATGCAAAATTTCGTCACCTGTCAAGTGGTTATTGAGATGGTTTCCAAGCCAGAAGTGCTTCGATAAAAAATTATAGGCGCGGTCGTGGAAAATCCAGGCAAGTCCCACAGGTGAATAGCGAAGCAATTGAGAATCGACAATTCGACCATATCCCGTGTGGCGAGCTGGCAGCGGAAGAAAAGCGAAGACGACCGACCCCGTAAACGCAAGTAAGATGAGGGATTACTTCAAGCGCAATCCGAACCATTCGATTCGGGACGTGGCGAGCAGGCCAATTCTTCCGTCTGGTTCGTCCATCAGACAATGAAGCGGGCCGGACTTCATGTCTTCAAGGTAAGGAAGGCGCCTCCCTTGCGCTGAAGTGGCCGGCTTGACGTGCCGCAAGGGCTCAGTAGGGATTCTTTGTCAAGACCCGAAGCTAAGAGTCAGTTCCATTGTGGTTAAATCACATAAATAAGTTTTTCCACCGTATTTAGGCTAAATTGGTGTTTTAACATTTCAGCATGGAGACGTTGGTTGGCGTAGCCTGGGCAATGTCGTGTACAAGCAGAATATATATTCCATTCTCATTTAATTAATAATTTCAGCAGGAGTCATCCTTGCATTTCACATTACTTTTGCATTTAAGAGCATAGAGCAGCATGACAATTTAATGCTTGTAATGCTCAATTTGTTTTCCTGCATTTTAGTAGAACAGTGAAACAGTGTTAAAATTCTTTTTCTGAACTTAAACTACTATTCCATAAAATACTGGCATGTGATTATAAGCAGTAAAGGATTGTATTTAAATGTTTGTGTTTAGTGGTATTATGATTAGATACTTCATTTATTTCAGGAATCATCAAACCGGGCTCTTCGATCACTCAAACTAATTTCTTCGACTTATAGAATAGTCTGTTTATTCTGAAAAAAAAAACAAAATCAATATCTTTTCAATGAAATGTTATCTTAGTTGATGATTGATATTCTTTGTTTTTCAGCTTTTCCAGGACTATTAAGATATTTAAGCACACCTATTTTTTAATCTTCAGTACCAAACTAGTGGATGTCAGATATATTTTGAAAATACATATATTATATTTATATCAAACATTCATTCAATAACAAAGGGTAAGGGGGGAATACAGGGTGCCAGACGAAGTGTAGGCTGGATGAGCGATTCGTGGTTATCTGGCCTAAGTCATGGATAACAATTATACCTTCTTTGATGGAAATCGCCCGATCGAGATCAGCGAATGTCTTCGAACAGTCTACAGTGTGTTTGCTAACCCTATTTTTAACAAACCACCAGACGGAAATCCTAATGTGTATTGCTTACTGTTCATTTCCTGTAATAAGAGCGTTTCGTTGGAAGGAGATTCTTTATCCTTTCCGTGGGTTTTTTGTAATTGCTTCTGCTTACGGATCCACACCCCCGTTTTTGGCCCTTCATACAACGGAATAGTGAGGATTACAGGTATGTACAGTTTGATCTTGCCATTAGGAGGAACTGTACGCCATGGCAAGTCCTACACTGGTGGTGGCTTCCTATCACATCACATCACATCAAGGTAAGGAGGGTGAGTAACCGAACCGATAAACAGAATAGGCAGATTAGTCGGACCGGAATCCGACTAATCTGCCGCAGTGTCGTCCTATCGAGGATTTGTTTGGTCTATTGAGCTTCACTGTTTACAAGGGTATTTGAAAGCCCAAGGACACGAAACAACTCATCAACAGGGTCAGAAGCAGCATCCGTAAAATTGATGTGGTAGCCGTACAGCGGTCATGTGCTACTATTTTTGTGAAAATCGCCTATTAGTGTCTATTCTGGAACAGTTAGCGTCAGTTTAGAATAAATAGACGCGATTTTTCATCACTTACAGTACAGAACAAAATAAATTATAGAACGCATTATAGGTATATTATATTATTCTCATTTTGACAGATTCATCTGTGGCATGTATGGGAAAGTTTTAGTATTCAGTGTGCTAAATACAGAGGCTTAGGCCCGTTTTAATATTTTTGCAGCACTGCATTCTTTGACAATTGTAGATATTGCTGAATCACTAAATCTAAGTGTTGATCGACGTGCTGGTCGTCGACGGCTCAATGACAGGGGATTGAAGGAGTGTTTGCGTTCAAGCGACCTCTCATTAGCAAGCGAAACCAGAAGAAGCGGCTGGAGGCAAAATATACGCTGGTATGTTGGTAGACTTCTGGAAACGGGTTTTATGGACGGACTAGAGTAAGTTTGAGCTTTTCGGACAACAACAGCGCTCGAGAGTTTGGAGCGACTCTGGTGAAGCACACAAGGATCAATACATCCAGAAGACAATGAAGCATGTAGGTGAGAATATCATGATCTAGGGGGCGTTCGCATGGTCTGGAGTAGGAAGTTCTGCACACATCAAAGGGATTATTACTGCGGATATACATCGACTTGCTCTGCGAAAATGTGGAGGTGTTTCTTTTGAAAACTGGCCTGGCAACCAACTACATCTTTCAACAGGACAATGATCCAAAGCACACCGCGAAGAAAACTACTGCGTTCTTCAAGTTAAACCGTATCAAAATGCTCGAATGTCCTCCGCAATCCCCTGAGTTGAATCCGATTGAAAATCTGTGGGCTTAAAGTGAACAAGACATCAGTAACCAACAAAAATAACTATTGTGAGGTTCTCGAAACAGTCTGGGAACATATTGATCCGGAATACCTCAAAAAGCTTGTTGAAAGTCGACTGCCGCGTCAACTGGAGAATCGTTTATTAAAAAAATCCAGTGTATGATTTCTATAGAGCAGGTCATGTACATTCCCACAATTTTGTTGAATAAAAATACGTCCTATGCCCAGAAGAAACTTTCTCTCTACCAATTAAATCAGCTGAGATACCAAAGGAAATAACAAAATTCATGGGGTGTATGATTTATTATGTCCAGCACTGAATATTAGAGATACATAAAAAATCTTTTATGAAACCACAACATTTATAGATGGTGCCTGGCATCTGTGAAATCCGAATAATGACAATTTCGAAATCTAGAACACAAGCAAATAAAGACAGTCCATGCTGGATCCCAAGTTACATATACCTAATATCAAATACTCCCAAGTTTGCAATTAATATCAAATACTTTTATGATTGACTTTGAGTTATGTTTTAGTTTTTTTTTTTGGTTCAACTTTTACATTCATAGTAGTTGATTGCGACTTAATAGAGACCATTTTTCCACCATGAAAGAAATCTTTGTTAAGTCTTTATATGCATGTGTATTTTTTTTTCATTGTAACAAAACCTACAATAATAATTAATTCCAGATACTCAAAAAGTATCCAAATCTAAAAGGAAAATTCGCACGTTTATCACCAATGCCAGCTGGCTGTCGTCCGGAATTCATTTATCATTCGCGGGAGGTTGATCATTTCCGTGTACAGCAGCACAACCCGTCGAATTTTCCCCCTTTTCCCAACTTTTAAAAGAGCCCGTTCTGTTCGTCCACTACAAAAAGCCAATGTGCTACGTTGGATGTTGTAGTTTTTTTTCCAGTAGTCACATTAAAAGCAAATATTTGGGTGCGACCGCAGGCGAATAGCTTCTAAAATTTTCGATTCCAAGTGGAAACGCTGAAGGAGATGTTGTTGTTTTTCCGTTCAAGGTGGGTGGTTGCTTTTTGCTTCTGTGTGGGTATTTTTTGGTGCGTAGAACGGAGCACGCGCGTTGAAGAGCAGTATTTTGCGGAATTACCTGCCTGCCATCCTACCAATTTACCAAGTCCTCAGCTATATAGATGCTTAGGTGTGCATTCGAGTTGCCGGAACAGGAGTAGGACGCGCTCCATGATGACTGTCGTCTGGTCTAGAGTGGGTGGTGGTAGGTGCCTACCACAGCGCGAGTCTCGACATCAGCCGTTCAGATACCTACAGCAGTTAGGTTCAGTTACCATGGTTACCCTGTGGCAATGAGATGAAACTTTATCGATCGGTTGGAGGGTGGCAAGGCAACGTAAACTGCTGCTGATGAGGGTTTGCAAATGTTGCGCGGGAATTTTCCAAGCCCACGAACAGATGTGCTACAGTTTGGCGGGAAAGTATAGCGCATGGTAGAAAGTTCGGGAGAGCGTTGTGGGAGAAAAGGAAGACAGGCTGGAAAAACATATGCGAAATTTTTACGGTTCGCTAACCCGTTGCCTCCAGCTCTGGCGCACGGAGGTTTTTTTTTTAAATGGATTTTTCGCTCATTTCTATGTAATACCGGACCGGTTATCATTATGCAACTACTTTCTATGTCTGAGTGGAAAGGAAATATGATTATACGCGCATTGTTAGATTTCTATCGAAGCAGATGAAATTTCAATTCATAAATTAACGAGGGGTCGAACTTTTTTTTTGAGTCGAAATGAACCATCATCGAAGGAGTTTGTAGAAGCTTAGTGTGGAAATAAGTTCTTTCAGAATGCCTAACTTGCTCTTATTATTACAGAAAATTGATTCAAAAGAAATATTAACGAGCTTTAAGAAGTACGAAAATTGACGTAATCCCGAGCAGCGAATTTTCTTAATTTTATTTCCAATCAGCCCTTGAAAAACTCAGACAACAACAATCATAAAGCGCACCTAAATAAGAATGAAATACCTAAACAACCGAAAACCATACAATCGTGATCCATGATATCCAATCGATGCACTTTTGACATAGGACTACGTCTGTGTTTTCAATACTGTGGTACACGTTTCGAGTGCAAAAAGCTGGAGCGTCACGAAATATGATGAGATTTTTAACGTTAATAACTCAGTCATTTCAGGATCGATTTCCAAAACAAATTACCAATCGATCGGGACATTCACTACGCGTCGATTCTATTGATTTTAAACATTTTACTATTGAAAAATTAATAAATGTGACTCTTCGTCAAAACCAGAATCAACCAATCACATGAACGGTTGTTTCCAAACACGGACGACGGAGATGAAATATATAAATATTTTTGGACAGCCTAAAACTCTGCCGGGTTCTCACAAATGGTACAGGCATCGAAACCTCTCAATTAATAACTATGGAAGTGCATTTAGAACACTAAGTTGGGAAGCAGGCAGTAAGCCGATTGTGATGAGCAATAAACTTGAAATGCACTGACAGAAAGAAGACTTTTGTCCAATGTGGTGAACTTTGATTGGTGAAAAGTCGGGCAATTCCAAACGACAGGTGGCCTCCAGCTTGTAGGAGTGGCGCTAAAGTCATCTTGTTTCAAAAACTTCGTGAGAATTCTCCGAACGGTTACATTGTGTAATTTCATTCGCGAAGTGGCCAAGAGATCAATTCTTCCATCTGGTTTAGTCCAGCAAACAATGAAGCGGGCCGGACTTCATGTCTTCAAGGTATGGAAGGCGCCTAGCTGAACCGATAAACAGAATACGGTGACCAAATCCCACACCAGGGAGCTGTACTGCGAGTGGTTGGTGCAGCCTAAATACATCGTAATGGACGACGAGACGTACATTAAACCGGACGCCAAGCAGATCCCCGGCCTAGAGTTTTTCGTCGGAGACGTTCCGGAAGAAGAAGGTTGACAAATTTGCCAAAAAGTACTTGGTGTAGCAGGCGATCTGTGAGTGCGGCAAATTCAGCAAGCCGTACATAACGGCCGGCACCATCAACGGCCAAATATATAAAGAAAAATGCCTCCAGAAGCGCCAGCCGCCCTTCCTCTGGTCCCACGAAGGTGACACTCTGTTTTGGCGGTCAAATTTCAAATTTGTTATATATAACCTTTTGACACTCTAAAGCTTCAAGTTCGTCTCAGTCTAGTTTAGTTCTACTTAACTATCAGATGTTTTCGATTTCCATGTTGATGTTGAGTTACTTAATGTACAGTGTACTAGTCTCCTTTCATGACACACTTGTCTCCTTCCATAACATACTTGCAGCATAGACTGAGGTGATTTGCAGATGTGCGGAGTTTCAAAATTTAATATATTTCGTAAATCAACGTATCGATATTGAAACGCGTAGCTTTATAATTTAGAACATACTTTTTAACACATTTTAACAATTATCTGAACAACATGACAGAATGTTTTGACATAATCAGAATGTTTTACAATTTTACTGCTAGTTTAAACACTTTTCCAAAACCAAGCCTTTTCGATTTTTTCGCAACCGTATGGTAACATCGAAGTTTACCCAAGCAACACAAAAACGTGATAAATGGTTGCAGCAACTTGACTGCGACTTAAATGTCTCACAAAGGAGTTATATTCCTTGATTTAAAAACAAAATAGTGGTGGGTTATATCAGGGACATAACCGCAAGGATCACGTAGGACCGCGTTGGCTTATAGTATTAATGATATCATCTAATTAATACATATCATTACACATATGGTTGGTTTAAATGTTAATAAAATATCCTCTGGACCAAGTTATCCGGAGTCGTGTCGTGACCGCATACGGCCATCATGCCGGATCTCGCGCCGTCGAAGCGAGGACATGCGAAAAACACATGTTCTGCAGTTTCTTCGACTCCCGCGCACTCACTGCATGCGGAGGACTGTGCATGCCCATATTTGTGCAGGTATTGTCTAAAACAGCCGTGGCCAGACAATATCTGCGTTAAGTGGAAGTTCACTTCACCGTGTAGCCTACCGACGCACCCGGTTAATTCCGGGATTAGTCGGTGGGTCCACCGACCTTTGGTGGAGTTGTTCCATTCCCTCAGCCACTTAACCATGGATGCGGCTCTAGTGGTCTTTCGGATACCTCTTGTTCCACGTTGCTCGAAGCACTCTACGTCCTCTTTTACGACAATGCCTATTGGCATCATCCCCGCTAGGACGCAGACCGCGTCGCGTGATACCGTTCGGTATGCACTCACCACTCTTAGGCACATAAGCCTGTGTGTACTCTCGAGCTTATTTGCGTAGCTCTTGGTACTCAAGGCGGTGATCCATGCCGGCCCGCCGTACCTAAGTATGGACAGGGCGACACTGGCCAGGAGTTAACGCTTACTCCCTTGCACCGCCGAGCTATTCGACATCATGCGGGATAATGCCGATATAGCCATAGAGGCTTTCTTGCAAGCGTAATCGACGTGACTGACAAAGGTCAGCTTGTCGTCGATCATAACCCCAAGATACCTCAAGAACCTCTTCGATTCTACTTTGCAGTTATCTGCACTAATCGTCGCATGTTGCTCCGATTTCCGATTGTTCACCACCGTGGTGGGCTAGCTCCAATTGCCTGGAGCTCATCCATCTCTCCACAATGCCAATGGAGTGTGAGGCCATTAACTCGACCTCCTCGATGGATTCACCACATATCTCCAGGGTGATGTCGTCTGCGAACCCGACAATCTTTACCCCGCTCGGGAACTCAAGCCGCAGTACCTCGTCGTACATCGTGTTCCATGACACCGGACCCAGGATCGAACCTTGTGGGACGCCTGCGGTGATCTGCACACGTTTCTGGCCTGCCTCTGTATTATATACCAGCACGCGATTCTGGAAGTAGCTTCCGAGAATCTTGTACAGGTACCCAGGAACCTGAAGGCGTTGGAGCGAGTCGGCGATAGCCGCCCAACTGGCGCTATTGAACGCATTCCTCACGTCAAGGGTGACCACCGCACAGTATCGTACTCCTCGCCTCTTGCGCTGGATTGCCACCTCGGCTGTCTTAGTGATTAGCCGGTCTAGCATGACTCAGACTCCCATACCATAACCAGGCGGACTGTGGCGGGTGGACAAAGCCCTGTCCGAACCACAAGCTGAGAGCTCGTGTCGAAAGCTGAAATCATGTCGGTTCATCTCGCGAGCTATATACTAGCGTTGATAGCATAGCCCTGAATAAAGAGAGGCACGAAAATACAGTACGAAGCAAAATTCTAAAGAAAGGACGGCCCTCAGTTATAAAATCAGACACCGCCAACAAAGCAAAATAATTTGGCAGCAGAGGGGTGTGGCTAGTGCTGTATTCATCATGGAATGAAACTAACTGAAATAAAAAGAAGAAGACAATTTGAACCATTTGTTGCCCATTTTTGAGGACCCGGATAGGGAAAAACATATGTTCAACCTGTTCATACGGGGATTTGTATAGGAGCAAAAGTAGGTAATTTTTAAGTAAAAAATTGAACTACTCATACTAATAGCACTCAATTGTAATTTGAATGCAAAAATTTTGTAAGTTTTTCTGATCAAATGGTGTATGAATGAAGCCATTGTGTTTAGTTGAACGAGAGTTATTAGCGTTAAAAAACCTGTCACTTGAGCGTAACGCTCTCATTTTTCAAAATTTTGAATTGACACCCGGTATAGAAAAGAGAAACGTAGTCCAGACTTATAAGTACATAAGGGAAGAAGCTTTACCCACTGTTCCTTTAAAAATCACTTGATTACTTGACAAGAAAGATTTGGGTCAATTTGTTGTGAATAACCACCAGTGAACTTTTAACACGTGGTCATTCAGAGATATTTTACTTTTCTCTTTTTTCTCAATTATATATTTTTTATTATCATCATTCAAAATGCGAGGGGTTGTTGCCCATTGCCTTCAGCATTTAAGTCAATCGGCCTATTCAATTTGCACTCGATCCTACCACTCATCCAAATCCCCAGTAGTTCTAGCAGCAAAAGCTAGACAGACTGTCGACGCCTGACGGATTTACGAATTCATTTGCCCGCCGTTCCCGCGAAACCCCCCGACAGCGTCCGCCCATAACGATGGAATTCATTTAGATACGCTGATAAATTCTCAGAAGAAATGAAACCTTTTCTTCTCAGTAATTATGTTTGTATTTTTACACACAGAAAGAAATTTTGCTACGGCTTGCGGTCGGTCCTCACGACGCAAGAGTGGATTTTTACATGACCGCCACCCACTTGACTCCCATGCAGGAAAAATTCCATTCGGCGCGTGGCATTAATGGACACCGAGAGGGTAGCAGTAATGGGTGTTCGGTATGGATTCAATCATTTCAGTCTCGACGGGATTCGACAGGCGATGGCAAAAATATTTATGTATTCCAGACTAGACAGGTAATTAAATGGATTTCGAGTTTGATCAGCATCGGTGTATGATGTTGGTCGGCCGCATAGTTAAAGCAAACTAGACACGAGAAAAATCCTAATTATCCGTTCGGTTAGTTTGGCGGTAACGATTTTTGAGACAGCAGTCAAAGGATCAAGGACGGAAAGGATTTGGCGATGAGCAATTGTCATATGCGCAAAAAAAAAATCGACAGCATAGCTCGAATGTAACGTTGTCAATGTACAGGTTTAGGAAAATCTTATTGAATCACAAAGTTACTATCCAGACAACTTTCAAATACAATATTGGCATGTTTCAAGCCAACCGTATGTACGAAACAGGAGTTTGGTAGGTTAGGGATGGGAATTTTGTTCCACCCACTCACACATACACACACACACACTGCTCTACGCGGCATGATCCCCGGGCGCAAAGAACGACGACGATGCCAGCTGATATTTACTACAAACTTTTCAAAAGACATGCTTCGCGCGTAGACCTCGGAGTGTGTAGGTATGGGCAGTCGTAAAACTACCGACATACGAAAGGGTAGATATACCACCGCAGCAGGCCACCACATGTTTTGCCGATTCCTCTTAGAGTTAGCTAGCAACTATGCTGCTGTTGGGGGATGGGATACTGGGAATGGAATTTCATCTTTCTTTCTCTTTGGAATCTTCTCCACTCGACCACGCACTAGCTGTACAGAGTTTCCCCTATGAATAATGGTGCCATCAACAACGGTGATGATGATGATGATGATGATGATGCAGATGATGATGATGACGGGGCTTATGTAAGGACCTTTGGGAGCGAAAAGTAAGTGAGAGGAACAATTGCATCCTCCCTTCAATGTTCTGTGTTTGAGGAAAAATGGTGCAGTATTAGTGCGAATGCAGCAGCAGCCAGCAGAATCCTCTACATAGAAATAGCCCCATCTGTGTGCGGTGCGCGCAGCAGCGATGATGGATCTTGTGCTAGGCATCTTTTCTCGCTGCTGGTATGTAGTTTTTCGGAAATATCGTACGTTTTCAGTCCTGGGATGAAAAATCGATACGATAATTATCCGTCTGTTACGAACACTGCACCGGCGAAGCACCACCATGCGTTCAGGTTTGGGTCGGATCAATTCGTGTTATAGGTCAGAACAGACGCGAGGCGTATCCTTTTCCGAAAGCGCAAAGCGACCAGGCACGGTGAGGACAAATTGTTTGAAAACAATTAAAATTTAATTGAGGTCAGCAGCGGCATACGATGGTTGATTGGCAGGGTTTTGTTGGAAACACGAGTGGTAGTAGTCGTAGTAGGAGTAGTAGTACTAGTAGTAGCGAGCTCAGTGCAGTTCCCAATGCGAGTAAGGCTTCAGTTATTTCGGCTGACTGGTTGTTTTTATGAACCAATTTTAATTGATTACCGATGACGAAGAGGTTCAATTGACAGGATACATAAGAGTTGTGTTCTCATTTGTCGAAAGATTCGAACAGATTTTAATGGAGGTATTAATTTTGCTTTCCTTTTGGGGTCATAGGAGAAGTTCGTTGGACTAGACTTCATCTCTGAACAGAACATCCTAAGCACATTAGGCAACTAAGCACATTTTCGACGACGAAACATATGTGCTCGAACTGAACACTGAAGTATCTTGTCAATACCTGAGATTGTTCGAAATTTGAGGCAAATCGTTAGCGTTCTACCTCAAAACTGAGATTCTTATTGAAAATTTTATGACAAACAACTTTGTGGATACCGGAAGATAGTCTGAGGTGTTCTAAAAAGAAGTCATTGGCATTTTATTGAAGTAATATTGTGGCGAAAATATGGAATTGTGGTCTTTCTGCACATCACCATCAATGTAAAGATGATTTTTCTTTTCAAATTTTCGTCCGCATTAGAAAATGATAAATGTTAACCAGTTTGGCTCAAATTTGAAAAAAAGTTTCTCAGGGTGGCATGTAGAAAATGTGCTCATGGCTGCAGTAGTTATCTTTACTTTTTGCATAGCATCGCAGGTTTCCAATTATGACATAACACCATTCTTTTATTGAAATTGAACCAAATTCGCATTTTAAGTTTTTCGGTTCAAGTCATACGACGTCGAAACTACACTTTAAGTAATTATAGACTGTTCCGAAACATATAAATACACTTTCTTTCTCAAATAATAAAGACCATACTATGATTTTTGATTTTTTTTTTCTCAAACATAGT
Organism: Aedes koreicus; assembly: GCA_024533555.2. Taxonomy (NCBI): domain Eukaryota; kingdom Metazoa; phylum Arthropoda; class Insecta; order Diptera; family Culicidae; genus Aedes; species Aedes koreicus. The sequence continues at coordinate 197,739 of JAHHFK020001264.1, read as the reverse complement.
AAATAACAATATTTTCTTTCCATCTTCATTTAAATTTTTTGCCTCAACACTACTCATAAGCTTCTGCACAGTACTTTCTCCTATGTTTTTCATCACTTTTGGCACTTTTCATACATTTTTCAACACTATCCGCTGGTTTCAAGTGTTTTCTCAGCTTCGCCTCCGTCAAAGCCCAGAAAGTTTCGATAGGGCGAATCTCTGGGCAGTTTGGTAGATTCATCTCCTAAGGTACAAATACGACATTGTTCCTTTCGTACCACTTTAGTGCATTTTTAGAGTAATGGCAGGAAGCATGATCAGACCAAAAGATTGTAGGCTTGTTATGCTGTTTGGTCAACCTTTTTGTGTGGACACTCCTTCACCACTCCTTCCAACCTTTTTTTGTGGACACTCTTTCACGTTTTCTAGCCACGCATAACATTAGTCGCCGAAGTAATTAGGTTTATCGCCACATCTCGGACTGATGCTGAAGGATGACGCTTGAAATAGTCCCTTACCTTTCTGTCGATTTTAGGGTCAATCTTCGGAAGAGCACTGTTGCTGATACTTCCGTAATGCGGTTTGAACTACTCCGACGCTCACACTTTCTTCCTTAGCCAGTTTTCTGATCGAAAATCACTGACAGTACACCGTTTGTGCACAATTTTCTTTGATCGGGAGAAAGACCACGCATTTTCAAACTTCCGTGAGAAAAATTGAAAAAAATGGGAACATCAGTTTAATTTGGATGTTAACAACAGGACGCAGCTAAATTTTTTGAAAACTGCAAGCATTTTAAATTGACGGTTAATCATTAGTGTATTTATAATTATCGGAACAATCTATAAAGCACTGATGCCCAAATGTGTGTTGTTTCTTTTTGAGAGAGTTTGTAAGTCAACTTTAGTTAATTGCTACTATGGAGGCATACACGGTGTTCAATAAGTTCGGATACACTTTCAAAATTTGTTAAAAAAATGAAAACATGTTTTTTTATTTTTTGGATTTATGTTATTGAAAGCTATGTTTACAAGGAACGTTTACAACATTTCTCTTGGAATGACCCCCCCTTTGTACTCCTTAACGAGCTTCAAACGTTTCTCGAACGCGTCGCAGGCGGCACGCACGGACTGCATGGGCATTTCGTCCCAGATTTTGAGAATTACCGTCTTGAAATGATCCAAAGTGCTGACCTTGTATTCGTTCAGCTTCGCCATCATATAGGACCAAACAAAAAAGTCGAGAGGATTCAAGTCCGGGGAGCTGGGAGGCCACAAAGTTTTGTCCAGAAAGTCGGTTAAATTGTCCCGACACCAGGCTTGAACCACATTTGCCGTATGGGCTGGTGCACCGTCCTGCTGGAACACGTAGTGTTCATCGCCGTAGAGGCTTCGGAGACTGGGGGCAACAACCTTTTCCAAAACCTCAGTTTTGTAGTACGCCGCGTTGATTTTGACGTTTTTTTTCAATAAACACCAAGGGTAGCTTACCACGTTTGCATACTGCCCCCCAAACCATCACCGACGCGGCACTTTGGAACCGAGGGATGTTTATATTGGATTCAGGAATGCTGTCCCTCGATGGCGCCCACACCCGGTCATTTTGCACATTGTGCGGCTGCTGCAGCACGAACAGTTTCTCGTCCGAAAAAACAAACTCCTGACCAGCGTGCCGAGAGAGGATCCTCTTAGCTCGATCCAACCGCCTTTTGCTGGTAGCCTCCGAAACGCCATGGACCTTACGTTTTTTGTAAGGCCTGAAACCAAGGTCCTTGGTGAGTATGGTGTGAGCGGTTCCAATGGAAACGTTGAGATCTGCAGCCGTTTTCCGGATTGAGCGGTTCTTTTTGCGCCGAATTCGCTCCCTCACGATCTTGATGACCCGTGGCGTCCTCGCTGAACACGGCCGACCGGATCTCGCACGGTCATTGGTCGAGGACGTCTCCCGGTATCGCCTGATGGTCGTGTAGACAAAGTTCCGCTTGACCCCATGCGATTTCAGCAGCCGGAATATATCGCCGGGTCGCTCACCGTTCAAAAAACGCTTAATTACGAAGTCCCGATACTCTTTCATCGCGCGTAACAAACAAACAACAACTAACAGAATGTCAACACCGCGCACATTCGGTAGCGTATGAATGAAGCTAAAGCTGACACCAATACCAATGCAGAATATGTACATGGCGCATACCTACGCAATGATGAAAACTTGTATTCGAACTTATTGAACACCGTGTACATCCAAAAGCACTAATTCGGCCTTTATGTTTTGGAGGTGAGCAGAAAGTTGAAAAATTCCCTGAACTTGTTTGAAATTTATTTGACTATCTTAACCAACGCATCAGTTAATTGGAGTTTCTCAAACTGCCAGAAGATTTGTCTAAGGGTAAAAAAACGCAATTAATCAAAAATTCTGAATAAGGTAATAACTGCAAATATACGGGATGTGGTTACTTGGGTATCTCTGAAGTTTTAGCAACTAAAGTTTTTTTAGATTTAGTTACTTAAGTGTTCGATCGTTATTTTCATTTAAATTTTTACTGAATGATTTTTCGTGTTTTCTTAAGGTACACATCGATTTACATCACACCACTACGGGGTCACACTAAACAGTTGAAAAGCTGCAAATGAATCTTATCTCGCAACATTTCAAAAGAGCTTGCAATTACAATTTTAACAAACCAGTTAAGCCGGAATTTATACGGAGAATTTATATTCCTATTTAAGAAATATGAATATTCTAAGCAACCATGTGTTTTGGTATAAAAATGGTAAGTTTATCTTACTACACAGCAAACAAAACATAAGAATGGTTCTAGGAATTATAGTAAAACTGATACAACGAAACTATACTAAATTTTTTATAAGCCATGTGACTGGACATCATCGATGATAGGCATTTTTTATAAGTCTAATTGCAACGTCAAATAAAAACCTACGTTCGTCAACAGGGTCGCGCATTGATTTGGAAAATGTCAGTCATCGGCCCTGCTTATCAATGAAAGGTAAAACAAATAAGCGATTGGCGTGTCATCCTATAAATTTATAGGAAAATTTCGTTGATTAGCCGTTTCGAAAAAAAAATTGTTATGATTTTTATCAATGTGCTTTAGCAAGGTGTCCAGATTTGTTGACATTTCAGTCGTAGAACTAGTGACGTAGTGTGAAACATCTTAAACCCTTCCTGCAAACCATACTTTTTACGGTTTTTAAGTCGTTTTGTTAAATTAAAGAAATAAAAAATAGATATTCTCGGGGTAGCTGGGGCCATCGTAGTCACTAATGTCGTTTTCGGTTATTGCCAGTGCGGAACTGGGTTCGCCCTAGGTCTGCCCTAACAGCTGTCAAAACGTTTTTTTATTCAATCGGGTCGGACCTGGATCCGCTCTGGATCCGACCCAACATCGATGAGGTTCGCTCTCAAGTTTTTTCGAGGTTCAACCTGGATTCACCAACACACACAAACATGAACTGTCAAAATATAATGTTTATGTTTGTTTATGTTTATGTTTTGCACTAATACCATCATACTGGCTCGACTCTGGATCCGTTTTCGTTCGGTAATTGCGAGTCAGAGTCAGACCTGACCCAGATTTAAAGCCGAAAACGACATAAAACACCTTTAGGGTATCTCGTGTGACTTCTCGAGTGGTGGAGTTTAATCACCTGACTTTGGCGTGGAAGGTATGATTGTAAAGCACTACTTTGGGATCTCCCCCAAGACCTCAATGTCTAATAACATGTTAGTAAATTCGACGCTGCTGAGCATTAAGATATTTACATAATTAGAGGAATGGAATTTTATTTTGACAGTAAGCCATTTAAGGGATTAAATCTCTCTCTCTCTTTCTCGCTCTCTCTCAATCTCCCCCCCCCCCCCTCTCTCACTCTGCACACTTCCACACTTCCGTCCGGCCCATTTCGAGGTTTCCTTCACATACAATACAAATGCAAATATTTTTCCAAATCAGTGAGCAAACCCCGTTCATTAGCACTTTTGGTAGACTTTCTATATCACTTTCGGTCAAAAACACGATAATAATTTCTCAATTTTCCATAATTTTAACTATGACAGAGACAGAAAAGCACAACCTACTGAATCTGAAGAGCTGAAATGACGGTGTGAACTTAAACTTAGAACCATCATAAGTTGTTCACATGAACACTATTAGTCCAAAATTTCCCTTCTCCCACATACATGAGTTTAACTTAACAAAATAATCTAAGACAGAAAAGATCAAGTCAAACAAAAAACTCAAAGCGTATCTTGTGTGCATGCTAGTGCCACCAAGTGAGACATTAATAACAGTTCGTTGTTAAAAGCTCACATACCAGTTGAAAAGCTGCTTGCACCCGATCCATCTTACTGGAAGTATGCTAATGAGTCATGAAGTCAGTCACCCATCATCATCCTCCAGCGTTGAGGGCTTAAAGAACACACATACACATATGAAAATGCGTGTGATTTATGTATGATTGCCACCCTAACGCAATACGACAACCGTGTTAGAGGGAGCCGAAAGGTGGAGGGGTGTTCCACTAATAGAATAATTGCAATCGTTTTGTACTATTTTACATATACCACTGTCAGTCAGAGGTCGTATATATATACAGACAAGATCACCAGCGCAGCTGTTGGTACGAATGTTGTTGAATCGTGGACAGGTAGAAGCAATTTGCGTGCAATATGTGGGTGGTATCAAAGTTCGATTTCCATAAGTCGCGGTCCCTAGACAAATGTTTACAAATGAGTCTGCTTTTGCTATGTCTGGTGTAGAGTCAACATCAGGTTAATTCCGGTGTTATGTGTAGATTTAAACGTATGAGTAGGTCTCCACCTTATGAAGCGCCTGGTGCAATCGAATAAACACATTAAGGGTCGACAGTGACGACGGCGACGGCGACGGCGATATATCGAGATCGCGCGAAAGCAATGCAGCTGCATGAATACTGCGCCCCGGAGCAGGGCAGGTATATTCTGCAGTGTACCAATAGGTGTAAGAGTCATGATGATTGTTCTACTATTTAGATGTATGCAGCGAATTCTGCCAAGGACTAGATTCTCTAAAAATGGGCGATGTAGGATGGTGGAGTCCGAGTTACGATAATCGATGGCGTGTACGTGGTCTACATGCCAGACTATACTTGAATACAATAACCGTTGCAGGCGTGATGAAAAGGTTGCTGCGAGATAGAATGGAATGTATGGGCGAATGAAGCATAAAACAACTAAAAATTAATTGAGCATATGGCATAATGTTCTACCGAGCTTCGGGTTACAGTGCTATTTGATTATGCGAATGCGTAAACTAAATAAATTAAGAGATTCAGGTGACACGATAATGAATTTCAGGGATTGATTTCGTTCGTCCGATCAAAAGTTATTAAGTTTATTTTCGATTTCAACTTTTAATCATAAATTGTTCTGGAAAAAACCCTTACGCATGTTGAGAATACATCTATAAAAAAATTAACCCGTACTCCTCCATAGATATTTTGAAGAGTGTGACTTATGATTATTTCTATTTTGATCACTTCTACAGCCCGAGAATGGGAAGGGGATTAGTATGCCAAAGAACCATGTTTGAGAACATTATATTTTGCTGGAACATACATTTACATATGTGTTATACAGATGGTATAAAAAAAATTCAGAAATTCAGAAAAAAATGCGCATTAATCTTAATTTACTTAGATCCACAGTTGTCTAATGTTGCAGAAAAGCTATTTAAAGCGATTTACGACATGTATGCTACTGTGATCAAAGCAAAAATTTTCGAAAGCAATGACAATAACTTTGTGTTTTTCTTATTTTTGTTGAGTATATATGAAATCTACCAAGAAATACTTTAGCTCGAAAGTCAACCTGCAGATTTAAAAGTAGGAAGATATCACTGGGGACACTTTTAATATTCTCTATAGCTTTCCATTAAAATAAGGGAAGTATTGAAAATATGTCTAGTTTGGTGTATTTCGGATGAGGTCGACAAAAAATATATAGCGGTGGTATATCATGCTTTTAATGTGATTAAAGTGATTATCAAAAGCAATAATGCACCACAATTTAGCAGTTCTAATCATGGTAATTTACAGGACCTTTGTCAAACCTACATTGAGCTCCAAACAGCTTAAAAAATTCTCGAAACTGATATTACCATGTACGGAACATAAAATGAAAGCTAATAAGATTTAAGCAGGCCCCACCTAGTCTGAAAAGGCCCGGTATAACCAAGCCGGAGGCAGCGTTCCTGGTTCGTTTCCTGGTCCGGTCGAGGCAATCTTTCAGATTGGAAATATTCACGACTTCCTTGGTTGAAGAGACATTTTGCTTGCCATACAATATTCGAATTCAACCCAAGCAACACAAAATCGCAATAATAGGTTGCAGTAACCTGGTTGTTACTTAATTGAGTCACATTGAAGTTATTTCAACTGATTTGCAACAAGTGTGCTGCTAGGGATGCTTTGGTGTTAAAAGCTCGCAATTAATAAGTGTAAAAGTACAATTATAACTAAGTTGATTGCAGTCAATACACTGAAAATTTATTTTCGTTAATTAGCTTACACTCGTTTCGTAGACATGGATTTATTGTACATAGAACAAATGTCTCGTAAATTGTATGAATCATTTATATTGCTTGTCATCTATCAAAATGCTATCATTACACCTTTTTTGTACAATGCACAAAATGAATTTCGTGAAGACCAGCCAATCGCTGCTTCTCTTTGATCGTACTCATAAATGTTGGTGTTTTTGCTGGGATGGGCAGGTATCATTAATTTATCCCAAAATAGAAATTAAAGCGCTGTGGCATTAAATACGAAAGTAGCTTCTTAAAAAGTACAAATCAGTTTTGTTGCAGAAAACAACGAATAGATTTGTTAGTCCTACTTTCGATTTCGTAATATAAACGAAAATTAATTTTCAGTGTAGATAATGTGAAAGTATTAATCTTGAAATGCAAAGAAATAAGAATCCCGCACATTTAATCCAAAGGATGTGCTAAAAAAAAAAACAACATCGATTCCACGTTATTCAGACAAATACGTGCAACAGTAGCTACACATGGGTGAAAAGGCTCTAAAAATTATGTGTTTAAAATATTTAGAAATTAAATTAAATTTATTTTCTACTTACTTTTCACTTACTCATTATTAATTATCTTGCAAGATTGTCTTTCAAAGTTGATTTGCTTACCTGAAATGAAGGGAAAATTTAGAGTTTATTAGTACAGCATTTGGAAAATCATTTAAATTTTATTTATTTTTAGGGAACATTCATATTTAAGTGTTGTAAGAGCAGTTTGAGCGCAACTCCCTCAGCCACAATGACCTAAAAAGGTGTGAAACTTTCATCGAATATTATTGGTTTGAATTAAACTATAGCTATGGAGACAGAAAATTTTCCACAACTCTACTTGACCCAAGATTAATTTTTAGAGAGAGCGGCTAAGGTTTGGTCAAAAAATTGTTTCTCGAAAACCATTGGTTGTATGGAAAAACTGTCAAAGAACAAGTTGTAGCTCTATTCATAAAGCATTTAAAAACAGATACACTGAGAAAACAGATTTTTTTCGTGCAAAAATATTAACATAACATATTAACCCCCGAAAAAGTTACGAAAAATACCCTAAGAGGTGTTTGGGTGACTACGACGGGAGATGAACCAGCCCGAGGCTGAAAATCTCGATAATACAGAAACAAACCAAAAAAAAAAATAAACAATTAAAACAACATTTTGAATTACTCAAAAACCTAGTATTGCCTTCCTTCATTTTATTTAATATAAAACTATAAGTCAAAACAAAAATTTTGATGAAATCTCCAGGATGGAGAAATCTTAGGAAACATTTTCTTTTGAAAATAAACTTTTAGTGTATGCCAAATATTTGCATGTTAACCTGTGTTACGTTGGTGCAATATTGGCCTTTTCAAATCATAGAGCTGTTGGCAATAAACTTTCTTAGACCATCTGTTTTCGAGATTTTTCAAATTTAAGTTTATCGCGAAAATTCTTGATTAGATATGTTTCATATGTGAAATGAAAATACGATTGTGGGTCTGATTACGATACTCGTTCCAGATGTTGTACTAAAAATACCTCAAAGTACCTATACTTCGTATATCAAATTAGTTAACAGTCCTCAAAGTTATGAGTAAGAAATTCATATGTAGTTGAACAATATTTATTTAGAAATGGGAGGAAAGATAGCCAAATGTTGTAAATCTTCCCACATAAGCAATGTTCTGCAGGGCTTGGCAAGTTGTACGAAAACGTGATGAACAACTAAAGTAAATGAACTGTAGAATTTGCTAAGCCACTTGTTCATCTATGTGTGGTTCGTGTTTGTGGAAGTGGAAGCTGAGTTTACTTATAGCGTTAGTTTTGTCAAAAGCGTGGAAACATAATAACATAATGAAACAGTTTTTTTTTTAACAACAACAAGCTTTGAACAAGCTATTTGCATAGCAGAGGTCAACGGAGTATTGGCCATCTCCAACCAAAATAGGACATGGTTTGACTCCAGAAATAAATAACGACGTATTGCAGCTTAATGACATTGATCAGATCAATGGAGCCATGCCAGGGCTAAGGAACTACGTTTCGGTGAGAAAAGATGGTAAGCAACAGCAAAAGCGTTTCTTGATGCGTTCACTTCGTGAAGCTTATAATGGTTTTTAAGCGATTAGTAGTAAAGCAAATGTTGGCTTCAGATTATCTACTTAAAGACTGAAGCTTTAAAATAACTTGACAGCCATAATATTTTTGTTTTTACTGCCAATTATTTATGATTAGTTTGGATTTTCGTGAACTTTTCAAACATGATATTCTTAAATTCAAAACTTTCTCGAGAACAATTTTAAGGAAGTTGTTTGCTAAGAGTTCTATGTTTTGAAAAAAAAAACCATTGAAATCATATAACATTATCGTATCACATTTAATCATGCAAAATACTTGAGATTTTAAAAATACACTAAAAATTGACCTTCAAATTGTTAACGAAGTTTTTTTTTATTTTACTGGCTTTAGAGATTGTGTTACCACTTCTTCTTCCACAGATTTTCCAACGGTTTCCAAGCTATAATCTTATCTAATCTAATCTCACACTAATGCAGCCAATTCTTTAGAATGACGACTTCTTGAATGCATAATTTTTCTTGTCACCAGCCAGGCCAACTGCGTAGCATGTGCGATTCCAGAAAGAGTGTCTGAAATCGCTCTACTACTTCAAATCAAGGGAAGGAAGAAAACGTGGACCTCCCGTGCCAAACGCTTCCGTATAGAGGTCAATAATATGATGATTTGTATTTTATCGTTGGAAGCATAGATGCTAGAAAGGTTGGTTTACGCTCCTTTTGCCTGTGGGTGGACTTTTGGCATTTGAACCAAAAGTCTGGCAATAATTTGCCAAAGTTATAGCGCCTTATCTCGGTCACTGAATTTGAAATTTAAAATTCACAGAATAATACATTTAGTTGTATGTTATATAATAGTCTAATAATACAATATACTTAAAGAACAATCCACGCTAATCCAACCAGAACTACGATTGAGGGACCTGATAAAAATAAGAGTCCGTAGATGCAAAGCAACACCATGCTGGATGTGGCTGGGTTCGATTCCCGGTCTGGTCTAGGAAGTTTTCATTAAGGAAAATTTCTCGACTCCCTGGGCATAGCGTATGATTGTACTTGCCACACAATCATACTAATGCAAAAATGGTACTTGGCATCGAAAGCTCTCAATTAATAACTGTGGAAGTGCATTTAGAACACTAAGTTGAGAGCAAGCAATAAGCTAATTGTGAAAGCAATAAGCTTGAAATGCTAAAGAAGAAGAAGAAGAAGCATTTTGTGCCTTCTGGCTACTTTGTTTCTATTGATGTTCAAGCTCATCGATTTAGCACCACCCGGGGGAGACTTGGTCCTATACCCAATAATTTCATTATCTCCAATCCCCTCAACCAATCGGATTGTTTTGTGATATAGTGGACGGATTATTATAATTTGAGATAACTCAATGCAAACGTCTTCCAAATTTGGTAGATCGACAGGCAATCGGTGGAGACCCACCTGGTACCTTATAGCAAGATGCCTGAAGGCAGACCGGAAGATTTGATGAGCTACCTCCCCCACCAACGGTTTCCGAGCAATATATGTTTAAATTAAACTTATGCTAAAATGCATTTGTCCTTTTAAAAATCTTCTCGAGTCATTTTTTTTTCGTAGACAAATGCATATGCAAAGTTTCATTTAAATCGGAGCCATTCGAATTTAGCCGATCCAAGGCATATGGCCTTGAATCAAAGGTATGAAGTACACTTGGTTATAACGCATGCATTAAAAAAATTGACTGATTCAAGCGATTTTTGATGTGGATACCCTGCTACTGATGTTTAACCCCCTATACATCGCCAATCGTAGCAACATTGTTGTGCAAAGCGTTATCACTTGATTTGCAGCAGCCATGGCGAAAAAAGTCGAGACATTGGACATCGTGAGGCACTTCTTGTTCGCCGGATATTGCCGAAGTGCGTCGTTGTAGTCTTGTGGATGACGAGAACTACTTGAGATGGACGGTAAAGACTGGCAGGGGACCGCGTACTTAACACCATCCCCCCCAAGGAGGTTAGCGTTGACATCAAATGTATCTCCCACATCAAGTTCCCGACGTAGATCCTTCTGTGGCTGATGATCAGTAAGAAGGGATTGTCCATGCAGTTGTACTTCCTTTCGAGGCTTGCGGTGAACGTGGAGATATACAGTAAGAAGAGCTTGCCGGGAGCTCCCGCCTTCAACTAGAAGCATCATGTGAAAGAGGGTGTGGTCTTTTGGCCGGACCTGAACTCGGTCCATTATGCCAAGAGATTACTGGAGGAGATGAACGAGCTTATGATAAATATTGTACCGAAGACCACCAACGTCCTCCAGTTTCGACAGATACAACATTTTTGAGAGTTTCTCTAACGAAGGATTTACTCTTTAATTGTGTGGACAAAACGGAGGAGCAGCTGATCGCCAATGCCACGAAAGACCTGAAAAACATGCCGACATCCATCTTTCGATCGACCGTGGCAAAGGTCTTAGGCAACTGTCGTAAAGCCGCCCGGCAGGGCATTGAAGCATTTTTGTAGAAGGCCTAATAAACGTAGAATATAAGAAAAATGTGTTCCATTGGATTATCTTTTGTAAATTTTGTTTCATTGCCATCCGAAATGAAATGCATAAGTTATGAGTACGAAGTACATCTATGAGTATGAAGTAAAGTGCTTGTATACGAGAAATAATCTAATCTAAAGCTGGGGTGGATTTCACTTAAAGTTGAATTTACTACTTTTAGAATGCGGTTTAGAACGTTAAGATGCACCGATTTTTACAAGAGATAGATCGGCATGCATCGGTTAAAAAAACGGACATCTTTTTTGCTGTAAAAGATACCTGGCCCTCCCCCGGCGCCCTTGGTGTAGTGGTGAGTGTGCCTGCTATTTGGCTATTTGGGTCAGGGTTCAATCCCAGTCGAGGTCAGTAGGATTTCTCTGAGGCGAAAACATCTCTGGTCACGTCTTCCTTCGGAAGGGAAGTGAAGCCGTTGGTCCCGGCTCATGTGTTTATGAGTGCAGTAAAGAGCGATACGGTCAAAATTTGGTCAATATCAACTTGACGTATTTCTTTCAATTTTGCATTTAAAAAACCTGAACACCCCTCATTTTGAAGGTGTGTGTGTGTAGAATGTTGCTCCTATTTTGATTTTGGAATTCACTCTTCAGTTGTCAAAATGCCGTCCAAGCAAGAAGAGCAGCGTATCAAAATTTTTCTCGCGCATCGCGAAAATCCGAGCTACTCGCACGCAAAGTTGGCAAAATCGCTAAAAGTTGCCAAATTAACCGTTACAAATGTAATTAAAGTGTTTGGGGAACGTTTGTCGACAGCCAGGAAGTCTGGATCGGGGGGAAATCGAAAACCGGAAGCCGCTGAGACGACAAAGAGAGTTGCCGGTAGTTTCAAGCGAAACCCTAACCTATCTCTCCGAGATGCCGCAAATAAGCTGGGTGTATCGTCTACAACCGTGCATCGAGCCAAAAAACGAGCCGGACTATCGACTTACAAGAAGGTAGTGACTCCAAATCGCGATGATAAACAAAATACGACGGCCAAAGCGCAATCCCGGAGGCTGTACACGACGATACTGACGAATTTTGACTGCGTGGTAATGGACGACGAAACCTACGTCAAAGCCGACTACAAGCAGCTTCCGGGACAGGAGTTTTATGCGGCAAAAGGAAGGGGAAAGGTAGCAGATATTTTCAAGCACACGAAACTGTCAAAGTTCGCAAAGAAATATCTGGTTTGGCAAGCCATCTGTACCTGTGGCTTGAAAAGCAGCATTTTCATAGCTTCCGGGACTGTCAACCAAGAAATTTACGTGAAAGAGTGTTTGAATAAACGTCTGCTGCCTTTCCTGAAGAAACACGGTTGTTCCGTACTGTTTTGGCCGGATTTGGCATCTTGCCATTACGGTAAAAAGGCCATGGAGTGGTACGCCGCCAACAACGTGCAGGTGGTTCCCAAGGACAAGAACCCTCCCAACACGCCAGAGCTCCGCCCAATTGAGAAATACTGGGCTATTGTCAAGCGGAACCTAAAGAAGACCAAAAAAACTGCTAAGGACGAGCAGCAGTTCAAGGCAAACTGGCTTTCTGCGGCGAAGAGGGTGGACAAGGTGGCTGTACAAAATCTGATGGCAGGGGCCAAGCGTAAGGCCCGGCAATTCGGATTTGGAAAAGCGGAAGCCTAACTGAATATTTTCCCTGAATTTTATACTAATTGAACATGAAAAAGAAATTTAATTTGATTTTTTAAATAAACGATTTCACCGATTTACACGCGTTTTCCCTTGACCAAATTTTGACCGTATCACCCTTTATGTAGGGTCTAGGTGATGCAGTCATCTTCCTGACGTCCCTAGTTGCCATCACGTGAGGAAATAGGCCAACGGAAAATAATCGAATAAAAAAAATACCTGGCCGTTTGATCAGTGTCCATTATTCAAAGTATTCAAATAGATTTAAAGCTATAAGCTTGAGAGCAACTTCTATGTTGAGGGTGAAAGACATCCTTGTGACATTTAAGGGCCAGTTCCGGATGCGGAAGTCGTCATTTCAGATGTCTACTAATTTTCTTTTGGGATATACAGTATCCGAAATATTGCTTTCGTTTGAAGAGACATCACAGGGTTAAGAACTTGGAAAACTTTCTTGAAGGCCGTTTTCTTCTGCCCCTTCCATTTCTCCACCTTCCATTTTTTCCTTGTCCAGTTACTTTGGACATTAAAACTCTAAAATCGTTTTTTAAAAATATACCATATTTAGGTTTACTATGTTTGAATGTATTATAAAACTTGTATTTACTTTCTAGGCACCATGAATGAATCGAATTAAATAAATAAAAATCTGCCATCACTGGACGTCTAATATACCCAAACTAGCCTTTGGCACATTTGAGTAAGTAAATGCGTGAAACTCCAAAAGATAAATTCTATTAGAAGCCGAATGTCCCATGTAAAATTTTCCTGCTATTGACTAAATCAGTATTGATGCACCTCAACTATTTAAGCTTATTCGTATAAACAAAATCCTACTGATTTGCTTACCTTCCACGACATATTTACACTGCTGGAGTGGTGTTAAAATGCTTGTTGGAGTACCACCGACCTTTTGATCCTAAATAACGACGTCGAGTGACACCGGCCTGCCAGCACGAAACGGAAAAAATGCACAGGTGTCTGATTCATAATTATTTGAACGCTTGGCGGATGGATGGATTTGCTGTTGTTTTCCTTCCAACGAGTAGTGGAAACGATGCGAAGGCAAACGAACACTCTCATCGACGAGCAACGGATTGGGATGGGATCGGACCGGTTGTGGTGGAGTGCACAAGCATAGCAGAAAAATGAGCTTTTGAGAGTCGTAAATTGGTGGATAAAAATAGACAGTAAACAAACTGGCAAAATGCAGTTTGTTGAACGTGGATTTAGGTTCGCGTGCAGTGTCGATCGTGTGGAAGTGTAGGTAAATTTGCTCGACGATCGAATCCAAGCGATAAGTGCAGTCTTGACACAGATTTGTTTTTTTTTCGGGCTTAAGGCCCGGGGTTGTTTCCGAAGATGGTATTTGGAGATGGTGAGTGAATGAGTGCTTCCCACGTTCCATTGGATTTCCATTGGGAATTTGAACGTGCAGCCTGTAATTGGTGTCATTGCTCCGGGCAATTCGCACACAGGTCGTAGATTTATTGAATTTTGCAAAGGGGGGAATTTCAAGTTCCGGAACCGCAACGTGAAATTTCATATAAACCCACCAAAAAACAACAAGCCATCGCAATTATCTGTCTCTAGCCAACTTATATTCACTCTTTCACACAGCGCGTCTAGAAATTTTCAATTCATAAAACTTAATGCACAAATCAAACATGATTCAGCCCACAACTCCGCATCTCTGACGTTTTGAAAACATTTCACTGAAGGAGAATGCTTTCTTCTCCACACAGCATTTACTAAAGCCTGTCCACGTTAAATTTCGGACACAGGTCGGTGTAGAATAATATCACGGATCGCCGAAACGTTTCACTTATATGATAGCTGAAACTCTTCACTTTATTTCGCGGTACAACATGTTTACATTCTTGTTACATTCAGTAAAATGGCGTCGAATCAAGTGGAAGTGCGCAAACGCATTTTGTACGAACGGCAGCAAAATCCAAATTTATCGGGAGACGATCTTGCCAAGAAACTAAAACTACCGAAACGTGGCGTGTTTTGTGTTTGCAAATCATTTGACCAGCGCTTGACTGTGGATCGGAAGGTTGGAAGTGCAACAAATCGAAAAGTATGCTCCCGACAAACGGACAAAAAGGTAGTAGCCATTATTGAGAAAAATCCCAATCTTTCTGTGCGAAATGTGGCTCGCAAAGTTGGGAAGTCAAAATCATACTTCAAAAAGTGAAGCAGAGGCAAGGACTGAAGGCGTACAAAGTGAAATAGGTGCCCAACTGTGATGACAAGCTAAATTTCACTGCAAAAAGTCGTGCTAAGGAGCTTTAAACCCATTTTTTTGCAAACATTTTCTTGTATGATAATGGACGACGAAACATACGTACTCGAAGACTTTAAACAGCTTCCGGGTCTGGCTTATTACACCGCAATGCAAAGGAATGCTGTTGCCGAGCATTTCAGGACAAAGAAGATGTCCAAATTCCCGTAGAAGTATTTGATTTGGCAGGCCATATGTAATTGTGGTCGAAAATCTAAAAGTTTCGTCTCTACCGACACTATCAATAAGGATGTGTACGAGAACGAATGTTTGCAATAGCGGTTGCTACCGTTTAACAGAAGCCACGACTCTTCAGCTCTGTGTTGGCCTGGTTTGGCCTCTTGTCACTATGCGAAATCCGTCCTGGAATGGTACAAGGTACAATCCACCAAACTGGCCAGAACCTTGCCCAATAGAGAAGTACTGGGCTCTAGTTGAGCGGAAACTCTTCGAAACTAAGAAGAAAGCAATTGGTACGAAGATTTCAAGAGAAGATGGAGAATCGGTAGATACCGTACAGAATCTGATGGCGGGTGTACCACAGATTGTTCGAGAATTTTAAAGAAAGAAGGATTAACATCTTAATCAACTGTTTCAAATGTAGATATAACTCTATTATTGTGAAATAAACAATCGGTTTTGTTGAATTATGTGTAAATTTTTGTTGCTCCTATTATGTTGGTGTCCGAAATTTAACGTGCACAGGCTTTAGGTGCGGGCGGGGAGCTAGCTAGTGCATCATGCAAACCAACCATCAAAACCTTCCCTCCGGCCAATTCCACCACTCAAGCACCCAGGCAGCTTAGCCGAGTTTATCATTGATGTTGTTCGTACCGACGATGTAGGTGAATGGAGAATTTATGAATGAAATTCGTGCTAACCGCCCACGAGGGAAGGAACGAAATGGTACGATATAATGCTGGTACGATTACTTTGCAACCGGCAGGGTTGAGTCAAGTCTCAAAGTCGGTAAAGTTGATATTGGCTTCATCTAGCTACTAGAGTTTGTCCACCACACCCCAGAGAGACAGAGGGGAAGGAAGAAAAATAGCGCTGCGCTAATGATCACTTCTAGTAAATGCGTTGCACACTTAGATATGGCGTATTTGCGAAACGCAGTAAAATTATGGATGCTGATTGAAAATAAGTTGCATTTCCATTTACCATGGTCGTCATTGCTCGCTGTTGCTCGTGCAGGTTGGGTTATTTTTTCGAATTATTCTATTTTTGTTTGAAAGTCTCGAGATAAAAAGCGAAAGCTCTAGTTCATTTTATAATTGGGGCACGTTCAATTGTAAACCATGTTATTATCGGTTCGGCTGAACTTCGAAGAAGGCCCCTAATAGACGGTGGGGAGTTGCGACCTTCCTAGTAGGACATGGTAATATCGAAATTGAAAATGTGGGTCGAGTATATTAATTTTCATTGTGTGAAACGGGTGTATGAGAATTATAAAAAAAGGCTAGAAAAGCAGTTTAAATAAAAGGGTTGCTAAATTTCAATTTCCTAGTATTTTTTTTTTTCTATATTCATTTCGTCGAACTTCTATACAATATTTACAGAATTTCATGAAATGCCAATGGAAATAGATTGAGAGTTGAAATGAGCACGTAAGACTGTTAATTATAACTACCTAATTAATGCCAGATTTACTGTTTCCAATGCTTTATCGGAAAAGTTTGAAAATATTGAAAGAAAAAATCTAGCTGGTACATTTTTTGAAACAGCATACAAAGTTGTCCTTTTTCATTTTTCAAGCAAAACCAATTGCCGTAAATCATGTATGTCAATAGGTATGATTATTTTCACGAATTAAGCTAGGGTAGTAATCATAAAATGTTTTTTAGAGTTAATTTAAACGCACATTTTGATGGAAAAATTAAATAATTTCATTCACTCTTTTAAGAAAATTTATGTTTTAATTCGATGGTTTTTCTAAAGTTTGTCTAAAATCAAGATACATTAAGGATTGACCCAGAATACTGGGTGGCCAACAATACTGGAGCGACTGTCTGTATTTAAGAAGGTTCGCGTATTAGAAAAGAATAAAATATACACTTGGCAAAGATAGAGTATAAATTTTGGATTTTATAGTTTTAAAAACATTAAATCAATAAACTATCTGAAATGACTAAATTTCCCGAAAAGTATGCGAACAGCCTATTTTCTTCCCAATATAGGTTTTTTGGTTGATCGGAAATGAAATTTAGCTGTAAACATATAACTGTCCAGAGTCTGAGTGAAACTAGGAGATGAATTACAGGAGACAAATTTAATGGTGTGCGGTGTTTTGCATAATCAGGAGATATAAAAGTAAATTATATTAACATCATTATGACTACAGACAGCTACATTGGATGCATTCAAAAAGATGTAAAATGTAGATGTAGGTGTAGAAAAGTAACATCCGATCCAAACTCATTGTAGCAGTTACCATCACAACTCATTCAATCATTGGTAAAGCGGAATTATCTGTTGACAGCTGTTGATCAACATTATAATCATTCAACAATCAGAAAAATACGGATATTTGAAAATTTACATGTATATACAAGCCATCCCAGTACCTAGTAGGACGGAAATCGATTCCAAAATCTGAAATGTCCTATGCAAGTTTTTTATGCTTTCTTCCCGTTGCAATGTTCGGATTAGTTTCAACGTTCCGCTTCGCCAGGAACGGAAACCTCTAGAAATCCCAGAAGCGTGAAGTGCTTGACACAAAAATTGCTTCATTCACACTCCCCCGCGTACGAGCAGCCTCAACAAACCGACAGAACAATGGAATTGCCCGTCGTCTGCGTTGCCGGCGTCATTGCAAACAGGTACCGGCTAGTTATGGAGAAACAAATTACCGACAATCAAAATTACCTCCACAATTTAATAATAAAACCTTCATCACCTCAAACCCCGAAGCCGGTTGTCGGTTGATGGTGCACCTGTTGATGGCTTTTGCCTCACCACTGCTGGAGCTGACTGCAGTATGCAAATTCCATCAAATGAAAAAAAATCTGATTTTCTCTTGTCGTGCTGCTGCTTCTGCTTGTTTGTTACAGATGCTAGAACAGCACAGAGACTGCGTAGAGTTGGCAAACATCTCTACAACCGCTGGCAACGACCGTCGTTGAAACCTGATTTTGATATCAGCTTTTCGAGACGGTGAGAAAATATGCACAACTCAAGGTGAGATTCACGTCCCTCACATACACCGGCCGCCCATCTACTCTCCTTGTCCCCTTGGCAAAAGCTGAGACCAAAACGATATCCTGAAATGAGACCCGATATTCATGGAGCATAATATTACACATCACCGACGATCTGTGGCGGTAGTGAGTACTGGGCGAATGGACGGATGACGCTTGAGTTCTGGTTTGGGGGACGCCCAGCTGCATTTTTACTTGGACTTGTTGCATGACGGGTGAGGAGGACCCACGCAGGCAGATATAATGGTTCGCTAATTAATTTCATGTCTAGGCTGCATTTTGTGCAAAATGCAAATTACAGGGTGGGAGAGAGATGAAAGAGTAGTGGATGGATTAAGAACCTTGAAGGGATTGTACATGCGTGGTCCCGTTTGTCATGAATTGTATTTTAGGACCTGGATAAGTTAGTCTCCGGGATAAGGGTAGTGCCCTGAAATACTGCGACTATGAGCTCTAAGTTTGACTTCAATTTTAATCTTTACTCTAGAAAGTTACTTACATTGCTGCAAAATTTCAGGACGAATTAGGATTCAGACCCAGTCACCTCTAGAACCTGGTTCGAAATGTCAAAAGTTATTTTTAATGACAAAAGTTATTTTTAACTGTCAAAAGTTATTATTAATTGATAATCCGAGTACGGATGACATAATCGGTGAGCTCGATAGTATTTCGTTTTTTTTTTACAAATTGAAAATTTAAAATCATTGTTTAAACAGGGGTCGTTGTAGAGCCACACAGTCATTGAAAACTAGAATAATATTCGATAATATATCATTGTATTAAGGGCTTACGCTGAAGCATTCTCGACGGCAGCCATTACCTCCAAATTTAGAATTGATATAACTCAGAATCTGTACTAGAAATTGGATATTTAATCACATAAGTTTGTATGCTTTCTTGCTGTGGCAATCTGATGTATTTCGATTTGATGTCCATTCACTAACAATCGAGATTTATCAATTTGAAATAGCGAGGTAAATTTGCGAGAGAGAGATGAAAGATAGGAAAAAAAAACGGAGCAGCAATTCACATTAACACATAGTAGACCTATCAGTTATCATTAACCGCTCAGTTTGGAAGAAACTTGTAATTTTCTGCGTTAGCTAATGCACATAAATGGAATGCTAGATTTGGCATAAGGTCATGGGATATGAACTCTCCTAAAGTCAGATAACGTCTGTATCAAAACCTATTATATGAAAGATTGCAAGCGATTCGGTTGTTTACGCCTGCTTTGGCTTACAGTGAACGAGGGGAAATTTTACGAGTCTGTTGAAATTTTTTTTTTTCTGTGCAGTGACTCATGGCCTTGTCTTCTTCGGATAGCTTTAAAATACAAAAAAAAAAACAAAACTATTGTATTGTAGCGCTGCTGGTGACAACGACCACTGGTACATCTTTCGGTAGAGGTAGCAATTTGAAAAAGCAGATGATGGATGATTGGTGAGATCATTCCTTACTGCATATTTATGTGAATTTGTGTGTACATGTGTATGTCTGTACATTTAATAAATCGTCATTACAAGACACTTTTTACCTTGGTGTTTCGGTGCACTGCGTGACATTTGCTTTAAATTCTGAACAATTTTCGTCAAGGTTTGCTCTCAAAACACAACACACTTCACACCTTAGTTAAATTTGCCTATACTCCTCAGTTAGTTAGCTTGCTTGCTTATTTTTTCTCGTAATTCTCAAATCTGAATCCAACACCTACAATGCTTTGACTTACGAGCGAAATTCTTTAAAAATCTTGAGTAGGATTCGCTTAAATTCTGATGTTGAGTCAACAACCGTTGGGATTAACATAGCATCCTGAGAAAGACTCGCTCAAGCTTTCCGCTTGAAGCCACGGTGAGATTGGTAAAAAGAAAAACAGAGTGTTCCAAACAAAATCAATAGATAGAGATTATGCCCAAATACCGAGAAAGATCGAATTATCATGTTGGACAAAGCCAGCTCAACAAACCGAGCAAATTGACCTCAGAAACCTGAGAAGAAGTGTCGTGTACTAATACTCGACTGCCCATTGAAGAAGTCTGCACATTGTAGACGAAATACGCATCTGTCAAGATAAGCAATAAAGGTTGTTGGAATTAAATGGAAATAACTAATCTTTCTTCTCGTTTGCTAGCTACAGGTATTCCACTAAAAAGCTCACACTCACCCGGATTCACCCTGTATTTTGCCACCTCACGTGTTAAGATTTCATTCAAGATAAATCACGAATTTTCTTAAAAAAATGAAGTATCAGTCAATATTGCAGCGCACATTTTAGTTAAAAAATGAAGCAACTATATTTTACTTTAACACACAACAGTTGTAATTTACTGTAAACTGCCATAATATTTCACTTTTTGATTATTCAAATGTTCAACTATTAAAAGTTCATTCAATAAGCGTACTCGTAATTCATCTAGATCAATGATGTAAAAAGTTACTTCGACTCAGTTGGGTTCGTTTACCGTTAATTGGTTTCTGAAATTGAATTTTAGAATACATCATATGCTGAATTTGTAGCGCTTGCTTAAGCTCATAACTTTGTATAACAGTTCACTGCCTTAACTGCACATTGCCAAAATGCCATGTAAATTTCTGTCCTCTGAGACCGACACATGCAAGCGTCCTTTAGCACATAGGAATGAGTTGAAAGAGATGAGAAAATAAATTCAATCAAACACTTCTTTCGTCGAATTGTGTATGTGTCAGTTTCAGGAGACATAATTTTACACGAAGTTTTTCTTTACGTTCCCCGACTTTTTACAAACATCAATTACGTCTCGTGTAAAACTGATAATTTCTAAGTGTGTGTAATATTCATTCCTTTAGAGTGTATATTCACTGTTTGATTCAAATGATATAGAGCAATACGCTCCCAACAAACATCAATGCTGAATAACTGTTTGTTTAAACAAATTTGGAGAAGTTGTTCGGCTTTTTCTTATAGAAAGCTGAATAACTTCTCCAACATTGTTTGAACAACCGATTATTCAACACTGATGTTTGTTGGGCTGTTAGACAAATTCGTGACACTAATCGAGGACAAATTTGTTTCATAATAATTTCATCATAGGGTATGTGACTCAGCCTTATATGCAGCGATCGATTGCATTTTTTTAAATAAAACTCAAAGTATGTGAT
Source organism: Aedes koreicus (assembly GCA_024533555.2). Taxonomy (NCBI): domain Eukaryota; kingdom Metazoa; phylum Arthropoda; class Insecta; order Diptera; family Culicidae; genus Aedes; species Aedes koreicus. The sequence goes on along the minus strand of JAHHFK020001264.1, from coordinate 176,334 downwards.
CTATAAGTGATATTCAACTAGTTATACATATGCTTAGATAAGTTCCATTAGATGTTTGGTAATATGTATCACGAAAAGTTAAACAACTCATTTTATATCGTCAGAAACTTCGAGGGATATGGATGTAACGTCGGTCTATAAGCACCAAATAGGGTCTATTCATAAATGCAACTTTGTCCCATTCCATAAGTTCATTATTAAATGCAGTCTTCTTACGGTTTTTTTAGATTTTCTGATTTAAGACATTGTCTCTTATAATCACTTTACCTAACACAAAATTTTAAAATACAAACTACTTAAAATAAAACTGATTTGAAACACTCAAGCGATAGTTACATATGATTTATAGAAAAAAAAATGTCCCTTGGGTCTACGGTTTTCTGATTATATCATCGTTATTTTATTGTTATTTTTAAGTTAGATTATAACGTGTGACTGTTTTCTGTATATCTAGGCTGCATTACTTGGTTTATCGTTTCAATTTACCATATTTGGGTCATTTGAAGATCGTGGAGGTAATCAGCTTAACTAGTGAAGTCATGGTGTCTAAAAAGTTAAGGAAATCGAAAATTACGCGGCAGTGAACAACTATAAATTGATTTATGATGTTTCAATTGCTTCCGAAAATTGTATTTTGAAAATTAGCTTCTGAAACGAGTAATTTGCATATGAATCTAATTATGTCGAAATGATTATTTCCATAACTGATTTAGATTGATTTAAACTGACTTATCACATTATTTATTTCATATTTCGAGTTTTAACCGATGAAATATTTAAACTATACAGATTATGAAACAAGAGGTTGAACATTTTTACAGTAAATTTTAACATTGAAGGTGCCTTCATTTTGAACAACTGTCGTTTTATACACAGCGTGAGCAGTTTAGGAAAATATTTCCGGCTTTCTCAGATCCTATCATCAAAGTTTCCCTGAACTGAAACCTAGCTCCTTCACATTAAACTCTTAATCAGAGAGGTTAGGAAATTACCAAAACAACCGTAATGATAATAAAAATCATCAATATCTGCTGTACATCCTCATCACCGATTAAACTCTACCACAAGTGCCTACCTTTCAAAAGGGTCATGTGTCATATGATTCCGTCACGATATCGATTCAACCCCAAAATAGCCACAACATATGATGTGTATACAAACAACAACAGTCGTCGGTGTCGTCATCAACATCATTCATTGATGCCTGAACCGTAATGTTACTATGTATGTTCACCCCCACCTTCCAACCCCATGAAAAAATTCCAACCTCAGTCAGCTCGGGGAGCCCTGGTTTTCATTCATTTTTTTCCCTTCCATTTCGTTGACTACTCCACGACAGTCATAGAAATGCAACGACGGCTCCGACAGGGGTAGGGCGACACGAAATGCACCAACCTGATGATCGAACCGGAGCGGGCGACATGGCAGAGGCGAGTGGAAATCGTGTAATGGAATTAATTCAGCTTAATTACTCTGAGATTTTTTTTTGCGCTCTCCAGCAGCCAACATCAGCGCGCCGGTTGTGACTGAATGAGCCTTAGATGGCTGCATCGCACTTGGCATCGATGTCGCCGGTGTCGGTTCTAACAGCACGTAGAGTGCGAGAATTGCTAATTGAATTAGATATTCTGCAATTTGAAGAATGTTAATGTCTTAATCATTGGTTTGCAAGTAGAACGAACGACTTCTACATTCTGATTTGCCGTCAGCTACGAGGTGCGTATTAATTATAAGAACTGTGTGATTGTGAACCTAGTTATCGTTTTACAGGAACTAAACAAATTATGTATTCCAGCTGCAATTCGAAATACTCGTTGTTCATATCTTGATGGAAGCCGAAAGAATCACTTTCAACACACTACTCATTAGGATGAAAACCAAGAGCGAAAACAATGCTTAATCAATTACAAAGTATATAATGTGAAACGATAGCACGAACCGGTCACCTGCGTGAAATTAAACCACCTGACCCGTGAAGCCACGGGGCGGCAAGGTCATCACTCGATATGCATGATCGTATGTCATGTCGGCGTTTAACCTTGCCGCTACTTAATGTGCCAACTGTCAGACTGTACTATATTTGCAAACTGTATTATTTGTAGTTTTTTTTTGGAGCTATATTTACGCACACATCCTTACACACCTTTTCAAATTTAATAATAATTTTTTTTTTTATGAGGAAACCGGAAACTCATGACGCACAATTATAGCGACTTACTTCAAAATCCAAATTCGAATCGGTTGAATCGCAGCAGACCGGCACACCAACGTAGAGTTGAAGGTGCTTTCATGCAAATGACAGCAAAACCAAAAAAGGTCGCTGCAAAAAAAAGTCTGATGTTGGTTGACCTTGATGTGCTGCTTTCTGAAGTCGGCTATTTCGTTAGTGGAAACGATTTTATTGAGAGGCAAACATCTACGATGATGACGGTGATATTCCCGTCGAACGCCAGAGCACGGCAATAGGTCAGTTTCTGCTGAAAACTTGTCCTCGGGACTTCAAAAGACTTTTCTGTTGTTGGAAGGCGACACACCGTTTATCTAAGGGGTAGAGATTACTCACAAATCACTATCTAATAGCAATCGATGAAGGCACGTCCATCTCTTAACAACAGTTCAGAGATTTTACCACCACGATAATATGCAACCTGGTTATGCTATGCTATGCAATACATTTAAATGTGTTTGTCCCATAGAACTAACACAACTTTTTGGTTGTGTTTACAGGGTGAGTTGGAATTCCTGTCAGTGAAGTATATGGTCATAAAAATGAGAAGCTTGCATGAATTTTAATTTTCAATGTTTTTACTGTTTGGTACATCTTTAACATTTGTCTAAATTTGGTTCAGTTAAAATGTATTCTCCCTTTGCCTTAATTGCCAGTTTTGTCCGTATAGCTATCGGGAATCGGTTCTACAAAATGTTGTTGAGCCGGGGACACACGCTCATTTTAGTTCAACACTTTGGTGTTTCCAACAGGACTCCGCACCGGCTCTTAAAGCGAAACAGACTCAACTGTGGATTGCTGATCATTTTCCAAGACTCATTTCTAGCACGGAGTGGCCAGTGAATTCGCCTGACTTGAATCCAATGGACCTTTTCTGTATGGAGTATGTTGGAGGCTAGGGCATGCTTTAGAAAACATGAAAGTTTTTAAAACCTTAAGATACATCTAGTGGCTGAATGGGATCTAATACCAGCAGAACACTTGCGGGCAGCATACAATGTGTTTTTTGGTCGTTTGAAGCAGGTCATTTCTCTCAAAGGTGGCCATCTTGAATTTAATCGATGATTTACCAAACAGTTAACTGTTTCAAGTGATTTGATGCGAGCTTAAAAAAAAGGTTTTGTTTTGTTGAAGTTACAATTTGTTTTCAATTGCCGGACCCTGTAACTCCCGCGTATATTACGATTTTGCCATGTCGATCATTATGCATGGGAATAAATGTGTTAAGAGAAAACATTCCTTGAATTATTACCTTTCATTTACCATTTCTAAATTGAGGAAATTTCGAAAACCTCGCTTCACAACGCTTGCACAGTTTCAAATGAGACCCTTTTCAAGTCTCCCAATATTAAAACACAACAAGTTTGGAAGTAACTGAATCACGCAGTGCTGTAATTGTTCATTTCGACTCATCTAGATTTATTTGCTGATAACTCGTTCCAGAAGCTGATTTTCAAAATATCATTTATGATAAAATTGTTGCCCTTGATTATTTCCATAAATTTATTTCACAGTGTATTGCTCCAAGTATAATAAATATGGTAGAAAGTAGAATTGTAGTGTTAATCAAAAGCTTCAATATCATCACACAGCATATTCTGAAATGCAGCTTCTGAAACAAGTTACCGGTGAACTAATCCAACTGAGGCAAAAGTATTGTTTACAGATCTAGCATCGCTCTATAAAATCACTGTAGGCGAAAGGCGAAACGCACCGGTATTGGCCATTCCTATTTTGGATACGTTTAGGGTGAAAGTCACCGGAATACAAAATTTCGAGTTTTCGAAGATACAAATCTAAGAAACTACAGTGTGTCTCACAATAGGTGTCACCTTTTTTCAGTCTTAGTTTATTTCAGCTGGGTAATTTTAACAGCGGAATTGATTATACCCGTTTTGAGTGTATTCTTTTAACAGCTTATCGCTGAAGATAGATAAGCGACCCCGTTTGTTTATATTTATCAGCTACCATGGAAGCCATACGGGAGCAAGTTTTAAAATTACATTTGCAAAAGCTTAGACCGTGTCAGATATTCAATAGCCTTAAGCAGTTCAGAGTGAGAAAGCGTTTTGTTTTTCGTACCTTGAAACGGTTCAAGGAAACTGTGAATGTCCATATTCAACACAAAGGAGGTGCCAGAAAAACTGCCAGAACGAAGAAAAAGATCAAATGTGTTAGGGAGCGAATAAGACGTAATCCGGTCGTATCTGGTCGTAAATTGAGCAAACAATTTCAAATGTCCCCTGCTTCAATGAACAGGCTCCTCAGACATGATCTGGAATGCAAGCCGTACAAGAAACAACGGGTTCACGGGTTGACGGAGCGTCAAAAGCAGGCCAGGGTCCAAAGAAGCAGAAATCTTTTGGTTCGGCACGGTGACTGCGAGATTTTATTTTCGGATGAAAAGCTCTTCCTCCTTCAGGACAGTCATAATCAACTAAATGATCGTGAGTATGACAAAAATCTTGCCAATATTCCAAGAGATAAACTAGCTGCAGAACACTATCAGAATGTATCGAAAATCATGGTATGGGGCGCTCTTCTTTTCATAGAACCTAACGTAAAAATCAACACTGAATATTACATCGAGCCGGTTTTGAAGAACCATATGCTTCCTCATGCTTCAACGCTGTATGGGAATACACCATATTGTTTCCAACAGGACTCAGCTCCAGCTCACAAGGCAAAGAAGACACAAGCGTGGTGCGCGGAAAATTTGCCCGATTTCAACACAAGAGAAGAATGGCCAGCATCTTCACCGGATCTCAACCCACTTGACTACGTTGTTTGGGGTTATATGCTTCAACATATAGGCCCTACGAAAGGGCTTACTGTAGATCGATTCAAGAAACATTTGGTTGATATTTGGGACCAAATTCCTCAGGAAATCGTGCGTGCCAGCTGCGATGGGTTTACAAAGCGTTTGCGCGGAAAAGGCGAGAGATTCGAATTGAATTAATTTGGTTTATTTCTATAATTATTTCTGAAAGATACATTCAAATGAAAAATTAATGCTATGATTTGGTTGATTTGTTTTGCTCTAATCCCATTTTGTTTTAGTGACACCTATTGTGAGACACCCTGTACAACAATTTCACATCCACATTATTTATGGGATTCTTGCTGCACTGCAGCATACAAGTCTTGAATAATATTGTAATATTGAATCTTAGTAATTTCTTAACATTCAAAGTGGCGATGTGAATCGGCCATGTTTGTATTCCTGTGACCTTCACCTTAATTAATATTTCATATTTCTTGAAGATTGGAGATTTCAAGCGTATAAATATATTTAATATTTTTATTCAGACAACCTTTCGATTGGAAAGTCTTGATTATCCGTCTCTATCTTTCTCATAACATTATACACTATCTTATCTAGTATCCCATATTATTAATTTTAGTTATGACAATACTCAACTTTTCAAATTAAAAATGAATAAACTCAGAAAGATTTTCCTGGAAGCTAGAAACGCCAGCAAAATACGGCACGTTTTGTAAAGTAAGATAGCCTCTCTGGGACCGTAACATGCTAATTAATCCTTTTTTTGGCCATACGGATTTCATCTCGAGGGCAAAATTTTCGTGACTTAAGTGGAAGGAGAGATTGAAACCTTTGTTTCTAGAATTCTCAAGATGCATGGTTGCTTCGATGTACGTTTCTCCATAGAAAATCCCAACGTTATCTTCAAATGGTTTGTGCAGTTTCAGTTATGGACCAAATTAGTTCAAATTTTGGGAGGTCTATCAGCATACGATTTGTAGGCGTTTAGGCTCTGTTGAGCGACAATTTCAAATTAATCATCAGTCGAATGCTCAGCCAACGCAATTGCGATACCACATTGAGGAATTTGACTGATGAGGACAATGGGAAAAATCATCCGGCTATGCAACTGAACTGTCACTATTACACTTATGGGGAAAATCGCCGATCGTACCGGATCCACTGTTGCCGCAGAGCGATTTTCTTGAAAATAATTGCACCGACAAGGATTTGCATAACCTGCGAAATGTGCCATCCGGATTCACCTCACTACCCGTGTTGATTGGATAGTTCCACGCTCAAACGCTTGCAGTAGTTAGGTCATTATCGTCTAGCTATGAACACAGGCGACCTAATTCTTGGTCAGGGACGACACTATCAACCAACCGATTCGCACATAGGAATCTGATGGGAGAAACGTGATCTCGACGTTGCAGTTGTCGTTGTCATCGCATAACATTACCAGGCGACGACTAGGTCAACCATGGCCAAAACTATAAACACTTCTCTGAGAGTAGAGAACGAACTTGCATCGGCAACTAATCGCACAACAATGCACTCGGCCCATATTTGTCGACTGACAGACCGTCAGTAAATCGTGCTCAAGTGTGTGCAATCAGTTGTCCGCCTGACACCGGGAGGGACGGGCTCATGCTAGAAAGTGATTAATCTCTGTAATGATTCTAGCCAGCCACAGTCAGCAGCGCAGTAGCAGCTGATTCCAGTCGTCGAGTGTGGGGAAATGTAGGTCTTCAGCCGGTGTGCTGCGGTGCGATGTAAAATCACGTCAGCACGTCCCGCAGCCGTAGGTAGGATAATAGAATAATCTTGGCCTTTGGTTTGGAAATCATGCCGAAGGATTGGAAATAGAATAAACTGAGTGGTTCTCAGGGAAGCTAGCATGTGGTCTCGACAAATATTTGACCTAATGCTGATTCGGTGTATCGATGACATCAGTCGTCTGTCTACGCCGGTAGCCTCCATGACCCAACTGTTTATTGTGATTTGTCTTCGTTTTTTTTTGCTCCCTGACGTCTGATTGTAGTATGTTCCCTCATTCAATAAGCAATAAATTTAAAAACTGGTCGGCAGACCCTGTCCCATAGCGCTGCAGTATTGACTGACTGACTGTTATTGAAGTACGCATTGTATGCAAACGGACGGATTGAATATTAATGATTGCGGTTGTTTGTTCAAAGTGCAATATACCTCCCGCCCTGGTTGCCCTCGTTGAAAGTTTACTTGCACAGTCTGGCTGCGAGCACGCGTGCTTTCGTGCGATCGTTTGGCGACGTTGATGTTTTGGGATTTTCCGAAAACCAGCTGTTATGTCATTCGTCGCTGCCTTACTGCGATACGAAGTTATTTTGTAACTGGTAAATCTTTGAAAACGCAGTAGCAAGATTCTTGGAAATCTAAATCTGAGATGGTAGTGTATCATTTACTAAATATACATAGAAAATAGGTCGAATTAGGATTAACCATGGTTAATTACATTCGAGGTGATCAAGAAAAAGGGCAAACATGTTTTCGACTTTCAATAATTTGCACCAAACTTGGAGGATTTTTTCATTCACCATCCATGTAAAAATCTTAAATTTTGGGCCGATTTTTCCACCTCGAGACCACCCCTTTTGTTTTATTTTTAAAAGAAAATATGTTTTGAAAATAATGCTTTTATTTCAATTGCTTGCATCTTCGAAACCATTATGTCTAAAAACGATCTGTTGTATAAAAAAATCCATTTTTCTCAGACGGGTTTTTCAAACCAAACATGCTTTTTTTGCATTTTAAAAATTAAATTGCGTTTTTCATCAAATATTACTAAAGAAGAGGAGCTACGTCCGTGTTTCGTACTTGATGTCTCGATATTCGAGCCTCTAGTGAAGTTTTAACCATAATCCCGATGGATATGGATTCTTCGAACAGTAACCTACACCCTGCGTTTCTTTAAAAATACTCGCAGCATAAAAGGGCAGCGAGATACAATACCTGTTGCTGTCAAGAGGAGTCCTATCCGGACGAGATCGGCCAGCTGAAGGCCGGTAAGAAAAATGTTGGGAAATCATCACCAATTTAGAAACTGTCTCCATATATTGATGAGCATGGAGTCTTAAGGCTAGATGGACGGATCGGAGCAGTAGCAAACGCAGATATCAACACGAAGTTTCCCATAATCTTACCCATATTATCATGCGGAACGAAAACTCTGCTATTGTATGACTATCACCGTAGAAATTATCATGCAAATTTCGAGACGGTGGTAAATGAGGTGAGACAGAGTTTCTACATTCGAGCAGCAGTACGAAATATAAAAAATGTAAGATCTATAAATGACGGCCGTCCACGCCGTTATGGTATGGCCCATCTACCGGCCGCCAGATAAGCATCCTTTGAACGTCTATTTTCAAACGTTGGAGTTCACTTTTTTGGTCCGATTTTGATAAAGGTTGGGCGCAGTCAAGCAAAGCATTAGGTGGCACTCTTTACGTGCCTCACCACTCGCGCAATTCACCTAGAAGTGACGCATAGTCTGAGTACCGAAAGCTGAATCACGAGTTTTCGGCGATTCGTCGGGTGTCCAGGAGCCTCCTTGAATGTATACAGCGACAACGGCACCAAATTTCTAGGTTCAGAAAGAGTGCTAGGAGAGCAGATCCACAATGGTCAAGCGAAAAATGGAGTCCCAAATAATATTTCAACCCACCCGCTGCTCCTAATATGGGAGGTGCTTGGGAGAGGATGGCTTGTTCTATGAAAACCGCCATAGAAAGTATCTACACAGGCTTATTGTCCCCTTAACGCAAGCTTAACGAGGGTTTCAGATATTGCTTGTTTTAGCAGAAAGTATAGTCAATTCAAGACCACTACCTTCCTGCCTTTGGGATCAAAAGAATAAGAGGCACTAACATCGAACCATTTTCTGCTTGGATGTTCCAGTGGTGTCCAACAACCCGTCGAGTCAGTCCTGAGCAGCTGGCAGAAAATCCGTTATCAGCTAGACCTATTCAGACGCCGATGGTTTAGGGAGTACTTGCCAACAAGTTGTAGGCGACCAAAATGGTTCAACAACACAAAACAAATCATCAAGTTGAAGACACAGTTTTCATAGCAGACAGTTGTAAAAAGAACAACTGGATACGAGGTGGAGTTATAAAGGTACAACCGGGACCCCTCGGCCGAGTGCGTCGCGCTATAATCCAGACGAGCTCTGGATTACTACTAAGATCGGTCAGCAAGCTTGCCGCGTTAGACGTAGATGATCCTGCTCCAGATAGGCAAAGTTACGGGGCGGGAATGTTGTCACGCCGTTTGGCAACCCTGGTCCCGTCCCTGGATCCCATGACAAAAAAAAAAAAAACGGAAGTAGAAAAAAACAAATCAAACAAAAAAAAAAAAAAAAAAAAAAAAAAAAAACAAAAAAAAAAAAAAAAAATAGAAAAAAAAAAAAGAACCACCCACCCGCCAAAAACTCCCCTAAAAAAGACAATTAATTAATTAATTAATTAGATTCGTAGATCACGTTTACATCTAGTTTGATAAAACTAAATAAATTTGCTTACCTAGTGATTAACTCTACTTATACTCATACACTGTGGTGCAAAATTGATCGGACACATTTGATAGCTTCGTGAATTCGCTCGTAAAACTTAAATTATTATTTTTCACCTTCCATTTTATTGCTTTTCAATATTCGTTTTCCTTTGATACATTCATTTTCACTATTAAAAATTATCTGCAATGTTTGGTTTTTTGTGAAAAAATGTTTTTGAACAATATCTTGAAAAACAGGGTGCAAAAGTGACCGGACAACCATAGAAATTGTAACAAAAACAAACGATAATAATTATCAAACTAGTTTGAGTGTATGATTTAATGCAGAGACGATTTTTGATTTCACTAATACTACTGCAAATCGCTTATTAGCAAATTTACCAGAAGTTGAAAGTTCACAATGGCCTGCAGGAAGGAAACATCGGTAGCTCAACGAAGTAATGTTATTTTATTTCATAAACGCGGGGAAACGGTTCGGAAGATTGCTGAATCCCTTGGTATTCCTAAGTCTACGGTATCGGACATCATCTCCCGACAAAAAATTACCGGCAGTATTGAAAATCGTCGCAGATGTGGTCGTCCCCCGGTTCTGTCACAGCAAAACAAACGGTATTTGGCACAAGCTGTCAAAAAAGATCCGTTCATTAGTGGCGGTAAGTTGGCAGCCGATCTGGAACCCATCGTCGGAAAAAACTGTAAGTCGGTTCACCATCAGTAGAGCCTTGAACGAAATAGGAATCAAGAGTCGCACGCCTAGGGAAAAGCCATTCATCAGTGAGCAGAACAGAGTGCAGCGTTTGGTCTACGCCATGAAGCATGCTAACAAGCCGATGTTGTTCTGCAAAAATGTATTATGTACAGATGAAAGTAAGTTCAACGTCAGAGCTTCAGATGGCCGTGTTAGAGTTTGGAGAACTGATGGGACCGCTCTAGAAAGAAAAAATATGCGTAGAACTGTGAAACATGGCGGTGGATCAGTTATGGTATGGGGTGGTATGTTCTATGCTGGAGTGGCCACCATGGAATTCATCGAAGGGATAATGTTCAAGGAAGAACATAGGGATATCCTGGGACGTAACATCTCAATATCTACCAGGAAATATCGACTGGGCAGCAACTTAGTATTTATGCACGACAATGACCCCAAGCACAAGTCGAAGCTTGTGACAGAGTATTTGGCCGGGAAAAACATAATCGTGCTGGATCACCCTCCCCAAAGCCCAGATTTAAACCCAATCGAGCATCTATGGGATGAAATTGGACGAGAACTGCAAAAGAAACATATTTCCAACAGAAAGCAATTAATGCGGGAGATTGAAGCTGTATGAAACACTCATCGTCCAGAAGCAACGCAAAACTTGGTCGAATCTATGCCAAGACGCTTGGCAGAAGTGATCAAGTACAAAGGAGGAAATACACATTATTGAAACATTCAAATTATTTAGTTATTAAATCGAAAAATGTAATTTCTACATCTAGTCGGATCATTTTCGCACCTTGAATTTTAACAAATGAATCTTTTTTATTTATATAATTTTGTTTATGAAATATTATAATGTTTTTAAAATCAAAATGCCAAAAATCTAATCTCAAAAAAGAAAAATAAACTAATAAACTATTGAACATATTTTATTTCTGAATTTTATCACCTACTTTACCAAAATGATAATCTTGTCCGATTAATTGTGCACCTCAGTGCAAAAACAAAAAACGTATGCTACATAATTTATTAAATTATACTATGCTAAACTTAACCAAAAATTGCTCCTCAACAGGCATGAGGGAGAAGCAGCATCATAACTTGCATCTAAACTGTAAGTTAGATCACAATTCATCATCATTTTATCACAATCATCATCATTTTATATTTACAGCTTGAACTGCATCATTCCGAAAAGAGAAACAAAAATTGTGACCATACGAAGCCTACACTAAATTGTAAGTCACGATATTGATTATTCTAAATAATACTAATTTGCAAATAAATAAATATTCCAGCTTGATCTGTTCCGGAAAGAAGACATTCACATACACAGGACATACATAGAAGAAGTGTAGTGCCTTTGTTCTTCTGAACAATTACATTATTTGGAACATCAATAAGACATACAGCGACTACCAGTTTAAAAGACATATTCTCGAGATAAACGCGATTAAAGTTTCGTTCAGCGATGCGTATTAATGGCCGAAGCAAATTATGTTGAAATGAGTTACTAGTCTTCGAAAAATGATTTAGGCACAAAATTTCGGAGGGCAAGGCATCCCAAAACTGCAAAACAAGAAATTAGATTATTACTAATAACCAGGGTGGGGCTCCCCTTAAAGCAGAAAAGTCCTTATTGATTGTTTGAAGACTTTGACGAAAATTGAAAGAAGAATACTATTTATTTTCAGCATTTGCAAATTTTGCATACTTTTTATAGTCGTTATTTAGGGTTTATTTTTCATACATCATTATTTTTTTTCCTCTTCCAAACTCAACAACAGCAGGTTCAATTTTTAAAATTGTATCAAAGAAACACACACTAAGGATGCATCAAAATGAAAAGGGAAAGAAATCATTGCTCAAGGCTAGGGCCTTAAAACTATAATAATATTTTTGGTAACTATAGTTGTTTACTTTAAGTTTGAACTATTTCCAGTAATTATTTACCAGAAGAAATAAATTAGTATATAAATAGAATGTATGCTTCCATAGCACGCTTGAATTGAGACATAGTCATAGTCAGAATATTCAGAAAATACAATTGATTTTTATTGATGTATACCTGAACTGATAAGCGAAAACTTTCTGATATGATGTGATGTGATAGGAAGCCACCACCAGTGCAGGACTTGCCATGGCGTACAGTTCCTCCTAATGGCAAGATCAAACTATACATACCTGTAATCCTCACTATTCCGTTGTATGAAGGGCCAAAAACGAAGGTGTGGATCCGTAAGCAGAAGCACTTACACAAAACCCACGGAAAGTATAGAGAATCTCCTTCCAACGAAACGCTTTTATTACAGGACATGTACAGTAAGTAATACACATTGGTATTTCCGTCTGTTTGTTTTGTACTGATAAGCGAAACCGTTTTGCTCAAAAATGTTGTATCTTGGCTCAGAATTATTTTCTGGTTTAATTTTTTTAGTAAACAAAAGTGAGGAAAATGATTCAATTGGATTTTTTTAAATCAAATGAGTATATAATTTAATAAAAAATGCAATTTGATTTCTATAATGCAGAAAAATCATTTTTGACAACACTGCCTCACAGTATATTTCCTTAGTTACTTAAACAAACTCCATAAAAAAGAAACAAGCCAATTGTTTTTCAACATCATCGTTGCGTTGACATTGGCAAAAAAAACTGATAAATAAGGACTTCCTTATTATATTCAAAATGTTGTAACTCCAGAATGGTTCAGAATAACTTGAGGTTTAAAGTGATTCCAGCGTAAAAAAGTGTGTTAGAAACACAATGCCATAAGAATTTTTCAAATTGATTGATACTCATTTAACGAAAAACGCAATTTAATTTTTTAAATGCAAAAAAAGCGTGCTTGGCAACACTGCCTGATTTCTTTTTAAGAATCATCCAACAAATCGATTTAAGATATAATGGTTTTGGTGATGCAAGCAATTGAAAAAAAAGTTTTTTTTTCCAAAATTTAAAAAACGGGTGTAGTAATGTTCATTATAATAATAATAAAATAATTTTAAAAATCCTCTCCTCTACACACTACACGACACTACAACAATTGACAACCTACCGATCAAGTAGGAATTTATAGTTTTTAAGATACCTAAAGGATAAACTGTCATCTGACAGCTATAACACAAAAACAAGTTCACATAACAGAATCATCTCTTAGGTATAACGAACAAAAACACCACACACATTTTAGGTACACAAAAATCTACTATAAATACTAGACCTACTGCGATGGTCTCTTCCAGCCGAGCACTCGACACTGAAGAAGTCTGTAAGTCGTAGGCGAAATAGGCCTATCTGTCAAAAGATAAGCTTTCTGTAGTGTAATTTAACGGAATTTGCTCGCGTTTAATAGTGATAGTTTAAAAAAGTGTTTCTGTTTTTTTTTAGTTTTTGAAAAAGTAATCAAGTGAAGCGTTAGTTTAAATTTTCCTAGTTTTCTAATCCCAAAGCTATTAAAACAGAGCTGGAGTTGACGAAAATTTGGGTAAAAACAGCACAAACACTTGGAAAATCGGCTGTAAAATTTAATGGATGAAGTGAAAGTGAAGGAGCGGGCATTCGAGATGGGAAATGAAATTGAATATAACAAATTGTATAAATCATGACTCATTAGTAGTTTTTCATTCCCTGGAAATTTCAAATAATCCGATTGTGCCATTTTTATCGCATACACCCTTTAGTCCAGTCAGAATCGGCTAAGTCAGAAACCATCATAGATAGATTGTTTCGACACACAAAAACCGACCGAATTTAGGATTAAAATGTAAGAAGAACAAATGTGAGGTCTTAACGAAATAATGTTTGTTTCAATAATTTCTGTTTTATACTGGTTTTTTTAACATGTCCTTTATAAATCCTAGAAAGTAATAACCACAATTCATTTGTAAATAATGGTGTTATTTATTTTTATTCCGCTTGTTTTTAAAAAAATTCAGAATGTTTCTTCGACAATTTTATGGAGACGCACATCCTGTTCCGGAATATGACTGAATAACATTCCGACGATTGGAATTATTATATACCAACTGTCCTGAACTACACTGGCTACATATCCGAACAAGATCGACATCTAAATAACTGTTGAATAGTTGGGAAGCTCAATCGGTTTGGTGGTATTTGCAGGAGTTACTTCATTATCCAGCTATATTTAAGTTGATTACTTTTCACTGGACAACCTTTTAGCTCCCTTACTTACAACGATGCCACAATTTTTAAATATCTCTCCGGTGTGGCAATAACTTTGCATTCCGGTTATGCGACGAAGACTATCCCAATGAAAAAGTATCCATCATCAGACCTTCGCCTGCAGCGCGGTTAAGAAACAGCTTTTAACACATCATTTACACTGGCGGCAACGTTTTGCATCATTTGTTTTTAGCCTCCCCCTCTTACACGTCTGTCTGTCCATTCATTGAAGAGCCCCGCAACCGACATCAACAACGTCTTATTTCTCATCTGCAACGACGAGCCTCACCATAAAACTCGACGCGTGGTGGTTTCGCACAAAAGGGCAATGCTATGCAGCACCAGTGAATTGCATCCACTGCTTCGTCTTATTCCGTTGTTAGCTACTTTTAAAGGGACTCGCATCAAAGATGCAAGGGCAACTAGCTTGGAAACGGCTTAGGGTACTGGAACACGCGCGGGTTTCAGGGACGTTCCTCTTTGCTGAACATTCTTCCTTCATACACACTCGACTTGGTTTGCTTGGCAGACGAGTACAACAATGTTGCATTCGCTTCTCTTGAATAGCATTCAAATGAGCAAAACTACCCAGACCAGCGCCAACCCCCTTTCCGTTCACAAGCTCAAGTCGAAAGAAAGAGGAACTCTAATGAATAAATAAATAAATTAGTATGTAACCTCGTAAATAAGGCGAAGCGCGGCAATATACACTGTCAAACTTCTTCGACCGGGGTAGTGGCTGGATGCGCTGGTAAGGGAGAAACCATACAGTGCACAACACGTCACAACAATTAAATCATCACATTGCAGTCCCGTAGACTGGTTCGAGATATTTTTCAAACCAACCGAATAGATCTGTTCAAAATCGAAACCTTAGTGTCCTTGCGGTGTAAGGTAAATCTATGAAGTAAAGGTTGAGATCAATTTACCCACAATGACATCCAATTTTGAATGGTTGGCGTAACTGTTCACTGCCATTTTAGTAAAGTCTAGGTTCAACTACTGGGAACAAGTCTGGAATAATGCCAACGATTATGCGCACACCATGGCAGTCGTGTCCACAGTTCTTGATCCCAAATGAAAGAAATGCCATTAATTTATCCGGCAAGCAAAACCCCGCAGACCGCTTTGACAAAGTTACTGGGATGGCGCATCCGAGAGTCTGTTTACGAAGCCATACGGAATGGAGAATCACTTTCATTCTAAAGCGCAAACGCAATGGTTCGCAAAAGGCCTGGGAAAGTCTCGATGTGAAAGCTCTTTCGCTCTCTTTCTCTTTTCAGCTACATGGATACGTCGGGCTGAACGGAATGTCTTGAACTTCTCCGTCACCGTCATTATCGTCATCGTAACGGTCATGAATGAGGCTCATGAATGAGTGATTCCGTGGTTTTGCAGCACTTAATCCAATATACCCCGCAGTTTGCAACAATGTTGCATTGTTGGCGAATTACGATTTCTCGCGATGTCGTTTTGTGATTGGTGTCGAATGTAATAAATTAAGTCGTTGGTTTTTCGATTCAATGTGGTTTTTTTTAAAGAAATTAGATCGTTTTTATTACAAACCACGTTCTAAATTTGGGGTTCTTGAGAATCAAAATTTTAAATTAGAATTTGATACAATTTGAGACAGAAAGTACTGCTATATCTGAATCAAAATGCCATTCATTTTCACGTTGGGCTTAAAGTTATGCTTTTATCGTAAGCTTCCATCAGAATAAATTAACCTAATTGAAGTTTATCAATCTTGTAACTATAGAAAAAAAAGTAATTCAATTCAATACACATCTATTATGATTGGTATCAAATTTACTTTATGATTCCACTAATTAACAATAATTAGATCCGCTCCATTCCCTCAACAGCTCACCAAATTCACACTTCGAAGCATTCTGGCTAATTTTGGAAACTCATGATTCGTCAGTAGGGGCTCACCTGCAAAAAAAAAGACAGAAAAAGAAAAATACATAATTAGAGCAATTTTCGAAAACATATTTCACACATACATAGAGACAGGAAGAGAAGAAATTACAATTCAACCCTGCTTCCCGAAAATTGTTTTTTTTTTGCCAAATAGCTGAAGTTCAGAACCAGCAAAATAGGCCGATCGTCACAGCAAAGGAAAACCAAAACTTGTGTGTAGCATGGAAGCACGTGTCTAATCAATGAGCTTTTTCATCCAGAACGTGGAACCTAGACACTGCTGCCAGATTAAAGCACACAGGCCTTCACTCCAAGCAAGCATGGCCACACAGGTGCACACACTAATTACAAGAGTTAAAGAGCGTTCCGAACATGGTTTTAATATTGCACTCAACCGACCGACCTGGGCTGGAACTCTTTCGGATCGGATGAGTAGGTTGAATCAGTAATGTTTGCCCCGGATTCGGACCTCAAAATAGTTATGATTAACCGGAAGGGACCGGACCACAGATTACTGCGCTGAAGGCAGTGAGCGCCAATGAGCATTTATGTGCTACCGAATGCAGTCAGTAGAACTGCTGCAGGCTGATTGCTGCTGTATATTTGCTTTGGGGGTAATTATAAACATGCGGTAGTTTACCTGCATCCAAGAGGCGTGGCTGAGCAGCCAGAGCTCAAACAACTCAACCGAATCATGCTATCATGTCGTATGGTCATAACAATTATTTTTCTGTTTTTCTGATTATCATTATTAAGCATTACCATTATTATGTGTAGCGATTATTTGCGATTCGGTGAACTTTAAGCCATGGGGAGGGAAAAAGGGAGGGCGAAGGTGTAATTTTTCAGCCCAGTAGTTTGCCACCGTTCCGTCGATGTGCGGTGGATGTTTTGTTCAAAGATTTAAAGTAATCTTTGTGGTTTCACTCGTGTTTAGTTTTAAACGGCTGACCTGTAATGGAATAATGGTGTCTGTAATTGATATAATTGTTAGAACAAGTATTATAGTAGTTAACGTTCCACAACTGATGATACTAGAATGAAAAGGTACATAGCAACAAGTGACCCCGAAGATAAAACAAAGTAGATACAAAGGAAATTAGTAGGGTTGAAAAAGGGAGTTTGAGAAGCTAATAAAGCACGACAGACTAGGATGGGCTGACTACAGAGCCAAATGAAAGTCGTATATGATACCATATATGAGTAAAAAGTGGAGGCGATCTGCGTTAATATTTTTATTGAACTTCATATGTGATCGTGAGCGTTCATCATTTCCAATTTGTACTCATATACGACTTTGTTTTGGCTGTCTGAGTAGCATGACTGTTGGAAAAGCATTGCATACAAAAAATGTCGAAAGGAATAGCCTATCATCCAAGCTAGCCGGTTTTTTTCACTTTCTCGCTCTAACAACACAGTGCAAATTTTTGGAGATCTTCAAATATAAACAAAATTCAGACATCAGTTTTTGAAGGTTTCGACGCTAGAGTTTTTGAAGGTTTTGACTAGCGAACCCCTTTATGGGTTTGGTAATTTAATTCGAAATTTTGTTATACACTATCATTAAAAATATTTCGTTAGCTATTTGGATTTGCACGGTTATATACAACAGATTCACCAAAACATTAAAAAAAAAACAATTGTTAACACTAGAATCAAAGTTTCTCGGCCATATCTCACAAATCATGTACATTTTAGTATGATTAGTATCGTGGCGCACTTCGTGTCGGCACTTCTGGAGAAGGGAAGCCTGGTTCCGGCCGTCCGACCGTTTTAAGCAACCGGAGCTCAAACGCTCAAACGGAAGACGGAAGGCAAGTTGGCCATTTCTTTCCGTGCGTTGGACCGGAGGTCGGTGCTACCGGTCAAGAAGTATTTGGACAAAATGGATATCCACATGCAGAAGCGTCAGTCCAAGCCAGCCGTGTCGAAGAACCAAGCGGAAACCCGGAAACAACGACTGAAGATTTTGGTCAAAGAATTTCGTGGCCAAAACGACGGATGATTTGCTCAAAAAGGCGACCAAGGAACTAAAGAATATGCCTAAAAGCTTCTTTTTTTCACCTGTGGCCAAAGTTCCGGCTATCTGCCGCAAGGCGGCGTGGTAGGGAGTAGAAGTATTTTTGTGAAGTTTTTAATTTTTTAATGAATAAAATGCAATTTGTTTTGTTAAAATATCTTTTTCAATTCTTTCTTACCATACATTCGAAAAAAGTCAGTTTTTTAAACATAAGAAATTTTTTTTTAAATGTTTTTACACAAGATACTTTAATTCTAGCCACTTTTGAATGTTTACCAACCATTGAGATCTAGTTTTGGTATAGAAAAAGTTTTTTTTTCTATAGTTCCACACGAAAAAAAAATTCCTTCTCTGCAGCAGTTCATACCAACACTAGACATTCTCCGTTTAGATGCCTGTGTATTTATTCCAGTGCTGTTCGATGTATGGCATTACTCTTTAAAGTTCTGTCCAGTTAGAATCCGGAATCACTTATTGTTTGCAGCGGCACGGAAAGTGACCGCTGCAAGAATTCTTTTGCAGCGGTTTGTTAACCTAGGCGCCCACTTTCTGTGGTATAAATTTCACGGTGTTTCGTAAAGTGAGTCAAAAGTTATTCCAGATGAAAGCCGAGAGGAGAGAAACAAATTCTGCACACCCACTTTGATAATCCAACGTGGTCCGCAATAAAAATCGCAAAAACGTTGAAAATAGCCAAATAAACCGTGTATGATGTGCTCAAACGTTTCAGGGAGCGAAAGAGCGTGGATCGAGTGCCTCAAGGTAAGCGTCGTAGTGGAACATATGACCGCAAGCTGAACCAGAAGGTGTTGAGAACCGTCAGAGCAAACCCTGGACTATCAGATAATGAAATCGCACAAAAATACACTGCTGCTCGCAGTACCGTTCGAAGAATTCGTTTGCGAGCAGGATATCGTTCTTATCGAGCCAGCAAGCAACAAAAAAGAACGTTGAAGCAAAGTTTCGTCACCAAAACTCGAGCTCGGAAATTGTACCAGCAGGTTTTGACAAAGTACAAAGGATGCCTGCTCATCGACGATGAAACCTACGTCAAAATGGATTTCGGACAGCTTCCTGGGCAAAAATTCTACATGGCGATGGCCCGAGGAGATGTTCCTGCGAAGTTTAAGTTTGCTTTTCTGGACAAATTTGCCAAAAAACTGATGATTTGGCAAGGGATATGCAACTGCGGAGCAGCAAGGACCAAAGTGTTCGTGACGAATAAGACGATGCACTCGAAGCTGTACAAGGAAGAATGGCTCAAAAACCGCGTACTACCTTTCATTAAAGCCCATAAAGGTCCCGCGATATTTTGGCCAGGTTTGGCGAGTTGCCACTACAGCCTGGAAGTCATCCAGTCGTACCACGGTAATAACGTAGATTTCATCGATAAAAACATAAATCCACCCAACTGCCCGCAGTTCCGGCCCATCGAGAAATTTTGGGCAATAATGAAGCGAAAGCTTAAGGAAAGTGGAAAAACGGCTCCGGACGCGACTCAGATGACCAAAATGTGGAACAAATGTGCCAAGGAAGTTGACTCCGGAGGTGTCTTTATTCCTCCCATCAAACGGTATAAAGAAGAAAGTGTGGATTTTCATTAGAATCGAAGAGAAATTATTTGTATTGATATGTTTTCATAAAAGTACAATGAATTACCTTTCTTTTGATGTATTAAACTTATTTTTACGTCAATCCGTTACCGAGATACAGATGATTTTATTATTCTGGATTCTAAATGGACATAGCTTTAATCATGTATTAATATCTAATGAATCGATTCATATGTCAAACTGTCTAACCAATAAACTACAGGGTTTTCCATTAGGCATTTTCTATCTCCAAAGGTGAATAAAACAAACTGTGTGTGAGATATTGACGTGATTTATTTTTTGTTGAAAGGCCTATCAATGAATGGAATATGACATCGTTCAAATAGCCGCATCGGTTTCGTTTGGTGGCGTGCATCCGAGGGGTCCAATATGACTCTGGCGCACAAATCGGGTTGAATCTCTTTCATGGCTTGAGTAATGTTGGCTTTGAGGGCATCGGTGGTTTGCGACTTGTTGGCATAGATCTGCGATTCAACATAACCCCACAAGAATAAGTCTAGCGGGGTTAAATCACACGATCTTGGTAGCCAGTTTGCATCACCTCAGCGCAAAATAACCATGCCCGGAAATCACTCATGCAGAATATCGATGGTTTCGTGCGCTGTTTTAGAAGAAGTCCGTAATCATCGACCTGTAGCGCTTTCCGTTAATGGTGATGGCCCCGTCACCGTCGTTTTTGACGAAATACGGAACGATGACGCCTCCTGCCCAATATGCACACCAAAAAGTGCGGATCCAGGGTAGACCTCGTGTGGATTGGCCTTGTCCCAAAATCTAAAATTCTGCTTGTTCACACACCCGCTCATCTAGAAATGGGCCTCGTCATTGAAGAAGGTTTTTCGGACAAAATTGGAGTCAGTTTCCAACTCCTCCAAAACCCAATCAGCGAATCAGTAAGGCGCTGTATATAATCGTTAAGCTTGAGCTTGAGATGCAGATCCAAGTCTCGACGCATAATTTGCCAAGTTGAAGTCTGCGTAAGGCCGAGTCGACTGCCGCGGATCCAAGCGCGGAATCGACTGCCGCGAATTGTCCTGCACACATTCACGTACGGCGGCAATATTTTCGGCACACCTTGCGTACCACTGACGTGCGGATGCTGGTTGAGCTTTCACCGAACCAGATTCCTCGAATTTGTTCACCACATTGCGAATAGTCATCTTTGCGTTGCTAGCAAAGAACACTTATTTTGGAAAATCAATTTTATTCAAGAGAAAATCGATTTGGTTGCTCAAAATGATGCCGTAGGATAACGCTACTATATGTAAGCCATTATGCTTGTACAATGCAATATTCTTTGAATTAAAACTTTTTTTTAAGACAAGGCTTAACTTTTACGAATTTTTCAATAATATGTATCAACAATGTCCTCTATTTGAATCGATGGGAAATATTTCCGATCGATTGGTGTAAAAAAAATTGAAAATCGTTTGAGAAATGACTGAGATATTAACGCCCAAAACCTGACCACTTTTCGTGACGGTCGCAATTCGATTTTTTTAATAGCACCCCGATATAGAAAACAGAGACGTAGTCCTAGTTAAAAAAAATCAGGTGTTCAACGCCAAGTTGATTGATGCTTAAGATATAGGATAGGAAATAAACATCACTGCATTGAATTAGAGACTTATTTCGAACGTATCTCCTAGTTGTAGACCAACCGCCCGAAAAACAATCGATCAATGTGTCTTCGCATGAATGAGTCAATAATTCTCTTAACACGATATTAACAAACTTATTTTGAACTTAAATTTGCACCAAATCCCCGCCATCTTTACGACAGAGATGGCCAAAAAACGGACGTATGTGAGATTTTTTTCTTCGTTCAAATAAAATTTAAAGCATTATTGACGGGTACATTATTTGCCTTGTTTTACTATTGAACTTAGAATTTCAAACATAAATACTGGACTGGTGTAACGGGAACGAGATGCGTATGCCGAAGTAGTATGGTAGTACTCTGGCCAATATGTTTGACGATACGTGATAAGTGCAGAAATATGCAGAAGTATACCGTCCGCATGTTCAATCTGTTACTTGAATAGGTAGTAAGTTTTACCTCATCCACCTCAGCACATATTCCACTCCGCTTTTAGATACCCTAAAAAAAGAAAACATTATCTTCACCTTGCCACTGCCAAAATGTGGCCAACTTTGCGGATGAAGCATCAAAACATACTACTGTGTTCAAAAAATAAGGTGAACTTTTAATTTAAAAATTGCGAGTTTGAGATATTGTCCAAATTTTTTTTTTTTACGTTGGTAGGCTTGTTAGTGACATATATTTGGCATTTCATGATATTCCCTCCATAATTAGTTTATTTACGCTTGTGTTTTCTAAACGACCAAAAGTGCTTTCGGCGATTTTTACAATGTCTGAATTGGTTGAGCAAAGAAGTGCCATTAAATTTTGTTTGCGGAACGATATTTCTGCTGCTGAAGCGTTGAGAATGGTGCAGAAAGCCTTAGAAGAGTCAAATTGCGTTTGGTGCCGAAATCGCTCAATTTTTTTGAGATTTTTTTTTTTTTTAGTTTTTTTTGCCAAAAATTCGACTCATATCGCTCCACAACCACCGTATTCACCTGATTTGGCTCCGAGTGACTTTTGGCTATTCCCAAAACTCAAAAGACCACTTCGAGGACACCGTTTTGTATCGATTGAAGAGATTCAACGAAAATCGCTGCTCGCATTGAGGGGCATCCCGGAAGCCGACTATATGGCCTGCTTCGCGGATTGGAAAAAACGCTGGCATAAGTGCATTGCATTAGAGGGGGACTACTTTGAAGGGGACGAAATAGATTTTGATGATTAAATAAAGATTTTTTGAAATATAACAAAAGTCACCTTATTTTTTGAACACAGTAGTAAATTTGCCGTTTGCTACAAATTCTGGTATTATAGTTCGCCTAAAGCTAGCTTGAATTATATATAGTCACGTTAAGTCATTCATTGTTGAACATTTTGCAGCCAACATCTTGACTAGTACAGTGAGATTTTTTGCTAATAATTGCTTCTCGAACTCACGAAATGTTCACTCGTGTTTGAGCCCGATTCCAAAACTAACAGAATTATGTGAATTTTGTATTCTTGGGCGATTTTTCTTACAGTCAAAGTAAGTTTTGTCTAACAGAGTGGTTTATCCCAGAGTTGGCAACGAAAACGAAGTAATTTTTCGATGAAATTAGCATGGAATGGTCTCACCAAATTCTGCTATTCGATTCGATTTGATTTAAGTGCTATGAGAAATATTTTCCATTTGACTACGTTGAGTCAAAAGTTTAAAGAATTGCTTTGAGTCGTAGGTGCTCAGTTACATTCTTTGAGTTTAAAAATTTGACTGGAAGAATAAACCAAGCTACATACCAAATCATTCTTTTAAAGATGTTACGCTTGCGTAAAGCTAGTCACTAGTAATCGGTTCTCTTTTAGAGGATCTTATATCTAGTTATTCTTGTTAAGTCCAAGGAATATCGGCTCTGTAAGGCTATTGAAAGACTAAAAACAGGCTGAAAAAAGAGTTTTTGAAAAAAAAACTCCTCATCAGTATGGACCGAGATCGGCTGACCCTGCTACAAGAAGCCATCACGTAGGTTATTCTATCAGAACAACCTGCGGAGAATAGTCCTGCAGCCATAGGTAATCCTTGCACTGATGGTGGGTTCTTAGCACACATCACATCACATCACATCATCATCACAAAAAAAGTCCTCATCAGTATGGCGCATTTGCAATTAATTGACAACTTTGGGGACTATTCCGGGTTTTTGCCACACTTTGTCGTTGGGTTCTGAAATACCTCTGAATTGTATCCAAGCATCACTGAGGACTATACAGAGCCCTTCTAAATATTCCTAATATCGTAAGCTTTTCGATAATGATGTGATGTAATAAGAACCCACCATCAGTGGAAGGATTACCTATGTCTGCAGGACTATCTTGAGCTGGTGAGAGAATAGCCTACGTGATGGCGTGTTGCAGCAGGGCCAGTCGATCTCAATGAGGACCTTCAAAAGACCACGGCCAGAGCCGCTTGTCTTCACATGACATAGAACTGGCAACTTCACGAACCCTTGTCCAGTCAACAAATGTTTCGAATGCCTTAGGCTACCCCCCATTCCTAGTTGTATAGTTGTTATAGGAACAGTGGAAGTTTTAAATTAATTTAATCTTTTCGATAATATTTAGATAATAATAGTTCTAAGTATTTCTGGAGATCTTCTTCAAAACAACGTATCTGATTTTGGAAACAAAGAGGGGAAGAAAGATTCAAACGATAAATTCTTGAAACCACTTTCACGCAAACTAAGACCACCAGCACAAGGAATAACATTTCCCTAACATGATATAGCTAGTTTCCGTGGGGGTGCCGAGAGTTTTGAGAAATTTACGTTTGAATATTTTCCCCCCTGTTTACAACATCAGATATGTCGTTTGAATAAGTTGTCGAGATGTCTTAAAATCCTGAAAAAAAAAACAAAAACAGAATAAACCGAATACTTAAATGTAGTCACTCGACATTTCAAGAAAATCTGTTTTGAACTTTTCCTGTAGTGTACGTTGATATTTCAGTATTTTGAAAAGCAGAATACTCTAATTAAGTCACTCGATAGTTCAAGCAAAACTAAATAGAACTTTTTCTGCAGTGTACGTGGAATCAGGCGAATTCGAAAAATGCTGATATTCATGTTTTCGGTGTTTACAGCAAATGATTCGTGGGATGGACCTGTCAGTTGCTCTTCATCTGAAATTCTTTGATGGGATATGCTCTTGAGCTGACGCCAACACGGCTAATTACCTATTTGCATTACCGCACTCCGCACGTCTGGCACTCGTCCATATGCAGGCGTTTCGATTAGTTTACCGAAATGTCTACTTTCTCTCACAATCCACCTAATAATATAAGTGAAAGATTCCAACCTTCACATAAATAGCTCTTTACTCATCACACCCTACAGAGACTCTAAAATATGCAACAATGTAGTGGCAACAACATTCAATCTAGCAACAACGACAACAACAAAGTGATGAGAAATGTACCATCATCGTCGTCAAAGTCACAGGCGACGTTCGATGCGTTGCACTTTTACGACAGTCGTCGAGAAGTTATTACTTCATGCAGCTGCATGTTGAGTGTGTGTTGCCAGGCGAAAGCACTATGTAGTTTACGCTAGAAACTTGAGGCATGCAAAGCATTCCTCGTGAGCAGGATAGGAGAAGATGGTTATTGTTATTGAACCTGCAACCATCAAACCAGGGGCACTACACCGACGAGACCGGTCGGGATAATTTTACCGCTTGTCATACTCATCTTCGGGATGACAAGTCTGAGATGACGAGACTGCCGTCAGTTGGTTGGCCGTTACTCTAAGTGTGCGGAGCCGTCAATGGGTAGCTGTTGGGTGAGTATTTGCAAGTATTCCTATTACTACTGATGGAACCCGTTTGTTGTTGTGTTAGCCGTTTGGTTTTGTACAACATTGTTGTCTGGGGGACAAGATTCTTCATACAAATGTTTGATGCACGTTTTAAATGATTGATGCATTATATTGGAGCAGGAATATTGCGAAGAGTATCAAATCTAATTTCAAAAGACAGTGTCAATTTCATATTGATTAAATAAAAAAAAACTCGTGATTAAATTATCCGAATTCCTCCGACGCATCAAGCGTTGGTTGAAAAATCATTTTAACCGAATGTGTGTCATATCTAGCAGCACGTCCATCTATGGTACAATGATCCTCACTGTAATCTGCTGGTTTCAAGCTGACGCGGCGTTGTCGTTCCACAAATCAAAGAAATCCATTGAACAAACTTGCACATAATGGACGCGGTTGGTCGACAGTAGTGCATTGAATTACAAACTATCTCTTTATCCGTTCGTCATCGATTCTTCGTAAACGCTATAAATTATACGTGTACACATTTTTCCCATTCAAGATCACCAGTTTCGTAGTCGTTACTATACCGGATGAGATTCACCTTTCGGTTTTTGTGCGTACTTTTATGCACACCCAGCGGCCGCTTGATTATCTGGACGGCCATAGAAGGACAGGGGAAAGTAACATTGTGAGCAGCTTTTTTTGCCTCTATTTCCTTTCGACTTCCATTCATAATTCCGCGACGACACGTGTGTTCCTACTACTGCAATAATACGCTCGTCGATCGATCGAAGCCCAACATCAGCATCAATCGATGACGATGACACACAACTATTTTAGTCAGCACAAACTTTCAGAGCACCATGATTCACAATCGAATGAACGGATGCGGAGTAGCTTGCAATACTTCCGCTGCTACCGGTTCATCCTTTATAATGCCAAGGGAACTTAGAATGAGAACAAACATAAACATTAGCGTGGCTCATTTTTTGTATGGAAAAACGTAAACTAAGCGAGAACAGCCCTTTTCTAAATCCATGTGGGGTCCCAAACAACTGTGCCAACTCCAACTACGCAACTAATAGTATTGAAGTAAAGTCCAGGATGTGTTTAACAACTTCTCCGGAAGATGTATCGTGCAATGTTGCTAAATTTTCTGACTGTAGCTTTATTTCCATGGTTCATATGCTCCTGCAGAAAAAGTTCTATCCAATAATAACAATGAAATTGAGTGAATGTTTTTGAATCGCTAATCCGAACATACTAACTCCATAAGATGAGAAACTCCGAAGGGGTTGGGTATGGAGGGAATACGTTATGCCAACCACCCCCAAAAGGCATATGAGATTGAGCAAATGTTTTTGATTGACAAATCATCCAGGGCAACGGCAAAACCTTGATGATTGCTTGTTCGCAACTAGATTCCAGTGCTTGTCTGTATCTTTACATATATGAAAGATTTACACTAAAGTTGCCATATGTCATGAGGAGGACTAGAAGTTAATCATAATCAAATTAATAGTACAAAAAAGACGACCTCACTGTTAACTCTGTTTACTTTACTTCATACTCATATGTATACATTAGTAACATAACTATAAATTGTTTGAACTAACATCTCCACATTCTGAAATATAAATAATTAAAGCAATGCCTTCATCGATATTGAAATTCAACTTAAATTGTTCTGTTCAATCGTTCTTCAAGTAATAACTTATGAACCATTTGTCAATTATAAATAACTAACTATAATTGTGCTGATTCAATATTTTTTATACAAAAATATACTTTCTTTGATATGGCTTGTTCGAGTTGCGATTATACTCTTCTTTTCATTTTACTTTTGAATCTCTTCAGATTTCATATTCAAAATTTTGAAGAAATTCAAAAATACATCTTGGGCATATAATGAACGGAAAGAAGAATTAGCTGAATCTAGCGAATGGGGTGGACAAGAAACCATAGCGACTGCGGCAAATATCTTCAATATAATAATTGGTCTATATTACAAGTAAGGACCTCCAATCGTTTCCAAAAGAGAATTAACAGCAATCGCCGTTATCAGAATAATTACTAAATAACAATAAATAACACATTTTATGTGAAATTTCATAGCGTCAAGGTAGGAAATCAACGTTGTAACTAAATATTCAATTTAAAGCATATTTCGGGGAAAAGGGCACCCAAGTGAAACGATTTAGATAGGGAGCCCTCACCAGTGCTGGTAAATCTCACGTCCATCATGTGACGACGAAAAAACGGGCCATCTCACTGTCACGAGAAGAAACGAACTATCATAAGCTTTCTTGATATTTTCACACCATCATACAGGCATAAGATTTTTTCTCATACGATTTTGTTTCAGAAATGTCTTACTAGTTTACTTAAAATTAGCCAAGCAATAATATGTTATCGACAGAATGGAAATTGTTTTTTTAAGTTTTGTGATAAAATTCACAATTATATTAATAAATAGGCTTGTAGTGAGCAATGACAAAAACACTGTCACGTGCTGTCATGACGAAACAATCGATGAGATTTTGAAGAAAATCTCCATTATCGCTTTCTCGCCCGATGAGATTTTCAGAAGTATTTCGTTAAAAATCGTAAGTCATTTTTCATTGAAAATGACATTTGCCAGCCCTGGCTCTCACTACCGTTCTGGCTTCTGGATGGAAATTCTCTTGTTTGTTCCCCCGGATCTCGCGTAAGTGTCTATGTTAACGGATCCGGCCATCGTTTTTGAAATAGTGGTTTATATCCATACCTAAAGTCACGAGTTCGTGTCTCACCCCTGGCCAAGTTTCGAAAATACCCAAAGAGGTATTTGAGTAACTCCGACGGGAGATGAACCAGCCCGAGCCAAAAAAAAATAACAAAAAACGTGTTTGGCCTTTCGAACAGGTGCTTGAAGATCCCAAACAGCAAACGCAATCTTGATCAAATCGTTTTTCAGATTATTACAGTGCTCAAGGGAGCTCCCTTGCTAGAAAAGTAGTATCGTCATCATCACACCAGTTTTTTGATTAACATATCTGAACACACCCATTGTCGGGAGAACATTTGAGACGGTGGCAGAACAGTACACAATACTGAAACGTGAAGCAGTGAAGATCGAGTTGAAGATAAATATGTCCGAAACGAAGTAAATGGAACCGAGCACGACAGAGCCCGACTCGGCAGCAGTGTAACAAACGACGGCGATGACTTCGAGGAAGTCGACGAACTTGCCTATCTCGGCTCATTGGTTACTGTGGACAATGATAACAGCCATGAGATCCGGAGGCATACTTTCCGTAGAAGTCGTGCCTACTACGGGCTCCACAAACAACTGCGGTGCTTCCGTACGAAGTTTATCCTGTATAAAACTCTAATAAGACCGGTTGTTCTCAACGGGCATGATACGTGGACAATGCTTGGGGAGGAATTGCGAGCACTCGGAGTCTGGAGGCGGAGGATGAACCATGAGCTCACGCAACTCACTGACGATCCAGTATTCGTGAAATGGTCAAATCAGGACGAATACGCTGGGCAGGACATGTTGTGAAAATGCCGGACAACTATCCTGCGAAAATGGTGTTCGATGGGAATCCGGTTGGCACAAGACAACGAGGGGCACAACGATCAAGATGCTTAGACCAGGTGGAGCAAGATCTAGGTAGTACAAGGTGCCCACGAAATTGTTGGGGAGCAGCCATGTGCCGCAGTGAGTTGGGGAGGGGGTAGTATGTTTCCTCTCAAAATACGCCAATGGAATTGAGCAAATGTAAATTAACAGTTCATCTGCAATTACTAAATAGATAAGATCAGTAACGCCTTATTTATTTTAGATTAAATATGCCTTCCATTGGTACACCGGCAGAGTCGATAAAAAAGAAGACAAAAATGGAATTTTATTCGAACCATCGACCTTTGAACAGCTGTTCATTTTTTGGAAATATTTTACGGCAAGGGTGTTAAACACATTCTGGACTAGACTTTTATATCATTAGTTGCATTGTTTAAGCAAATCTGGGGTCCCTAAAAAATAAAAAGCTTAAAAGTACGTTTTCTCATATAACTATCAAACGCGAAAAGCCGGGTTGCAACCAACCGTCACCAAATTGTACAATTGTTCAGGACCCCATATAAATCTAAAAATAGCTATTCTTAAAAAACTTATCATGATGAGTTACTCAAATAAACAATAGATAATAGATATACCAATTTTTCGGAAATAAGTTCATTGCAAAAAAAAAAAATGAATTGAATTATCGATAATATAGCAAACCAAGTGAAGCGGAAAAAAATATATCAGTCCCATTCGACGCGGTTGAGAAGTGCTGAGACGAAAAACTCTGATCACGTCTTCATTCGGAGGGAAAATAAGTCAGTTGGTCCACACATGGGATGGCATTAAGATGTAGGTTCCCTGGCGGGACGAAACATATTGAAGCTAGAAACTACGTTAATACAGACTAAAAAAATGTGCCAAAAAGTGCAACGTTCTAGCAATTCCTGACATAATTACATAATGTTTGATCTTCTACATATATCCCAAGCCGATACAAATAGTCAGTTAACTAGTTACTCCTTTCTTTTAACCCCAAAGCTAATCCCTAAAATCCTTTTAACCCCAACTCCTCAAGTAGCCATCTTTCTGGCAGTTCATAAACCACGTAGAATTATCTGGGGGGTGGAGGGTTGTCTGAGATTTTCAAAAATGAGCCTATGTGGTTTATGGACAGGCCCTGTCTGAATACTAACAAGAAAAAAAATGGTCACACTTTCCTGGTATATGAAGCAAACAATGAACACATTTTGACAAAAACGTTCGATAAGTTGATTTTTACATGCTAGCAGATCTATCACTCTGGTTAGGGCTTTAATGAGTGTAATGAACGATATTTTGCGCGTTATACACACGTCATTTAAACTGTTTGCTGATGAACCATTATGACTGTTATTATCAGCCATTCATCATCGTTCTCTTACAAGGCGGCCACCACAATCTCCACCGTTACCGAGTGGCCAGATGAGACACTTTTCTCATCTCACACCCATCCCATGTAGTGGTGGCACCACACTAGTGGTAGGAGGTTAGTTGGCATAGAAGAGCGTCCAATTAATTTTAACGCAGCCGACTAGAAGCGACTGCAACCGACAACCTGATGGTTTGCTAGGTGTGGTTCACGCTGAGCCGCGTGCAGAATGCATAATTCATGAAGAAGGTCTGCACCTCTCAAGGGGCCATCACCGCTAACCATCTCTGCTAATGCAACCGGATTTCCGATGCTGCGCTGCCCCTGCTACATGGGAGCCTTTGCAACTAATGAGGTATGCAGGATGTAATTTTTCCTGTCCAGCTGTGGCACGTGGACTTTTTCCCGATATGGTTTATCAATGCTTGCAGATAGTAGGCTTGAATGCAAGATTTGTTCATTTGATATTCAGGAAAGAAACATGAATGCAATTCTTAACGTAGATCATCGTTCCCTAATGTGCAACGAAGTACAAGGTCTATTGAATAAACTGCAAAGTTGCCTTCAATTTAATCAGAATCTTCAGGAAGACACGGTGAAGTACCCATATTCTGCGCACCTAATGCCCTAATTTTGCGCATTTTAAAACATTCCAAACTAATGTTTAGTTGAATATTCTTTGAACTTAGTTCTACATGTAAATAGATGTTGTCCTCTTGTGTATGGGATAAAATATAAAGTTTGACAATCTTGCAATTAACTGCAAACATTTTGCGCATAATTAGGCGCTGCGCAGAATTAGGGTACTTCACGGTACATAAGCCAAAGCCCGATTCTCGCATGGCCCTGATCAAAACCTCAGGGATCTCCATGCAAGGATTGCTGTGGATAGACAGATTTGTGCAATACCTGAAGCGCACAGTCAAGTATGAAATCACGAGGCGCCACTTCTCTTTAAGGTAAAGCATCACTACATAAGGCAAACATTTATGTGTATTGCTAGACTATCGAACGTGGAAATCGCGAATGAAGACAGGTCTCTTATGATTCTGAATGATTTCACTGCATTGATATGCATGCATCTATCTGCAGCTGCAATCTGTGGAGGCGTTTCGAATGTTTCGAGAAAATAAATCATTTCTGACATGACACGCGCTCCTCGGTACACTGCCCTTCAAGTACAAATGACTCGTACAGCCCGGTCTAGCAAAGATACATATCAATCAGCGCTCGTCATTTCTCTGTCACAGTCAACCCCATTCAGTCGAGGGAGCTGTTGCACTTTATCTCTCGGCATCTCAAGGTTGCGTTTTCAAGTAGACTCAGTCTGAAGGAAAACCCCCACCAGGGCCTGTCAATCTTTTTCGCTCTTTAGATACACAGACAGCAAGAAAGGACCAATTAGCAACCCTTTCAGAATCCGAATTGACGGGATCTCTCTCCCACACGATAGACGACAAACAAAAATCATACACCATAAATAAAACAAAAATCTGAACCCTCGCCTCGCTCCAACTGAGAGATCTAAAGAGATAGTGGATACAGCAGCAGTAGCGGGTCGGTGGAATAAAAATTACCAGACACGCGGTTCAAAGCGAAACGCCAGCCACAAGAAGATAACGGTATTTTTATGAATGAAACCATTTTTGAACGAATGAATGAATGAAAATCACCCGAGACGGAGGAGCCACTGCCATGACATGCCGGTTGGTTGGATTGCTGGCTGGCTGCTCGGCTGGTTCGCGCGCACGGGAAATGTTGTGAATGAAACCTCTGAAAAAGAGCAACGGCAGCGACGACCGACGAGGCGTTTGTTGTGATGTGTAGTGTTGTTTTAAACACCGAAGTCCGCGCAAACATGGTGCTGACTATACACACAATCAGGGGGGGTTACATGGTGGAGAGAGAGTTGTTCAACTAAGTCACAACTTAGTTGCAACGAATCCGCAAAGACAGTTGTTGTAGGAGTACTCGTTCCACCAATTCACAATTTATCGCTGCAGCTAAAATGATTCTAATTGGCGAGGATAAACCGGAACGCATCGGCAACTATATCTAGCATGTGGGTGGAAGCAAGTCTGCACCCAAGACAGATGTGAAGGAAAATCTAACCAGCGTTTTACTGGCAAGGGTCGAGTAAGGCGGGGGCGTCTTCTGATCAGACAGCGACAGCGATTGCAAATGTGGAACTCTATTAGCTTCATGCGACCTCCAGACACTGGGGAACAGAATTTATCTGAGTACAGTTATAGGGCGCAACGTGTGTGCAGCTGCATTAATCAGCCAGTACTGACCTATCGCAATTAAATTGCTGCTCACAAGGTCAGTCTCGTTTATTTACACTACAGTCGGGGAGTGAAGTTGGATTTCTAAGTAAGAATATGCATTTTATTTTTTCATGAAAACGGCTTGTACAATTGTTTTCACGATTATTATCCTTTGGAGGGTTCATCGAGATCAATGAGTTGAATTACGGAATAGAAGCATATGGTTAAGTTTTGTGAGAGTCGGTACTTTGTGCCTTTTACAGGGTGGTCACTTAAATTCGGAATATCAATTCTCGGGTTATCCTGGTTTGTGACATAGAGTTCCCGGTTGGAAGTAACCATATTTTTTTCAATGAGAAAAAGAATCACGTGAATCACGTGAAATCAGTTCTTGTGCCAGAATCAACCGCATAATACGGCAGGTAGTCATCGCAGACAGTCCCAATTCCTGAGATCGGCGTGAAACTGACTGATTTTGGTTTTCTTCAATACTGGCCTGGACAGCGGCGTACAGCGTTTGAACAACGACAAAAAATTTCGAATTTTGATAAAATGAATGGACAATTCCCAAACGCTGTAGAAGACTGAAACTATTCATGATTAAATGACAAAATCATAATCATCATCAGTCTGGAGCTTAACACAAATTAACCATTATTAGTGTGAACGGTCTATAAGAACATCACAAATTGCCTAAAATTTTACATTAACAGAAAATTGGTAAATTAACGGCGTTTGCTTCTGAATTTCTGAATAAAGGAGAATTAAGTGTTGGAGTAGCAGGTTTCTTTTTCTTTTTCGTGACTTTTAGACTGAAGATACCTGCTTCCTTCGGATCTTGTTGTTGCAATTTTTCTTCAGGTTTTTCTTCAAATTGCCTCTAGATATTCTGGCAACCTTCTTCCATACTATTCACAGAAAAGACCTTCAAGATTTTCGTATGAAATTTGCAACTTGGGACCAGGCTCGTGATGTTTTTACAGACTTCCACGAACAATCTTGTGATATCCTCCAAATAGTCATGTGAAATAGCCACACTTAGATATTATGAATTTTACACGAGACGTAATTCATGTTTGTAAAAAGTCGGGGAACGTAAAGAAAAATTTCGTGTAAAATTATGTCTCCTAAAACTGACACATACGCAATTCGACGAAGAATGTGTTTGATTGAATTTATTTTCTCATCTCTTTCAACTCATTCTTATGTGCTAAAGGACGCTTTTATGTGTCGGTCTCAGGGGACAGAAATGTATCTGTAATTTTGGTAGAGTGCAGAGTTGAAAATTGTTGAATTTCTATTTCTATCTACTTCGAAATAATTTTCAGTGCAAAAATGTTCACTGGTATTCATTTACTTGTTTTCTGATGTACGTCACTGCGAGATGACTTATCTTCGAAATTCTTATTTTTGATTTGTTTTGTTGTTATTATTTTCATTCAGTACCCGTAAGTTCTTGCTGCGTCCATGAGCTCGCGCAACTCGCCGGCGAACCCAGTATTCATAAGGTGGCAAAAGCTGGAAGGATACGCTGGGCAGGACATGTTGTGAGAATGCCGGACAACTATCCTGCGAAAATGGTGTTCTACGGGAATCCGGTTGATACAAAACGGCGTGGGGCGCAACGAGCAAGATGGTCAGACCAGGTGGAGCAAGACATAGGGGGTACAAGGTGCCCAAGGGATTGGAGAGGAGCAGCCTCGAATCGGGCATTATGGAGGGATATTGTGTATCAGGCTATGTTATAGTATTGTGACGTTATGCCATGTAGATAAATAATAAGTTCTTGCTTTTCATCCAAGGTTGTCAGAGTTAGTCCTCTCTTATACCCATTTTCTAAACAGAATAATCATTTCATCTAGCAATCAGTGAATACGAATTTAAAAAAAAAACTCACAATCATTTAGGCACATTGATTTTTTCACTTGTTTCGAAACCAAAAACAAAAATTCAATTTAGCAGTGATTGTTTAATTTCTTTCTTCCCTAGACACAACAACCCATGTTAGGAAAATCATCGATTGCGGCTATATTTTTTGGTCAAGAAGAGCCCAATATTACATCTAACACTAATACATCTCTCATGTTTCTCTGGAGTCACCAGCTGACAACCCAACTTCTGATTTGAGTGATGTGTGTATGTGTATACAATCTAACACCCATTGTCCGGCAATGATATTATGGACGAAAACTGTTTGCAACAACCCTTTTAGTGACCATTGAAAGCAGTTTTAATCCGGGAGCTAGTAAGTGATAGCTCTACTGCAGATCCAGCAACTCATTTCAGAATTCCTGGAGTGTCACGCATGTAAACATTACCGATACACTTGTAAACAATTTCAAACCAGTCACGTATTCAGTATTATTTTAATATAGGATTTTTATTATATATTTATAATCAGATTGATCTCACCAAAGGCCGCCTTCAAAATAAAACTAGCTTGTTCATTTGTAAAAATGCAAATTTTCGACGTTGAATTTCATGTTCTCGCGACAAAATAAGTGCAAAAATGAACGTTGCTAAACCCAAATACAAAACCCTGCTGACCACTTGGTGAGTGCATCTGAAATTATGTGCCAGCCTCGAACGCGCACATGCACATTGGCTTAATTCGTTGCTTTTGAACAGCAAATGCCCGCTATCTGCATTGCACTTGTTTTCTTTTTATAATGAACATTATTTTTCACTACACACTCTGCCAAAAATCAAAATCCCCACTATGAGGCGAACTTCAAAATTGCTAACAATCATCAATTCACTCGTGACAAAGCGGAAGTACACTCCATCCTTCACCCAAGTTCTGTTTTGAGTGATGTACCTAAAAAGCATATTCCAACAACTAAGACAGATGATATTTAGCACAGAGTTGGTAGAGTTGGAGGATATGAAAAATAGTGACTTTGATTAAAGAAAAATAAATAACTAAATAGTGACCAACCGCTCTGACTCGAAGGTATTTGCTTCCACGCACGAATTATTTTGTAGCGACACATCGAATTTCTTTGCAAACACTTCTGTACATTTTTTTCATGAGGACTTCCACGGAACTTCCGAGAAACTTCAGAGCTACTTATAAGGTCTCAGCGAACTTGAGCGATAACTTTGAAGCAAAATTTCTAAGAATTGACCATGTACTTGATTGCTACTTAAGGGAGCACTACAAAACTTATTTTGCACTTCAAATTTCTGCGAATATGATTGGAAATGCGTTGGAGCCTAAAGACGCTCTTTCGCTTCTTTAAGCATCTTAAGTAGAAAGAAAGTTCGAATTTCTAGACTTGGTTGTAAAGTCTCAGCGAGCTTGTGCGATACTTTGAAGTAAAATTTCTATGAATTGATCATGAAACTCTTGTTCAGCTTGCGAGCTGCTCAAGGGAGCTCAGTGAAACTTATTTTGATCTTCTAGTTACTAATAATATGATTGGAAACGCTTTGGAGCCTGAAGATGCTCTTTCGCTTCTTTTTAGATATTAATTAGCAGGTAAGAAGGTTCGGTGGGGAACCCACTTCAACTTCTTTGAACTTTGCAAACGTTCCTGCACATTTTTTCATGAGGGCTTCTACAATATTTTTGAAAAACTTCAGAGTAGCTGATCCTCATGTCTTCCGATTTGTAAACATCCTGTTGAACTGTTAATGATTAAAATAGTCGACATGCTAGCGATTTGAATATATGATAAATTTTGTTGTTGAAAATAGTGTGTTGTTTCGAGTGTAAGTGACTTTAGTTAAATAACCTCGAAAATAGAAGTAGAAGTGACTAAAAAGCGACCGGCTAGGTGCACGGAGCATCATGCATATTCGGTCGATTTTGTTAACCACATTTTCGAAAACAATAGGTACACAATTAACTGTTGAGGGACATTTGTACCCGTTTGCGAAATAGTAAATAAGATTCAAAGACTTCACTAGTAGTCAATAATAAGAAACTGCTGAAAACTATAAAAATTTCAATCTCCATTGGTCGAAATCCCGGTGTCTAGTACTGTACAACTTCACAGCGTAAATTCTTTCCACTTAAATCCCTAAGCCCTAGTACATAGTAGCACCTATAGAACTAAATATTTGTTTGCTAGCAACTTTCAGTGCAACCTTATTTCCAACAATGTTGCACCTATCGAACCAGTTCCATCCGGTGGCATCAATAGCAGCAGCAGCGTCTTATCAGCAAATAGATCTATACACGTAAGAAACTGCTACCCAGGGACAGTTGATTAAAGAAGCTAGCTTCTTCTCCAATGAAATCCCTACCTTGCACTCGCTACCTAACCAACAGATGATAATGGAAGAGCGGTTCTAAGCAGTTTTGCAATCTTCTTCAATGGATGTAAGATTTATGATCCATTGGATCGCGCGTGTCGCGAAACACCAGGGAGAGCAAACAATTGCGATTCCTCGCCATGAAAGTGTAAATTGTTTTCACGTGTTGCTATTTTGCATATAGATACGATTTTTTTCATTCTGCTGAGATCTCTTCGGGTAGTTCGAATTTTGCACCGTCACCGCAGAGCGCGATCCCTTGATATGCTCGCACACACCATCAATATCGGATCAGTTCAGTTTGATCCGAGCCAAGGTTGTCTAGATCCACTAGCTAAATGCAGTGCACGAGTTTTGAATAATCATAAATTTTCCCATTAAACGATTGGGGTTGCAATCGCGATCTCGAAGCGCCGCAGGTATTCGACGTTTGTCCTGCTATAAGCCACCCCACCCCAGCGTGTAACTGCACGAGCAGTTGCGTTGTACGATGCGTATGTGTGTGTATTCCGAAGCCCCCCGTTCTACTGTAATTCAATTTACTACATTGTTGCAAGTTGCAACCACTCTCAGCTGCGATGATGGTGTCTGTTGTAGATAACATATATGGCTGATAGTAATTCTTCGTTTCCATCAGCGCCGTCGTCGTCGTCATCGTTATCCTGACTTAGCAGGAGATTTCTGTGGAATATGTATACACCGTTCAGCGTAAACAACGGGGCCAACCAAAAGGTGTTAGAGCAATTTTATAATCATTATTATCTTCTCGACACGAAAGTGAGTGAACAGCTGATTGGATTGACTTGGTAGATTTTTTAATGTTAGATTAATCACCATCTCAAGAGGATTTTATTGATGACATTACGGGACCAACCTGTAGTAATTCGATACCTAATATTTCCGTTTCTTGACGATTTTTCATTGTAATTTGCGTTATTGCAACAAATAGTTTTGAATACAAACGATTGTTTTTTTTCTTTGATTGGAATTTTTATTTGAGTAGAATAGTAGTGCAAAACACTTAGATAGTTTGATAATCCTTGCAATCTACAATCATATTTACTTAATAGCTAGAGCTGAATCCCAGCTAGAGCTGAAAACAGAGTCGAAACAGAGCGAGCTCCTAGTAATCTGCAACCAATTTGTACAAAATGTTCACACTGCCTTCCTGGTCCATCCTGGAATTCAAGCTCATTGGAAATTCCTTCTGCATACCGCCGGTAAATAACGCAAGAATGCAGCGAAAGGTGTACGTATTTACGTACGATTCCGGAGTCTTTGGCAGTACATTAGTTTCGAAGAGCAAACTTCTGCGAGCCTCGCCAAGACCATATACAACTCTACCCCTGAATGCATTCGCAGCACAGAAGGAATTTCTATTCCTCCTACCTGCGAATATTTTCTTTTCAATGTACGCCAAACAACCACGACAATAACAGCATTACAGTAACTTGTTCATTCGTTCGTTCATTATTCTTTGCTGCTTCTCGCGCGGAATTTAAATTTCAATTATTTACATCCAATTAATACTTCGCATGAGGGGAAGGAAGAGGGGTGCCTGGTTCAGGCTCTCTTCATTTTATGGGATGCCGATTTCAAAGAAGCAAAGTACCGAGGTAAGATTTCCTCGACCGTCGTATTTCATCTACTCTCGCACTCGTCGTCGTCGTTGCCATGGTTGCAATGTGTGTAATAACACAAGCTACACTGAATTGAGCTAGGTCAGGGTAAAGGCCATTGGCGTTGTTGTTGAAGAAGTATAGCAAATATTTTTTTCAATTACGGATCCATCGGGTCTCTAGCTCTGGAGCCATTCATCGAACCAATAATCCCTGGACATTCTAGCTTACATATTACCTCTAGTTCCTATTTATCAGTTTAAAAGTTTTATCAGTTTTATCACCGCCGTCGTCATCTCGATTGAAATCCGATCATAACAGCTTCAAGAAGTTCAAACTTCTTTCCAACTCTCAGGATGGAAAATTTCCAGTGGAATCA
Organism: Aedes koreicus; assembly: GCA_024533555.2. Lineage (NCBI taxonomy): Eukaryota > Metazoa > Arthropoda > Insecta > Diptera > Culicidae > Aedes > Aedes koreicus. The sequence goes on along the minus strand of JAHHFK020001264.1, from coordinate 137,480 downwards.
ACTCACCAACAACGCCGTCGTTCAAAGCTTTATTAGTCTCAATAAATCTATGAAGTAATTAAACAAGATTTCCGTTGTTCCCCTACACCATCCCCACCAACCTCGAAGCGTATCACACCAGAGCAGGAATTTACTATACGCTACTACGTGGGACGCAATTGAAATGACCACCTTGTACTATGTCTTTTACTATCGGGGTTGTAAATCTCTCGTCCCGTCCGTGATGCGGTTGATTGCATATTTAATTTTTATATTTTTACTATTTGGCCGGCCATGCAGCCCGGCTTTTAACTGCAAGTTCTCGCGGCTGTTCTTTGGGTATAAATTGAACCGGAATGCAATGACGAGTTATGCCGCCGATGGGGACGAAAAACTTCAATCCGATTGAAATAAATTGCATTCCACAGGGTTGTAAACTTAGATGCCCAACTGGAACTTGGACCTGAGATCATAAAATTTGTGCATGTTTCGACAGTAAATATGATTTAAAAATAAGCAGAATGTCAAACAAACGTCGGAAGGGAATTGGAGAAATCACGCCTACAAACTTTGGCTTACATCCCAGAGGCGTGTCGTTATTTTGCATAAGTGACTAAAGCCTCTCCTCGTTAAATTTCGGCAACTTTTCTTTCAGTGTAGCTTAGTAATTCACGGATCGGTGAAACGTTTCAATTATTTGACAGCTGAAGCTCTCTTCTTAATTTCGTGGTACAACATGTTTACATCCTTGTTGCATTTGGTAAAATGGCGTCGGATCAAGTGAAAGTGCGCAAACGCATTTTGTACGAACGGCATCAAAATCCAACGTTGTCGGTACCCGATCTTGCCAAGAAACTAAAACTACCAAAAGTACCGTGTTTCGTGTTTGCAAATTGTTTGACCAGCGTTTGACTGTGGATCGGGAGGTTGGAAGCGGAACAATCCGGAAAATATGCTCCAAAATGGAAAAGAAGGTGGTAGCCAGAAAACCTTCCTGCGTAAAATGTGGCTCGCCAAGTTAGAAAATCAAAATCATATGTGCAAAAAGTTAAGCATAGGCCTGAAATAAGCATGCCAAAGTAGAAAAGGTGCCCAACCAAGATGACAAGCAACATTTCACTGCAGAAATCGTGTTAAGTTTTTGCAAAAAAAAAAAAAAATCTTGAACCACAATGAACGATGAAGCATATGTGCTAAAAGACTTTCATCAGCTGCCGGGTCTGGCTTTTAAAACTTCAATGCAAAGAATGCCATTGCCGAGTTTTTCCGAACAAAAAAGGTGTTTAAATTCCCCATGAATTATTTGGTTTGGCAGGCCATATATTGCGTCTCTATCGGCACTACCAACAAGGATGTGTACGAGAAAGAATGTCTGCAAAAGCGGTTGCTACCGTTTATAAGAAGCCACGACTTTCCAGCTTTGTTTTGACCTTTTCAATCCACCTAACTGTCCAAAACTTCGCCCGATCGAGAAATACTCGGCTCTGGTTAAGCGGAAACTCTTTGAAACTAAAAAGAAAGCAAACGAGATCGACGATATTAAGAGAAGATGAAGAACCATCCCGCTAGCGTATCTGAGGCTTCTGGATGGAATCTGATGGCGAGTGTACCACAGAAAGTTCGAGAATTTTACAGAAAAAAGGATTAACATCGCAATCAACTGTTGTACAGTAACATATAACTCTATTAAACTGAAATAAACAATCGGTTTTGTTGAGTTCCCGAAATTTAACCTGGACAGTCTTTATGTTGTCGTTGTGTAGTTAGCTTTCCACCATTCCTTAAAAAAGAGAGAGAATAGGTAGAGAGGCAAACATATAGCATAATTCGGGTCAAACGCAACGTTGCCTTATGCCAGATTGTTTTGGGGACAATAGCCAAGTAACCATAAGCATTAAGCTATAGCCCGATAATAGCACTATAGCAGCATTAATGTTGCTTAAAAGTTCTATTTTAGTATATGTTATGCATGCAAGCTTCATATTAGCATCACAAATGCATTCAATTCTAACCAAAATTTAGCATTATCGCCAGCATTATATGCACATATAAGGCTGTTATAATGCATAAAAGCATTTATCATGTTCACAGCATATATGCTTTATATCTGCATTTAGTGCTAATATATGACTATCTTGTAACTTACACATTGTTTACAAAAGCATTGAAAAGGTCAATCGCATCTTTCATAGCATTCAAACATATGCTATGTAGCACAGGCAGCGATCCAATAATGCATGATGATACTTTACTCAAACTAATACACCCGTTCAATACTAATAATATTAATTTACACGAAGCTGCCACTTCTGCATTATATTGCCATGTTATTTCACCTTTTTTAGCATAACATCTGAAAATAGAGCTTCATGGAATTTAATCGCTACTTTATATGCAGATATAATGCTGATATAATGCCACGTGCAGTGCTTAATGGGTACCATTGTAAATCAAGATCTGTTTGTAAATACAGTACCTGTTCGATTTTGGCAATAGGGTCTAAAATCCTATGTTGCCATAATCGAACGGATATTTTTACAGTACTATGTATCGTAACTTATTGTTTACGCCAAATGAAAGATAATTGCGTTCAAACAATGGTTTCGTTTTATATTTTGAGGTCAACTAGTTCCACAGATATGACGGGCACATGTCCCAAAAACACAGATTCCTAAAACCTCATAGTATTTTTCGACAACAATTGAGCTGAATAGCACACAGCATCGACCAAATGAAAGGTATTATAATTCTAAAGAATCTCTCTGAATAGGATTGAAATCGATTGTCTGGTTCCGGAGCTATGGTAATATTTTGTTTTAAGATAAAACTGTTTACATGTGCAAAAATTGAACAGTGTTAAAATCAAGCCGTGCCAGAATCAAACAGGTACTGTTGAAGAAATTTTCGAGGGTTTTTAGATTAGAATTTTTTGATGACTTTGAAAGAGCGTATGACTTATTGGGATGTGCTCGAACAAACTCTAGATCAGAATGAGAGTCCAACCCAGTCACCTGCAGGAGAGTTGAATGAAAATGGGCAAAAGATTAAACCGAATAAAGAGAGACCTGACCCGGATAAACTAAACTAAAATCGAGATTGGTTTAATTTTACTTGACGATACGAGAAGCATGATTCTGATATATACACGAAACATTTCCATAGAGATCTTGGCATATATTTTTAAATATTATGGGTATTCATGAATTCATGATTTTACAAAATATTTCCTAAAATCTTGAAGGATCGACTCAGATATTTTTAGAAAATGCTGTAAGGCTTTTAGAGAATCTTTTCTGAGATGTCACGAGATAATCTGAAATTCAGCAAAAGTTTTTGGAGGATCTCCTATAAGATCTTGGAAATTGAAATCACAGTTTCGGGTTTTTGATGGCACACCTTTACCTTAATATGATTATGTGGCAAGTACAATCGTACACTACCAATAATCAAGCCCAGCAAGGGAATCGAACCCAGATCTGGTTTTGCTTTGTACCTGCGACTTTACCGACTAAGCTAGGGGAGGACCCTACTTGAACCATTCAGCTAAAAATTGTACTCGTAACCGTAAACAAGAAAACATATTAGGTGTGAATTATTCCCAGAGTTCGGTTAATTGCATGTCACTATGAGGTGAGAAAAGTCACATTGTAGCGACATGACTTTCTGTGATAAACAAATGGAGAATCAAGTCAGCATTTTTCCTATATTCCAACAGTTATCCAAAATTATTACTTGGGTCATTTGCGACATATCATAATGTGAACTTCGAATTTTGTTATGTTTGCTAATGCTGTTCGGAGGCAAAATCGTTCCCAAAACGGCCGTAAACTAGTACAGGTTTCTAGAATGTTTGCCTAAAAATCGTAAACTAGTTGCCGATTATGTGATACACTAAGTATTTTTGAATGTTTTCGAATCAATGACGAATCCTGGAAAAAAATTTTTTTTCGTATGTCCACTAAATAACAAAATTGGACCGTAATATACCCGCCTTATATTCCGGTCCAATTTTGTTATTTTTTGGAGTATCAGAAAATTGCCTCAGGTAACACGTTTTTACGCAGAAAGGAGTTTTCTGCCTCACCTTCTTACAGTCCTTCTCATTATTTATCTGCCGGAAGTTCAGGAATCGCAATGAATGCAAGCGGTGTCTTGTCAACACATGCACCATTTAATGCCATTTAGTTAGAATCCATAGCGTCAATAAGATTCGCATAGAAAGTTTGCCTTAAATTCATGAGCAAAATTGCAAACCATTATGAACATGATTGAAGCACCGTGTGAATATCTTTACAAAATTTTGGGAAATTTTCATTTGGAATGCTAAACAAGGAAACCTGTGTAAGATAAACTTATCGTCGTCAGCTAGTAGGCTTTGTATCTTAGAATTTTACAATTAGAATCCTAACCAGAAACTTGTACTCAAAATTCTGCGCAAAATTCAAGATGTGCCTTCGTCAATGCCCAAAATTCTTCAATTGGTTGAATTTGCGGGCAATTAGGAGGCTTCATGTCGATGTTTGAAACGAATGAGACATTCTTGGTCGTATACCATTCTACCGTTGATTTCGTGTAGTGGCAAGACGCAAGATCTGGCCAGAAGACAACAGGATCACTGTGGCTTCGAATCATGGGTAGAAGTCGTTTTTGTAAGCACTCTTTGATGTATATTTCTCTGTTTATCGAAACAGTTGTGATGAAAGGTTGTCAAATCTTACCACAGCCACAAATAGCTTGCCAGACCATAGCTTTCTTACCAAAGTTTTTGACTTGAATGGATATCTTGAACTGGTTCAATACTTCCCTTTCACGCACCATATAATACTGTGGCCCCGGCAAGGATTTGTAGGCAAATTTTAGGTTTAGTGGGTTAGTAGGTTTAGTGATCATACAGTGCGAATTCCCAGCAAGCATCGTATCGTTCAAATTTCGCACTCTGGGCCTGATCGATGCTTCTTGTTTCGGACTCCGTTGTGACTGCTTTTCGAAGATTTAAACGTTCTTTTGGAACGATGAACATTGGACTTCGAAATGCCATCTTTTTTGGCCACATCCTGATTTGAAACCGTCGTCTTGTGCTCGAATGCATTCATTATACGTTTATCCAAACAAAGGTTCGCAGGATCTTTTTTCGACCAGATTACGGTTTATCCTCAAACGTTTTATCCTCACTGAACTTCCTGATCGCTGTTCGCACGGCTTTCTTACTTACTCCTTCCATTTTTGACAACTTTCTCAGTGACATTCTGGGTTCTGTACACCCTTTGTGCACAATATTTCTACGTTGTTCAGCTGAAAGTCAAACTGTTGGAAACGATTAAACCACAACATAAGTGCTGATAGATACAGGTAAACAACAAGATACAGCCATTATAAAGAACTAGGTATCACTTATTGCAAAATGGCAGCGGTTTCTGACTGCGTCCATATTTTCTGGGGCAGTCTTTAGTTTCACAACTTTAAGAATATTTGTTTTAAATCTAAAGCAGAGAAATTTAACCAGGATACGCTCACTAAGACTAACGAACTTTTGGAACACAGGTCTTTAAATGGATCTTAAAAAAGAATCCTCATAAAAACTTACACAGAATCCCAATACATAATGACAGAACGGCACACAATGCCCAAAAAAGTCACGTACAAAATTCGATCAGCATCCTGAGTAAGATTTGCATTGTAGACGAAATACAGGTATCTGTCAAGATAAGCAATAAAGATAGTTGGAATTAAATGGAAATTACTAATCTTTCTTCTCATTTTCTAATTCTAAATTTACTATTTCAAAGTAAGAATCTGATACACTCTTATGATTGATTTTTGGCATGCCAATAACCACGCTCAGACCGAAATAAATGAAATTGGTAGGCCAAGCTAGCTCAGGTTTCCCAGCAAATATAGAATATTCTAGGTTTCTATGCACCCTATTTAGCGCCACCAAATTACCAAATTAAGCATAATCTGTAAATCTGTACTTATATATTATAAACATTCCTTACAACACGAAAGTCAAATAACAGAAGTAAAGTAGAACCATAACTCTAGAACGTACAGCACGTTCTTCGCCATCAGATATTGACCGAGCGGCAAGTCTCATACAGCGATGTATGGACAGAGCACAGACACGAAAGCAAAAGTAATCAACGGTAAAGGGTTGCAGTTTTACGACTGTCAATTATTTTTAATTAGCTTGACACATCGAAAGAGTCGGTTGGCCGAACGACCTTGCACCAGTCAAGCTTCATTAGCTCTCGCGTGGCCCTGAAGGACCTTGAAATTGTGCACCCAGTGCAATGGTTGAGAGTTCCCTCTATTCCCTGATGTCGGCATACTTGGCTTCTTATTCATCGACATATGATTATTCATGGTAAACGAGAGCTCGGCAACAATTATAGTAATCAAACAATTAGCTCGTCGTATGGAGCAATGCATGATCGCTCCCGGGAAACGAATCAAATTGATTAATGCTAACTATTTCACAATGCAGCAAGGATAGAGTCAGTCTGAAGTGGGACCAACAAAAATGCATGCGTAGATAATTATTATCGACACATTCCTTTCTTCCAACTTAGCGAGAGTCGGTGGTTGTGGGTGGCCGCGCTATTCCGACTTAGTTGCTATTATTATCAACTTGCAACATTGTTGCAAAAAGCCAGTCCCGATGTAATTTTTCCGCTTTATAGAGCTATTGAGTACAAGTTTACGTTTACTCCATGCTTCTTGGCTTTACCCTCCGTTCGCATTTTCTCAGGAATAGGGGGAGGCTCATAAAAATGATTGATCTTTTTGATTGAATGGCGCGAAAAGCGTTCAGACGTGACTGCTAACCTTGATCGAGCGTTGCTACATTTAATCAAAGTTCTTTGATGGCCGACCGCCGTATATATCTGCTCAACTCTAGTGCCAAGAGAGGTCGTCTTGATGTTATTTTTACCCTAGCGCCCCTCGTTGTCCAGCATCTTGTTCTACTTGTAAAAGCTCAACCCATCGTCATCCCACGCGACCAACATCGATGATGCCCTGCCACCAGCACGAGGTGCACGATGTAATGGTTTTAGCCTCAAACTGTGAGGGCGAATGATTAACGAGCTTTACGTCGGAGTTCAAGTGCAAGCTGTCTGAGGTAGAGCGCAGTAACGTCTCGTTGAAACAAAAATAAGTATACCATTTCGTAATCATTATTTCCGAAACGAGAAATCCGATTTTTGTAGATCATTATAACATAACGCAAACTATGTCACTCACCTTGCTCAACTTTTCTCCCTCGTGATGCGGCAGCATCTGTCGAAGACTTTGAAACCCAGCGTTTATGCTCTGCATACGCCTTCTTTCGTTACTGTTGGCAATCTCCCGGCGCATCCTTTTTTCATCCTTGTCCATTACGATGCCGTGCACGGCCGTATTATTGTTACCGGCGGTGCCACCGCCGCCTCCACCACCGCCACCACCACCGTCTTCCGAACTAATCTGGCAGTATCTGTAAAAGAAACAAACAAGAACAAGGAATCTAGGTTAGTATCTTGACGGTATCGAGATTCGGGTGCTAAATTTAATTCACAACAATGTTACGGATGGTTTGGTGCCAGTCTGCATGGCCCTGATGTTCTTCGCCTAACGGCAAGTAAACCATAAAGCTATCTCAACCATAAGTTCGAAAATAGCTTTTGCGTCTCTGAACTGAGTCCGAAAATAGCAACACACAATCAAACGGAGATTTGCTAGGAGCCAGACCCGCCATTATAGAAATCAACTAAAGTAAATGTTCCCGAAAGGCAAAACAAACCACAAAATAAAACGATATCACCAATCGGAAATTCTCGGGAGGGAATCTTTCAAAATCAAGTATAAATTATGAATATGATGAAACAATTGTTAGTTTACTTCCATCAGACTAAGTACACACCACGATTTACTAAAACGCATCTCACTTCAAAAAATTACTATCAATAGTTTTTTCTTTAAATAAAAAAAAAACGAACTGGTCGAACAATACTAGCACTAAACAAATAGTCAAGTGCATAACAATCAGAGTAGGGTGCAAATCTATAGTGTACCAACAACGGAACCGAAGTATGAATACAAAACAAAAGCGGAAAGTAAAAGGCTCACTTAAATAGAGATGTAAACAAGGCGAAGAGAGAAGAGTAACACGTTCAAGGAAATCAAAAGAAGGCGAAGAATGTCGTTTTCAAATATTGAGGGCCAAATCTAATGAGGGCATATGTTCTTGTAGATCCCAATTTTAATAGTTCGAAAACAAGGGAAAGTGAATAGTATAAACCTGAAGTAGATATAAAATTTAGCCACATCAATATTTCGCCCAATTCACAACTTACTCCGGAAGTGTCTTGCATTTTGATGGCGAAAAATACCATTGTTCTCGGTGCAGTTCGGAATTTAACCAAGAGTTCCAAGTAGCATAGAAAGTCCGCCAGAGCGGTACGAGCCGCACAGCTGGAATGGAATTTCATCAATTCACGCACTATTTAAAGCGCCCCTACGCAACACGCACACTAGAGAATCAGCGTCAGCCATCAGGTTGTTTTGTGCGTCTCTTTAAAATACTGCGTGTTTCTTGTTTTGCTCCGGTGGTACTTTCTACTTATCCGTCTGAGGTGGTAGTGGTGACTCAGTTGGTTGTATACAAACTGTGCCGACTCGAGATTGTTGTCTAGCGGAATTTGAATAGGTTCGTAAAGCAACATCGACCGACAATCGACAATCGACAACGGGTTGATTCATAGAATCATGAATTGAAGCGGAATTCGGGGCGGGAACTCCGTTAGTAAGAGCGATTCGAAAGGTTGACTCGCCATTACGAGAAGGCTGATTGGCTGTGACTGGATACAGTCATATTGGAGGCATGATGGATGGATTGGATGGATGAATGGAGCGTGAGAAAAAGAAAATGCAAAGGCAAGGATCATAATCTTGTAGAAAAACAAAAATGTTGTTTATAATATCGTTGGAAAAGAATCAAGCATACTGCTTAGAAACATTGAACAGGAATCTCCACTTCAGCATTAAAACAGTTATTTTTTTTTGTATAAACAGATCTCAAATTTGATTAGCAATTGTGAGTCATAAGCATAAGTTATAACAGTAAATAATTTTTATCAGCTTCGTTATTAAATTCATACAGTCATAACTCGATACAATGTAATTTTTCTTTATGGTCTATTTTTTTAAAGTTTTACCTGGGATTTAATTTATTTTCTTCCATCAGTTGGTGAAATACTATGAATCTTTAGTTACAGTTTGATGAAATTAGCAAAAATTATTTGAAATGGGCTGATATTGAAAAATATATGTTTTGTTCTTATGATCATAGCAAAATTTTAGGAATCTAGGTTTTGCGAAATTCAGGTTGAACATCGTAGATGACGCTCGGTTTAAATTGGTTTTTGAGGCTGTCTTAACAAAGTAATTGATGATAAAAAAAAAGCAGAAATTCGATGATAATCTGTCATACTATTTCTATTTTGGCAACAATTCTGTTCAACCTCGCTTCAGCTTGAAGGGTTGGATTCCTCAAAACAATTTCTGAATTTTTATTTTAAAGGTAAAAAACACGCAAAAAAGAAAAATGTACATGAACATTTTAAAATAAAATTGAAAAATATTAAGATGTATTAGAAATATTGAAACACCCTGGTAATAGAACTATATCGATTTCAAGTGCATTTTTAAGGATTTAGAAGCTTTTTTTAGAAGATTAACAGTTAAGATATAACGAAACAAAGAAGATAAATTGAGTTACGTAATACCGAGGTATGGCTAAAACTAATTTCAAAAATCCAACAACACATTGAAAAATATATATTAATTCTCAATTTATACATTCATCGGTAAAAAAATCGATACATTGATTCGCTTTCTATACTAAACTAACTTAAGTTATGTTGTTGCATACATCATAAATCGATATAACGTAACTTATACTGGTTTTTCGTTACGTTATATCGAAAAAGAAAACTTCTGTATTTTTTTACAAGCATTGCAATTAAAAAAAGCCGCTTACAATCAATCTTTCTTTTGAATTTTTTGAATTTTTTTATACGTGTTTTTTGAATTTTTATTTTTTTAGCAATTTTTTACGTTTTTTTTTAGTTTAAGCACAATCTAAGTCATTGGGTTACGGGATGTAATGTCAGCTTAGTTCCTTCATTCGGTCTGTATACATAATATCATAAGCTCTGCGATTAACGAAAAAAAAATCATGATAATGATCAACCTAGTCTAATGCAATTGAGAACTTATTCACCACTTTAAAGAGATACAATTGAACAGATTATCAGCTCCATTTTGAAATGACCTAAATTTTACTTCATTCATCAGATTCAATGGGGATGCATTAGTTTGACGTTGTGCACTATTCCAAAGGCGTATCTTAACAAAATCGAAAGAATAAAGTCTATTTCATGTGAATTCTTCTGTTTTCATTACCAGGTAGGTCGTGAAATTATAAGTGAAAATCATTTTTAAGTGTTTTAAAGTTAGTTTTTGTAGATTTCATCTGTAAAATTTTGTAATAATTGAAGAAACTATCGTTGAGAATAAAATGTCTAAAAAAACAAATTCAAACTTCACAAAGACTGTTGTTATAACAATTTTAGAAGACGAGATGAAATTACATCCATGAAAAGCTTTCGATGCCAGGTACCATTTTTGCATTAGTATGATTGTGTGGCAAGCACAATCATACCCCATGCCCAGGGAGTCGAGAAATTGTCCTTAACGAAAAACTCCTAGAACAGACCGGGAATCGAACCAAGCCACATCTAGAATGTTGTTGCTTTGTTATATACAAGATTCATTTTAATTTATTCTGTGAAAATGTGTGTTGAGTTAAGCGAATATAGCTTGCATTCAAATATCTAATCCAACAATAAAAATAAACTTTACGAAGAATATATTCAATAATAAACCGAGTGGATGAGATGAAATTGCATTTTGGTATAAATCCAATATGGTGTTTATAGACCGGCATTACATACATATCCCTCGAAAGATTTCGTCTTAAAAAATTACGTTGTTTACGTAAGTTCGGGATAGCAAACATCCTCTTAAGCTAATCTAAGCAAGCGTATAACTAAGCTCATTTACATTATGAGTTACAGTTAAACATGTAACAACCGCTGCAAATTAGGAGTTACAGGACATCTACTCTTTTTACCGTGAAGTACCCATATTTCGTGCACCTAATCCCCAAATTCCGCAAGTTTCTTCTAATACTCAAATTACGTTTTTAATAAGGAAGTTTAGAAATAAACTTAGACAACCATTTTTCAATAGTGTATTAGAAAATTAATAAATTTTAAATGCAAATTTTAAATACTAATTAATGACCAAAAAGCTCGGAGTTGGGCGTCGTTAGTTGGACATTAGTGGGATTTTCTCGAATACTTCCTTCTTTCTGTTTTCTTGGCATTTCTAGCTTAATTTTTATCATAATTAGCTTTTCAAATGTTTTCATATTAGTGTTACTAATAGAGAGTTTTCAGCATGGCGTTGCTTTGTAGCTGCACCTTTACCGATTATGTTAAGGGAAGCCACCTCAGCTACTGTACCTTCATTCACTTGTTAATTTTCAAACAAGATCAATCACTCTTGAAATGGTTCTTTGCTCAATTTCAATTTACAGACTGCCGTATTCCAACGGGACTATCATTCTCTTTAGGTCTTTCTCTAGAAAACAAACTTTCACTTTCAACGTCTAATGTTGATATGAAATTATTTCCCAATTATGTTTCTCTCGTAAAATTATACATGAACACTCGACAACCGTCGCTAACCGCGTGATCAGCTGTTTGGTTTGACCGTCAAAGATCGTAAGCCAAGTGTGAAAGCTCTATGAATCGCCCATTTATGTAGCATGTTCACCACTGTTCACCAAACCGGCATCCGGCTCAAAAGCAAACGTTTGATAATGCATTGGAATGAATCGGTGGCTTGAGGTTAAACAGTTTGTGGGCAAGCGGGTTTAAAGTCACCCAATTTGCATCACGAACAACCTCAAGCGATAGAAATCTTGGGCCTACCATAATCTTTTTCTGTTTATTTTGATGTTTTGTAACGAATCACGCGGTGGCACCATGCACCCATGAAATACCGCCAAGCTCCCCGCCGAGACCCGGCCGGCACAGACTGATGCTATAATGCGAGACTACGTGTCTAATGGCACGCATATATACGTCACCGGGCCGTCGCGACGCTTATGTGCGTTTTCGGTTGCCATCCATAAGCACCGGATCATACGCGCAGAAGCAGACAGCGAGCACGGAAAAGGGCCCAGAACATATGACGCATAGGACGCATATTCGTACGAACAGCTGAGACGCATGCTTTGTTGGCGCGGCGCTCGGTCCCGAAAATAACAGTTTCAAAGTTTTATATTAGTTTGCATGCGTTCTTCGGTGGACGAGCAGGGGAAAAGTGCGGCAGTAATGTAAGTATTGGTTCGTTTGTTTCCGCTCCAAGCTGTCTGGTATGCTGCGTCAAAGCCGTAGACTGCGATGATGACTATCGTAATGAAATCGATGATTAATCAGCAGTTCGCTAGTCACAGCAGAACTGAAGGGCGAACGAAGGTTGGTTGGCACGCAATTTTCGACCAAACTTACTCGACTTTCGGTGCCATCACATGGAGATGCCCGGTGATTTATGAGCCCCTGAATAATTAGTTGAGTCGAGCAGGTGATTCTCCACGACCTGTGCGACTAGGTAAGTATTTGTTTAAGGAGTAGAAGGTTGTTCCTTTTTTTATTGCATAGAGCGATAAAAGAAGTCACGTTACAACATGCACTAGTTACATAAATGTTATTGACGCCGTAAATCATGTCGAGAGCGGCGGTACAACGGTAGGTTTTAACTTTGTATGGGACAAATAATGAATTTTAGGGGCGAATTTCAGGTTTTAACGACGATTCGTTTGATTGCATTGTTTTATTAAATGCATGATTACACAACATTGTATTCAACAATAGACATTAATACTGACATTCTGTTAAGTATTTCAGTTTCGATTTCGAACGCATTTAAACTTTCACTCATGAGCCGAAGAAAACATGCAAGATAATTTGATAATTTTTGTAGCATTGAGATAAGTGTGTGTATACGTAAGAACCCTTTACCATGTGCAAAGAAGCCAAAAAAAGGGAAAACCCTATCTACAGCACAACACGCATAATTAAGTGATGCTAAGATCTCAAGGTTCATCCACCATGTAATACAACATAATGACGGTAATGAGACTATGTCTATACACCATCCTCTACACGGTCTGGGAGGGAAAGGGTCAGTACAAAATACATATTTTCTCCTCCAGACGTTACGCTCTAGAAACTTTTGCGCCGATGATGATCACTGCCCGTTCCATTGTAGTGCGACTGCTTTCTGGAAGTTGATGTAAACTGATCATTACATTTTACCTCTTTCGTTGTGTGCACATGTGCACATGTGCACTTGTGAAGATTCTCTTTCTTTATGGCTTTTAGGGATTATTCATGAACTACGTAGATGATTCATGACGGATTTCAGGCCCTCCCCTGGCACGTAGAAAGTCGTTCAAATAAGTTCATTGAATATGGTTATTCTAATAACGACTGTTCCAGAAAGTATAAGCACACCTTATTTTAACGGTCACTTTAAATATAATGAAATATTTCAACATGTTTTGGCTGCGTCCTTTTGTTTGCACATTTCTGAATGACATAGCATCAAAAAAGTGCTCAGTTTTGTGTTACCTATCAAAATGCGCGGTCTTACTCCGGAACAACGAAAAACTATCGTGCACAAATGGTTCACTGTGAGCGGACTCTCCTTGAGAAAATTGGCCAAGGAAGAGGGTGTAAGCGTCGGAGCGGCACGATCTGCGATTCGAAAATATAGAGAACAGTGTACGTTTGAAGATGCGCCGAAGAGTGGTCGGAAATCCGGTCCTGTTAGTCCGGATATCGATAAAAAGATCAGGGATGCCTACAAGCGAAAACCAGCGACTTCCGTTCGGGATGTTGCGAAAAAACTAGGGACCTCGTCGAGTAACGTCATGTGTGCCAAAGAAAGACTTGGGCTAAAAACATACCGGAGGCAGAAAAAATCCAAAAGGAACCCAAAACATGCCGCGTCCGTGAAACCATGGGCCCGCAAACTCTACGATTCGTTATTGTGTAGAAACTCTGGGTGTATAATAATGGACGATGAAACGTATGTGAAACTAGATTAGAAAACGCTTCGCGGACCACAATTCTATACTGTAAGCGAAGACAAAGACATCCCCGAAACGGAGAAGGCAATTTTTACCGAAAAATTCGGTAAGAAGGTTATGGTTTGGCAGGCAATATGCGAGTGTGGTAAAACATCTAGTCCGTACATCACAACGGAGACGATGAACACTCAGAAATACGTTAAGGAATGTCTCCAGAAGCGATTATTGCCGATGATCAGGCAGCACGAAGGTCAAGTAGTGTTTTGGCCTGATTTGGCGTCATGCCAAGGACACTTTAGAATGGAACAAAAGTCAAAATGTATGTTTCGTGCCGAAAGACATGAATCCGCCGAACTGCCCGGAGGCACGGCCAATCGAGACTTTTTGGGCTTTAACCAAAGCAAAGATTCGAAAATTCATAAAACCAGCGGACGACATCCAAAAATTTAAAAAAGATTGGCCAAAAGTGGTCAAAATGGTGGGAAGTACCACTGTTAAGAAGCTAATGGGTCATGTTCGAGGAAAAGTTAGGAGTCTTGGCTATGATGAAATATTTTGATTAAACGAGAGTAAAATATCATATAAAACACAAATACAAATATGATTTGCCAAATAAAATTATTAAAACTAAAAAAACATGACTTTATTGTTATTTTGGAACTGTGCTTATACTTTCTGGAACAGTCAATACTACCCATAAAGTGCGACGCGGTTTATGAACTCCCCCCTGAAAGTTTCACACTTGACTACACAATTCAAAAGGCAATTCAAACAAGCTGAGAGCCGATGGATGCTTTCAGTAGAAATTTCACTACACGATTTAGAAAGAACTCTTTAAATGTGATCCGTTGAACGTTTTGCTATGAATGATGTTTACATTTAAGTGTAAGTCTTAGCTTTTGGAGATAAAATTTTAATCAAATGTCGATCGTATCGTTTGCGGGGAGGAATTATGAAAAGTTTCAGCGGTACACTGGGAATAAGTAGAAACAATTGTGTCGATTAAATCAATAGATCTATGAGTCTTAGAAGCTCTTTGTATGAAATAAAATTCATTTTTAATTTAAAAATTGCCCATCACCTGTACACTGTTGTTCGATATAATTTTTTTTAAGACCACGATGTTCGAGAACCCGCGAACAAACTACTAGTAAATAAATTTGGCCTCGACGACTTCTCAGCAGCATTAAAACAGACACCTCAAAACTTAAGTAAAACACAAATCTCGTATTATATTTCAACTGTAGTTGTTTATTTCAAATTCTTGGGATATGATTTAACAATTTACGCAGTCAAAACATAGTTATTCGGTATTTGCATTTTTTTAGTAAACTTTGCGCTTAACTCCATCCATTAGGCTTTGTACAGACTCTGGTGGCCGTCGTTGTCCAACTTTGTTGGAAATGTTTAATATCTTTGATTCCTTGTTTCATTCCAGAAAGCATCAGCTACATCAGAGCTCAATATCTCTCAATTGGACGTAACTTTCGACAATTTAGCGGATTTAGGGTTTTTGGTACAATAACCACAATATTTGCTGCGTACTACTCCATTGCAGCTTTAGAATAATGGCATGATGCCAAATCGGGCCAGCACAAAGGTTTTTCTTTGTGGTTGTTGATAAAGGGTAGCAATCGCTTCTGCATGCACTCTTTCTGGTAAATCTCCTTGTTGATTGTTCCTGTAGTGACGAAAGATTTACTCTATCTGCCGCACGAGCAAATTGCTTGCCAATTTGTATTTTTAGGAAATTTTAATGCCTTCTTCATCCTGAAATTCATGGCCCTAGCAGAACAGAAAACCAACCCAGGAAGCTGCTGGTAAATTCTCCATGACATAAGTTTCATCGTCCATAATAGCGCATGAAAACTTCGTCAAATATTCGCAACACAAACGTCAAGCCTGTGATTTTGCTGTCAAGTTCTGTTTGTCGTTGCGATTTGGAACGAAAATTATTTGCACGCACCGTGAACTGTGGATTTAGGTAAATCCATTTTTTTGTAAGTTCTCATATTCACAAGACGGGATTTGCAGACGTCCGTAGAAAATCAGCTCGCGCACGTGCTTTTTCGCCATCTTGAATACTAAACATGGAATGTAAACACCAATCATAGTCTTTTTCATCAAACTCCCAGCTATATCTCAACGATTTTTTCACTCCTACGTGCATTTCAAAAGTTACAGTGATTTGAAGTTGTCCGGATTAATTTGCATACAAACCTTACTTCATTCTTGCTGACATAGCTTTCTATTTTCTAATCAATGTAAGGATTCTTATGAACACATCACCAGTCTGTACCGAATCGAACAAACTCAACACTAAATGAAAGGAGCACCGCTTTTGAGAAAATAGTTGGAGTCGGTAATTTTGTGCCGGAGATGTTGCCCGAATATGTTCCGTTAATATGGCTTTGTTGGTCGATTTTCTTTGTTTGCAGCTTTTCTTCAAACGGCTAAATACTTGCTCTACCAAACTGAACGAAAGCAGATTCAACTATTCATTCACCAGATCTCACCATGATAACTGTTAAAACTGGCTACGCTTCTCTGCAGACTCGTGAAATTATTCCAGAGTGGGAGCTCGAATCGAAATTCGAATTACTGTTTTCCGATCGTTTAAGATTGTTCTTCTGTTATGGTATGATAATAAAATCTAAGTTTACCAAAAATACCTCAAAGAACAAAAGCGAGATCGTTGAAACCAGAATAACCCAATGCAACTGAATTTGTTTGCAACTGCAACCTGTCTAACTCCGAGTGCTAACACTGAATGGGTCACTGAGATTCAATACCGGTCTCGATCATATATCAAGCGGAACAGATGTTCAAATATTCTTTCAACTTCTTCGAATGTAAATTAGGTGTTAAATCTGAGTTTAAAGATAAAAAGTGAGGTTACGCGAGGCCACTGAACCATCCAAGCAGAACACTAAGGGAACGTTCATTAATTACGTCACGCAAAAATTGAATTTTTGTAACCCCCCCCCCATGTCACGTTTTTTGTATGGACCTTCAATTTTTTTTGTATGGATCGTCACGTTTTCTCGAACCCCCCCTCCCCCCCTACTGCGTGACATAATTAATGAACCTTCCCTAAGCTGGTGTTTGCTCTGATTTTCAATATTATAACTCGTCTAAAGGTAGCTTATAGGAAAACTCAAAAAAATAATGGATATTTTTCTATTTAACCTATTCCGGGTAGTTTCCAAAGCCTTTAGGCAATAGCTTTAGAATTTGTGTTATGGATCGTATATGCTAATATGTTATCAGGGTAGGCAAACCGAACAAATCCTTCAATTTTTTGATAATGGAACACTTAGAGAAAAGCATCAATTTGCACCACTTTTCTCAGGATGGTAGGAAAAAAATCTCAAATTATTGTCTAATTTCGGAGTTTGAACGAAAGAAAAAAATGCTTGAATAAGTATCCCATTAACCTTGACGTATATTGCCGAACAATTCTACAGCATCACGATTAAAGAGAGAGAAAAAACCTAAAACTGACGACAAATCCGAAATTAGAATGATCGCACCAAGTTCTACCATTCAATTAAATGTAACTTCTTTAAGATATACGTTTCCTTAGAAAATCCTGGGTCCAAAATGTATAAAACTCCTTTAAACTATTCCAAAATTTCTTCGACTACATTTTTTCTTCGAAATTTCCAATGTATTTACACGGAACAGAAATAATACAATACCAGGAAACGAAGCGAAATTTGAAAATTGTATTGGACCATGCTTCATACCATTATTTGAAATGTTAGCCTTGATAACCTCTTGCGAATCTTGGATAACCAGCCTACTCTCTGTGGACGTAACATTAAGTTATACTGGTTAAACCTAAAACAATGAAATATCGCCTCCGTTAGGGTATCGTGATTGCATGCCTCAAAAAAGAACTAAAAAATGTTTTTGCATAAAATTTCATGTGTTGTATTAGTATGCATTTTGAAGAGAGTTTCTTAAGTCTCAAGTTTGAGACTAAATAAGAGCGATGTTATGAAAATGTTGTCACTTCGAAATAAATCTACTTAAAAAAAATTCAAAACGAAAAATATATCTAGAATGTATTGTTTGTAGAATGTATTTACACAAATTCCAAATAAAAACAGCTACCACACTTAGTGAGTGGCCCAAAAAACATCCTTTCTATTGGTTTCAATGCGGCAAAGTCGGCTCTCAGTCGTTATTTTACATAAACCTGGTTTTTCCGATGAAAAACATCCATCACACTTTGTGAGTGGACCAAAAAGCATCTTTACTGTTAGTTTGAATCGGTACTTATATTTAGATATTTCTATTATGCATCTGCTTAAAATCTTCTGAATGCAAAGTAATATAAAAATACGGATAAGCAGTTTCACTCACTATTGCCTCATTTAACCAAGGTGAAACCAGTAAAAAAAACTCCCACTAATAATTTCCATTCCTCTCTACCTTTCCTATTCGTGGAGGTGCAGTTGTACATACTGTTTTTAGTAGCAACGAGTATCGAACAAACATTCCTTCCCTTCCTTAATTGATTTTCAAGGACGTGGCCAGTGCCATCATTGATCCTATGAGTAGCAAACCACGGCTGATCAATATGATTTTGTCACACGATTTTAAAATACAATAGTTTCATTCATTGGACAAAACTAAGCACATAAGTTATTAGTTAGTAAACTAGTAAACTAAACACAGTTTTTTTGAAGATTGAACTTGTTGAACAGGTTAATCTTTTGATCACGAGACGCCTCTGAAGAGTGCGATTACGCCATCTCTGCTTCAAAATACAAATTACGATTGAAAAGGCATTCATTAGAATCTTAACTAGAACATCCTCGTTGTTAGTAATTATTTTATGCTTTAGCTACTACTTAGTGTTTAATTATGTTTTTTATGTTTATGTTTGTTTTTAATTATAACGGGTGAGTCATAAGTAGCGGGACTCAATTCATGTCACTTTTCCGCCACACGCGCTAAAGAGAGACAAATAGATGTGTGTGATTTCGTTCTCATCTATGTGGGCGTTGTTCGCGCTTATTGTGTTTTCGTTTGTTTACGATGAAGGTCACGGAACAGAATTTTCTCCGGAAACGCGTCTTTCGGATGCTTGGACAGCATCCGAAATCGGGGGTGGCGAGGTACTTTTGACGGAGGGCCACAAGAAATCCTGACCGAAGTACACAAGAAATCCGGACCGAAGCAGCTGCAGGAAATCTCGGGAAAGTGCTGAAAGCTGCGCCGTAAGTACTTCAAGCCGGTCGTCACCATCTTTGTGGACGACAAGAAGTACTTTACGTTCTCAAACAGTTCGACCGCTGAGAACCGCTTTGAGCCCAAGCTATTGGTGTGAGCGGCCATTTTGGTCGCTGGTCTATCTAACCTTTACGTACAGACGAGTTGGGGTTTGTTAGTCAATACGGAAGTCTACACGAAGAACTGCCTGCTAAAAAAAGGCACCATAAGGGAGCAGATATTGTGTTCTTCACTGCACCTTGCTTCGTGCCATTACGCAAAGGCCACTCTGGATTTGTTGACCGCCCATAACATACCGTTTGGACGTAAGGAAGACAATCCCCCAAACGGACCCCAGACGCGGCCAATCGAGTCGTTATGTCATACGAAAATGGTTGGGAAGCCACCACAGCTCAACGACTCAAATCTCGTATCATCAGATGTGCCAAGAAGGTGGACCAGGGGGTCCAGACCATGATGGCAAGGGTTCCGGGAATCTTGTGGAAGATTGAAGAGGAAGGGCCACTATCTGTCTAATTGTTTCACACCTTAAACACACATTGTAAGGACTTGTAAAAATGAAATTAAGAATAGAATTTAAAAAAAAACTTTTTTATCAAACGTGTTTTCATTTAGTCCTGCTACTTATGACTCACCAGATATTCTGATAAAATTGAATTTTATCGTTATAATTGAGAAAAGCTCTGGGATTTTGATGTGAGCATTAGGAAAGGTTTACTCATACATACTTTCCCTCGTAATAGCCCTCATTAAGACAGTTATGTTTGTTTAGGTTTAGTTAATAATAAAAGTAAATAAAAAGTAATTGCAAATTTATCTATTTTGTATAAAGTGGTCGATTAGTAAACAATAATTTTATCTTAAAGAAAACATTTACACAATTTTACACCAGTAACTGAAAATAATAATTTGAACTATTCACATCGTTATAAGAAAAAAAGTTGGTATAACTGGTATTTTGCTTGCAATCTTAAGATCCATATGCCAGCAATTAAGCTTTCCCATTTAGAATGTCACTATTTGTGCCATAATTTGTCATCATCTACAAGATGTTTGAGACATTTTCAAGTCAATTGAAAGAATTTTCAGACATGAGGTAAGTGATCGTTTTCGATTGCCCCTTTCCTCTTTCTCCTTTGCATTTACTGCCACCACAACTCACATCAATCGCAGAACTCCAGATAATGATTTTCAATTTATTCCCCATAATGATCGCCATCAATAACGTTTTACTTCTGAGTGAAATCCCGCCGTATCGTGCAATTCTAGTCTCAATTCAATGCTACCTTTTTTTTAACTCGTCCAGTGCCTTCAATCCTGTTACTTTTTCGAGTTACTTGCTATACCAAGTGCTCTTGGTGTATAGTAATCCTTTTGAACAGCGGTCGGTCGGCCGTCTGACCCTGAGTTCAGGCCTGAAACCAATTCATGTGGGTAGCAGATTGTCTGGAACGGTGAGTGTGGGGGTTGCAGAAAATTGAAAACGATCCATCATTGTAACATTTCTGCACTTGGTGTCCTTTTATGTTTCGTGCTTGGCTTGGGCCGTACGCTTCAAGGTAAACCAATTTCCTTCTTTTAAACGACAAAGGGCTTCTGCGTGCTGTGGGATGTCATTGGGTCTTAAATCCTTCTGTCCCGTGGGTTCAGCTTGTTACAAAAGCTGCATATGTTTAGAGACTATAGACTTTTTCCAACGAACTGTCATGCCTGTGCTGTTTATTTTCAGATATTTGCATTCTGAAAAAAAAAAATACCTGGAGAGGTGAAATTAGTTTCATCAATCGTGTGTGTCTTACTTCTCAGTAATTTGCTAATTAATTTTCCAAACCAATAACCTTACAAATTGTGCAGGAAATAATCATAAAAGCACTACTCACATCCCTAACAAAGGAAAATAACAAGCTGGTATCATATGAGTAACAAGTTCTGTTATCCCAGGTATCATTTTGATTTCCACTGTTATCGCATAACAAATTTACTTATCACCAGTGGCTGATTTTTTTTATCATATGTTATCATTTTGAACATACAATTATTGACGAACTAGTTGAATGAAAAAGTATAAATATTACTAGCATATTTGAACAAGAAATTTTCCTTTACATCAAATTTTTTTTTTTCAGATATTATCGTGAGAATTTGATTTCAAACTGATAACATAATTTGAAACTATTTCAATAAACTTACTTAGAATACAGGATTTGTTATCAAGATGTTCTCAGTGATAATAAAATAAGCTATTATTATGATATTCAACGAGTTTTTTTTTTTGTTATTCATTCTGTTATTTTTGCTTTTTATTCAGCCTCAATGATAACATATTCAGTGATCAAACAATGATAACCAGGTATTATAATTTGTTATCAATTTGCTATAATACTTTGCTCGGGCAGACACCGAGTTGAATGGAAAAATACAATGTAGTCAAAAGTGTTCAATTATCAACCATCCCCTTGACACGTGCATTCCAAAAAGGGCAGCAGAAAATTCAGTTCGAAAGTAGCCAACCCTGTCGAACCTGGCTGGGCACAGTCCATTGCTTAGTAGTATACAGAGAAGTGCACGGGGGCATCCAGACAGAGTGGACAACAGCGAAACGGAGGCAGTACCCCTAATTGAAATCGATCCAGTCACATCACAGTACTGCCGACCTGCGACCAGCGACCACCGGGTGCCATTGAAGTTGCGCTGTGGAACCGAAGAATGGCGGCAAGTACTAAGAAAGCAGTAGCCATAAGAGCCGTATGCGTCAAATTGCAGTGCAGCAAGTGTGGTTGGTACCTGTATATATGTACATCGCGTTTGTGTTCGCGATGCATCAAAAGTACATATGAATGCACCACCAGGGGAACAGAGAACGCACGAGATCGAGTGGTGGAGCCGTACTTCTGAAGGGACTCTCCGCCATGTGCAAAGAGGACCAACCGAGCTGAGAAAGCCAGACGAAAATGATTTTTGCTGCACCGAAACTAGGTCACACTCTGCATTGAAAACATACAACAGTCAGCCAGCTAGGGCTCGGGGATACAACAAATCGCATGTCTGCCGCGTTGTCGGTCGTTGCGATCCTCGGTACTGTATGCTCCAACGACTACGACAACGGCGTGAAATTCATCGTTGGTCGGTGGAAGCGAGATGGGTGGTGTAGGTCAGTAGTAGAAACGAAGAAGGAATGCAGTCGCAGAGCGGCCGGTGTTTGTGTACGAAGCACCAGTCGTCTGAGTTTGGCTCCCGAAAGCATACGCCCTGATAGAGCGAGTGAGCGAACTGCATCGGCAAGGGTTCGACTGCATCAGCAGCAGCTGTGCAGTGATTACTGACCGGCGTATCTGAGTACACAAATTTCATGCGGGTTTTCTCACTCGGCATGCACTCACTGGTGGGGCATGCCGGGCTTTAACGATTGTTAAATGCACCACGTCCAAATCGAGGACGACGACATCTTTCGTAGTTTCGAAGCCTAGTACCTAGTACGAGTATCTGGTTTGTATGTTTGTAAAGACAGCATAAAATTAAATGGATCGAAAAAATAAATGAAATTCGCATAAATTTAGCAAAGGGCTTTCAGGTACCGTCGCGTAGCTACAATCGTCTCGGTACCGTTTATCGGGATATACACGGCCTTCGACGGAACTGGTGCTGGTGCGATTGGCTACGGCTATTAATAGCGTGCGGACAACAGCATACATAAGTTTGTCCACTGCTGCATGGGGCTTGGCTTGGTGCTATGGTTTCTCAATGTCGGAGTCCATTTGCTCGGCGACAAATGCGACATGGTGAAATGATATGCACTCCGGGTGTATGTATTTTGATAGTAGAGGTTATTTTTATCCTTGCTTGAATGGCATTGTAATGGAAACTCCTTGTTAATCAAAGAGTTTTTTTTTCTCTTCTTGATAAATGTAACCTTCTATGCCTCTTTGGCTTTCGAACGAGTTTCGGCATCCCAAGTTTTTGGCTGTGTTTTTTCTATTCAAGCTTCTATTTTCTCTATACGTTTATGCGTTTCTTCAGAGTGACAGTGTAAAGAAAAAATCAAACTGTAACAACTACATACTTGGGAAAGGGAATTTATCGTAGAATTCCTAAAGTAGCGTTTCATTTAAAATTGGTATGGAATTTAAATGAATCAATTTTTTAATGCACCTTCTTTTCAGCTTTTGGTGGTAAAACTGCAATCCTCGATTAGTGCACCTTAGTCTAGCATGACTGTGATAAAAAAAAACTACAGGTCTGGCAACGATCGAAGATTAAAATACTAGTGATTTTTGTAGTAACACAATGGCAAAAAACAGGTAATTTTATATTCTCGGGGACTGACAAATACAAGCGTCAATGTAGACATAAGTCCGAGTCATAACCGAAGGGGAGTCAACTTTAATTAAATACTCATCACTCCGAATGATGAGTTTTCAATTTCGGAAAACTTAATTTAACATGACTTGTTTGTTTACGTCTCATCCACATTTGACGGATTCCAGCATGTGTAAAAGTAGTTATTTAGAAGTGTGTAGACTGACGAAAAGAATAACCAAATAGTAATCAACAGTTGCATAACAGTGAATTGCAGAAAGTGTCCTTAACTCTTCTGATCGCGACAGATCATAATATGAAAAATATCTTCAGAAATCTTGTACTATGCTAAGCAAGCAACATCAAAATCTGTTACAATTCCACCCAAAATTTCAATAGAAAATACCCAACGTGTAAAAAGTTACAGCCATTTAAAGTTGTGCAATTTGATTCCGTATAACCTTTATACACCCAATGAACAATACAATAACTTCTTATTTTCGGTTCGAGAAAACTGCTTCGGAAGACTCTCAGAGCACATAAATGGCACACCAACGGACTAAACTACAAAAGACTGAATAATTTACGAAACGCCTTATTAAACTTGTAAACGTAACACTGTCTAACAAAATAACAAAAAAGACAATTGAACAAACAGACGAAAGGATTAAAAAATCTCAGACGTGACTCCTTCAGAGTCATTTGCAACAGTGTATTCTTGGTGACATAACAGACTACATCAAAGGTCTGTATGTCGTCCCTAAGAATTGTTGTTTGGTAATTGACATGACTTTTTGAAATCTAGCGACTACTGCATACGGCCTGGAGATGACTTCCGCACTGGGGGTTATCAAATTGAACGACACCTCGTGCCGGATTTTCATCTCCAGGAAACATTAGAAATCATTAAACAAAGCTCGTGCTGACATCAAGGTAGGGTTTTAATTGAGCTTCCATTTTACGACTGCATAACAAAACATAATCGCAGGGAAATTGAAACTGATTTTTTTTTAAATACTGAGGTCCAATACTAAATACTTCAACTAGTGCTCAAGCGACCAACATAGGCAAGTGCTCGTAGTAGAGGTGACGTTGGAAAAAGGGGTCTAGTCTTGACAACTAAGCTGTCACGCAGCTACAGCTAGATACCCTAAAAATGTTTTTCTTATTTCAAGACTGTACCTTGAATATTATATTTACGATTTATGAAATTCGATCTTTTATGCATTTTA
This sequence comes from Aedes koreicus, assembly GCA_024533555.2. NCBI lineage: Eukaryota > Metazoa > Arthropoda > Insecta > Diptera > Culicidae > Aedes > Aedes koreicus. The sequence goes on along the minus strand of JAHHFK020001264.1, from coordinate 112,526 downwards.
TGTAACATGAACTAATCGTTTTGTAATCTATCACGGAAGAGAACGAATTTGAAATTGAAACTTGTCGTGACGCATGTGACTGCGTTAAAAATAGGTCTGACGTCGTTATAACACCAACGACAATGTAAATTTTAGGATTTCGAATCCCAGGTTTAATCTCATTGGCTATTTTTCAACGCACATTGAGTTTTTAAGTATTTACGTGCCAAAAGGATAACATAATTCGTAATACTAAATATTTTTAAGAGTGCACCGTTACTTTTCGTACTAGTAAGATTAAAAAAAATCAAAAAACTTCATACAATATTAATTAATGTATCAGCATTTTAGCGCGCTTTATAATTATTGTTGAGCTTAAAAAGGTTTCTCTAAGTAAGTATAAATTTAGAGCAACAAAGTTTGTTGACACTAACTTACTTAAGTTTATTCTAAAAGGATTCTGAAGCATATCTGGACACATCTTAAGACTTTGTAACAGATTTTTTTTTAATATTCTTTAGAAAAGATTTATCAATGATGCTTTTCTAAAAAGTTTTTGAAGGTTTGAGAAACTCATATTTTTTCAAGTTACGACCAAAAACTTAGGAATGTACATGAAAATTTATGTTATCAGACGCAGGTAGTAAAAATCTATGAAATCTGTATCGTTGAATTAATGTTCGAGAAAATAAAAAAAGAGATTTTAAAATGAAAGCATTGTATGAGTTATAGAGAATGCGTTTAAGTTTAGAATATAAATAGTACATTAAAAGAATTGCCGGTATGCAAAAATGTGTTTCAAAAGTGATTCGCAATGATTGTATTATCTAGCTCAGTTTCCTATACATATTTGTTCAACATGCACAGTTTGAAAGAAATATTCAATTTTCTGCGTGTATCTAATGCACATAAATGGAATGCTAGATTTGGCATGAATTAAATGGATCTTTCATGTAAATTTAAGTCAGATATCGTTGTTGTATTGTAGATTGCGAACAAAGTTGCTGTATGAAATATTGCAAACAATTACGTTGTTTACGCTTGCTTTGGCTTGCAATTAAGCGAGGGGCAATTTTGCACGTCTTTTGAAATTCATTTTTTTTCGGTGTATTTGTAGTTTCTGGAATTTTTTTCTCACATGCAAAAGATTATTTCTTTCTCAATCGGATTTTCTCAGATTATTGGAAAGCGTAAACTTTAACTAGTCGAAGATTTCTGATTTTTTTTTCAAGACTTCATATAGGTTAAATATTAATTCAATGCCATTTAGCCATTGAGCACCTAAGAGCTAACAGAGATTTAAAATGTGATTAAATAAAAAAAACTGCAAATTGACAATGTAGTCTTTTGCATGGCCAACATTGCAGTAAATAATCATTCCGATTCAATGCGATTCGTTTGCCGATTATTCACCCAACGGCTGATTTTCATAATATTATATATGGTAAAATTATTGTGCTTGAGTGCTGTCATAAATTTATTTCATATTGTATTGCTCTAACCTCTACATCCATTGCGTTAGAGCGGAAGAAGCTGATTTTCAAATGATATTCACCATTTAATATTATTTTAATATAACAGTGAATCTGGCACTTTCGGTATTACAGTTAGGGAAATGTACTGTTAGAAAACGTTGTATAATTGCCAAGATCTACAATTTAATATACTGAATACACCATATTCAGAAATACAGCGTCTGAAACAAGTTATCGGTAAATTAATCCAACTGGTTCGAATTTACTATTTACAGCACTAATTGCCATGTTGTTCTCTAACCTTGGATACATTGCTTGTGTTGCTTGCTAAATAAGAGACTCAATAGATGAATTAGATGAATAAGCAAAACCTTCAGATTGCCCAGTATCCAATGATGTAAGATTTTCACTTGGTTGATTCGTAGGATAATTTTTTAACAGTGTATTTTAAAACCATCCTTAAGCTCACTGGCGTAATAAATTAAGTATTCGAAAAATTCCTTTAAGAGATAGTGAAATTCATATCATTCTATAAACCAAAATTCCGAACAAACTGGACGTCAAACTGTCAACGGAACCGTTTTTTTTTTTCGCAAACGTAAACGCCCATTTATGTAAATCTACTTTTATTTAAACAGGTATTTTTAGCCAGAAAATCTATCGCATTGCTATACAATCTATCTAAACATAATTCTGAAATAAGAATGATCAAGCAAATTAAGCAAAAGTATATTAAATAAAAAATAAAAATAGTGACATATTTTCGGCAATCTAGAGGAATGATCTTGAAAATAGAGACCAGCATTGAAAACAGAGGTCAAATCACTGAAAATTAACTCATGCTTCCTAGGTAAGATAGAATAGTACTTGACATATTTCTGTCCACTAGAAAAGGCAAAAGGCAGGGGAACGACATGGACGACATGTGCAATCAAGTAACATTTTTCGTTATACCAGGCAAGCCATGATTTAGAGTTGAAGAATACTTTAAAACATGAATAAAACTGGTAATATTGGTTGGATGGTCAGAAAAACAGAAAAACAGCAATTTTAAATGTATTCAAAAAATCTTCACAATGAATTCAAGTGAACAGAATTGACTTTTTTGCCCTGTGAGCTTCAAAAGAATGTCATAATTAAGCGTATCAAAACGCAGTCAAAAATACACATTTGCATTGTAGCTCGACTAAATTATGAGACATAAGCAATAACAGAAACGACTTGGCAGGCCGAAGGGATCACCAATATGCCGAATTTTGAAAAGGGGAAATTAAAACTCAGTATTTCATGAGGTCTTCCAAATTCTCTATGCACCAGTTCTGGATAGTTTTTTCCGTGTGGGACGGTGGCTTTATTTCGCTGGAACACGTAATAGTCATTAACAAACAGGATACTTGGTTTAACAAATTTCTCCAAAACTTTCATTTTATAATAAATTGCGTAAATCATAATGCCATTTTTCCATGAACATGAGTAGTAATTTACGCGCTTGCAAATTCCACCCCAAACCTTGTCCGACGCCCGGGGAATGTTCCTGTCGCTATCTGGCCTATTTTTTAATTTCGGAGCATACAATCTGTTTTTCTGCATGTTGTGGGACTGCAGCACAAATAATTTTCGCCGGAAAAGAAAAACTCCTCCCCCAAAGACTCGCAAACTCCAGGACCATTTCGTTTGAAAACATTCAGATCAGCAGCCATTTTCCGACCGCTGAGATTTTCGCCGGATCCGTTCCCTGACAATTTTAATACTTCGCACATCTCTCACCGAGCTAGGTCGGCCAGATTCCTTTCGGTCATCCAATGAGGAAATATCATGATACCTTCTGATGGTTCGATAAACGAAATCGCGCTTCACACCGAGGTTTTTCAGATCTTGGAAAATGGCGCCTGGGCGCTCACCTTTCATCGCGTCACGAAATAGCTCCATAGTCCGCGAATGAAAGACACTGAATGAAAAGAAGCAAACGTATTCATTTGCTCAACCCAAGAGAAGAATTACACCAAACATTCGCAATTTTTATGGCGTAGTTAGACGACCACATCTAAAAGAAAAAAATAAGAGAATATATTTTTTTTTTAATCTTTATTTTACGTCGGCCTATTTCCTCACATGGTGACAATCACCGACTTGAGAGAATATATTGGATACGGTGAATTTCGATCTTTCAGTATCATTCTCTAAATTTTATCATGTCGGGTGGTTAATGAAATGATCCAAAATCAATCACCTTAATGCACTATGTTTTCATGCACAGCCTTGATATTTAGAAGTAATACACACATTCAGTATGTTCAATCTGTTAATTCAATGTTAATGTTGATTCACGTGCAAGCAGATTTCAAAATACTTGTATTTCTTCATATATTGTCAATTCTATGGTTTTTCTTAAATCAAACACAATTAAAAAAAAGATTCTGATTCATCACTTTTAGCTATGGTGATTACCAGATGGAACGCATAATCCAAATCAATTGTCACCCCATTCGATTAAACATGCCGTACCGCGTAAACCACGTGTACCTAGTCGGCAGATAAAACCAACTGAAGCACAAAATCCCACCATCATCAGAGCACGTGCTGGCCATCAAATCAAATCCCTGCTGCTGAGATCCATAAAAAAAACACAAGCGTACCTGAACCTTCGAAACGCGTTTCAGCTGAATGAACGATTATTTTCTATTATGAATCCGAGCTGCGTTGAAATCATATGATCACTTAACACAAACACGAAATAACCGGAGATCACGCACACTGAACACAGGCACCGTCGACGGCATATCGGCTGATTTTCGCAAACTTAACCTCAACCCCACATCAACGAATCTTCGCTGCTCACCTCACCGTCCTTCCCTTCCCATTCGTCCAGTAGATACCGAAACTAAATGTTTCTCGAATTTAATTCCAACCACATGGTGGTGAATCGTTCGAACCGCCAAAAAAAAAACCATGCCAAAAAACCGGTCGCTGTGAGCTTTACGCATTTTTCGTCGTTCTCGCGGGCAGCTTGCTTGCCCGCCGCGATGCCTAAATCTCGAATGATGTGCTAGTATTGGTCTCTTTGAGTGGCCAAAAATAGTTTGCACACCGCGGCGAATGTTATGAAGGGTGTTCCACCACGCGCACGCACACAGCTCCCCCGCCGCACATTTCATAGATAGTGAAACTGCCGCTTGGTGTGCGATGATCGTGTTGGCGGTGGCGGCGACGGAAGTGCAGAGGCTTGGTTGATATAAGACGGTTGCGCGGTGTGCAAAAACTCTTCCTATTCTTATTATCCCGTGCTCTGTTGCCTCCCAGCGTGATGTCGATTTGAACAAATCTGCGAAATAAATTTCGGCGAGGAACCTTGAAAAACATTTGGTCTATTGCGTTTTATTCTTGCCGGCTCTGGGTCGGACTAAACATCCGCATACAAGATCGGCAGGAAGATAGAGGAAGCAGACGTTGGACGACGCACTGAATGATCTAATTTCACTATGTCCACACGCATTCGTTTGTGCCAGCAGAGCCGTCAGTCCTCGTTTGACATTTCGGGGAGGGGTGGAACACATGTTGTTTGTTCGGCACGCGAAAGGTATTGGAGTACAAACTAATTGAGGTTTTTCCTTGACCTGAATAGGAGATTTTGGTCATCGGCAAACACAAACCCGGTGGTGTGTGGGATGCTTGCGTGCTTCAAAGAATTGGGCCGTCATTGCGACTGAGTGCTAGAATAAGCTTAGTAAGTACCGGTCAACTGGTGCCAGATGACAGTGTGACCTAAATTCAATTGATGATTTTTTTTTTTGACATTTCGAAGATTTGCAAAAAATATTTCGGGACAGGAGGATATTGATGTTTAAAATAGTATCTAGAACATTTCGAGAATATGATAACGTTTTTTTTTCAGAACATTGAATTCCTCAATTGTTTCCAATCATGCTATTTGCTTTCAAGTGACTTAAGTCTCTGAAGAAGAGAAGATAATATTTAAGTTACATTCATAACTTCTAACTTATTTTTTTAAACGATTGTTTTTTAATGATTTATATAATTCTTATTCTGATTTTCATGTCAAGTCTTTTGCTTTCACAAATAGTTTATTGCTTGCTCTCAATTGTTCTAAAAGCAGTTCCACAGTTTTTAATTGAAAGTGTTCGATGCTAACACCAATTCAAATACAGAACATTTGATTCTGCGATGGATCGCCCTGGCAGAGACAGGAAACAGAATCATACAAAAACGCCAGAATCACCATCAGGGAAATACAAGAGATCGTTCCGCTACCGATTTCCGATCAAACTATTCGTCGGAGGATCATAGATCATGGTTTATAAAACAAGTTTGCCAGGAAGTTGCCATATATCAGCAAAGCAGACAAATCCCAAAAGCTAAAATTTGCTCAGAAGCATGCCCAAGTAACAAGTTTAGTTCTATTCCTGCCGTATACCAACACCTCCTCTTAGTTCTTTAAAGCCGAAATTTGTATAGACGGTTGTGAAAACAAGTTAACAAAAACTTTTATAAGACCATAAAGATTTTGAAAATATTCCAGTGAAAGATGTTATAACTACTTGAGAACCTTCATAAAACATATGGCTGCCTTGAAACCAGCATACAGCTAAATGGCGACTTATGTCAAGCTTCACTGTGATATCGTGGTTGGTTTTTGTTGTTCTGCTTTGTTCGAGTCTCTGCTCTTCTGATTTATTTAGCATTAAATAATATCTAAGAAAAAAGTTCTAGTGTTGCGGGAAATTTTGATTGATAGCAAAATATCCGAACAAAATTGAGTTTTTTACAGCCTATCATACTCCAAATCATATGCACATTTAAATTTATGGTGAATAATGGCACGATAAGAGCCGAAAATTAATGCCCTTCGGAAATTATGCGAGTTTAGGATAACAACAAAAACAAAATTGAAACAAATATATTCTATAAAAACTTTTCATCGAACAATATACTTTTAATTGCTATATCACCATATCCTAAAATAAATTTGAAACATTTATGGTGGGCACTTTTTTGCCGATGACTGTATGTCAACCAATGCACGTTTCGGCACCAAATCTGCAAAATATGATCTTTTGGAGTATTGCCAAAAAAGAGTTCAGTTATATAGAAATTCTTATCAAAAATCCTAAAATAACACTGAGACGATAAGGCAAGGCGCTCCCCGGACATTCTTTTGAATGTAGCAAATTGCTTGTATTTTTGCTTACAGGCACATCGATTATCAGCTGTTATCACGTTGCGCAATTTACAGCTTTGTTGGTGAGCAACATTAATTCTCACGTGAATTCGACGTTCCAGAAATACTGCGAAAACAAAATGTTTGCTTTTTCATGCAGTAATCAAAGTAATTTTAGTGACTTTATTGATGAAAAAAGTGACTAAATGGTGACAACAGTAGCGAAGAAATGAGATGTAGTTTTTTTTTCCCAACCCATTTAGTCGCGACGCATCATTTTGTGAGCAGTGCTGTAAATTGTCATTTCGACCCAATGCGCTAAGTTTACCCACAATTCGTTCCAGAAGCTGATTTTTTGAATATTCGTATGACAAAATTGTTGTGCTTGATTCTTCTCATATATTTGGTTCACAATGTGTTGTTCTAACTTTAAAACCTTAGACGTGAGAGCACAATATATGAATATTCGAATGATATTCATAATATCCAAGTAACATTGTCAAAACCATCCAGCTTTATTAAGTTTTATTAAAGTTTTATCAAAGCCACTGGAAATCAATTTGGTTTTATTATGACACCAAGAGGTGCCAAAAGGTTTCATATTTTAGTCAGGTTTATGAAAACCTACACAGCTTGTTTAAAACGATCTTAAAACTTCGATTTCTCAAATTCCTTTTATTCCTAGCAAAGATTTTATTTCGACTTTATGAACTCATAAAATGCTGTTTTGAAATGCCGTCTTAGGACTCAGTCACATTATCTTTTTATGGTCAGTTGAAAAAGCATTATAAAACCATTTTGCCTCCAGTAAATGCATTAAACGGCAAATTGGCATTGAGGGAAGCTACCAAATAACCAAATAGTCATTGCGAAGATAATTAAATATAAGAAATAATTGAAATGTGGAATAAATGCACCAAATTTTAAATGTAATGCAAATGAACTGTAGATCGGAGACCAATTTCTGCATTTTTTTTTTAGATAAACTTATTGAATTCCATAAATTTTCAAAAAATTCATGATTTGTTTATCGAATATATTTGTTTTAATTTTGTCTTTGTGGTTGTAAACTGGCATAATTTCCAAGGCGAATTAATTTTCCGCTCTTATCGTGCCAATATTCACCACATAATTAAATGCGTATATGAGTTGGAGCATGATACGCTGTAAAAAAAACTCAATTTGTTTTGGATATTTTGGTATCAAACAAAATGTTGCGCAACATCAGTCCTTTTTTCTCAGATATTATTTACTGCTGAATTAATCAGAAGAGCAGAGAATCGAACAAAGCAGAACAGCAAAAACCAATCACGATATCACAGTTAAGTTTGACAGCTGTGGCCATTTGGTCGTATGCTGGTTTTCATGGCAGCCAATAGGTTTTATGAAGGTTCTCAAGTGGACAAGCATCTATCACTAGAAAATTTTCAAAATCTTTATGGTCTTATGAAGGTTTTATTAAATTGCTTCCACAACCGTCTATAGAGTGGGCCACTTTGTACAAATTTTGGCTTTAAAGAAGCATAGAGGAGGTGTTGGTAGATAAAACAGTTTTGAATGTAGTTTTATCACCAAAGTCGGGAGGAATGCTATACGGCAGAAATAAAACTTAAATTGTTACTTGGGATGTCAACTAAACTTTTATTCGATGAAAATCTACCCACATAAATCTTTCACTCTGCTTTGCTTGTAAATTTTTTTTGAAGATCTTAAAATCCTTCGTTAAATCTTCAACTTGTTTTTATCTACCTATGGTGTGCGCATCTTACGAAACCAAAACAAAATATTTGTTGCTACAAAGAACGACACATTTTTTTGGAAAGAAATCTACACAGCTATCATGTTTGAAAACTGTTGATATTGTTAAATTTTGAGAATCATAAAACCACGTATGGAGAGACAGCATTTTGGAAACTTCTTAACAATTTAGTTAATTTCATTGAATCAAAGAAATGAGGTAGAACTTAAACACATTTCAGAGATTTTCCACGGAACATTAAGGAAAGTGCAGAAATTGTTGTGGAAGCCAAAAAAATAAAATAAGGCAGAAATACAACAAATAGTATTGAGAAGAGAGACCTTAATTGGAGATTAGAATGACTTATAAAAATCCAGAGTTTTTGTTAAATGTCGAGAATCATACATTAGTTTTGAATATTTCAAAACAAAAATACAAAACTAACCACCTCATCGAAGGGCAGCGGACTAACAATTTAGAACACAAACTTCTAAAAAAATCGAGCACTCGATGCAAGTCGTAGATGAAATAGGCTTATTTTTCTAGTGCAATTTAAAGGAATTTGCTCGTGTGCTAGTGATAGTTTGAAAAAGTGTTTCAGTTTTTTTTTCCTAGTTATCAGCTTAAGCGTTAATTTAAATTTTCCTAGTTTTCCTATCAGTGAAATTAATTGGTGTTCTAAATTGTCAGATTTGAAACATACGTATTTATAGAAAACTCAAAGGTTTTTTTTAAAAGACAAAAGACATTTTTTATTCAAAGATTAGCAGAAAACTTCATATTTGTTACTAATAATTCCCACAATATTAGGAACTTCGGGAGCAAATAATTCAAAATTTCCTAGAAGTTTCAGACAAGATTACAAAATCTACATCCTTTTCTTGAAATTTTCAAAACTCTCTACAAGTTCAGGGTACTTTTGTATAGGACTTATTTTGGGATTGGAAAGAAGTTCATGAAGCATTGGATTTTAGTCTTTCAATTGTTGTGTGCATTCAGTACTTTTCGTACAAGCCTGAACATTTTTACAAAATATGTGGAGATAAAAAGTGTCGATAGGTTTTTATGGAAATGTTCTGGATATTTTTCAATATTTTATTTTGAATTTTATAATTTTGCTCGAAAACTCAAGTGAGGTCACTCAGATATTCATCCCAGATAATTTAATATAGTAAATTTGAAAGACCTTTAGGTTATATTAGGTTTCAATTCAGTTAGAATATCTCGTTGCAAAACTGTTGCAAAAATTGAAAGGTCTCATATATCATCCCCAGAAGGCTCATGTAAAATGTTTTTTTTTTCTTTTGCGATTCGCTAAAGGGTGTCCACGATGAAATTGCCACACACAAAATTGATTCGCAAAATTCGAGTTTTCATCCGATTGCCATCAAATTTTCAGGGATTGAGCAATAACTATTAAACTTCATTTTACCATTTTACTCGTATTTTATTTACAGTCCATACTCAAATGCCCGCACCTTGGCCTTAACCCCAGCCATAAGATTCTGCACAACCTGTGAATCAACCGTTTTTTGCATGTAAACCCATACTTTCTACAGTTCCTCGACTGTCTTCACTACCTTAGGTCGTTTAAGAAGGTGCTGCTTCATAATCGCCCAGTACTTCTCGATGGGGCGGAGCTCCGGAGTGTTGGGAGGGCTGAACATTTTCGGCACGAAATTGACCTTATTGTCCGCATAACACTTCAGCACGTCCTTGGAGTAGTGACATGAGGCCAAATCCGGCCAGAAGATTGTTGGGACGTTGTGGGCCTTCAGGAGAGGAAGCAGCCGCTTCTGGAGGCATTCTTTTATGTACACCTGTCCGTTCATCGTGTCCTGGGTCACGAAAGGTGCACTCCGCTTCCCGCACGTGCAGATGGCTTGCCAAACCAGGAATTTCTTCGCAAATTTGGACATCTTGTGTGCTCCGGAACGCTGAACTTATCGTTGGCCGTGAAAAACAGGTTGCCGGGGATCTGTTTGAAGTCGGCCTTCACATATGTTTCGTCGTCCATGATGCAGCATTCAACTTTCGTCAGCATGTTGAGGTACAACTTCCTGGCACGGGTTTTGGCGGACTTGTTCTGCTTCTCGTCGCGATTAGGGGCCTTTTGTACCTTGAACGTTCGAAGCCCAGCCTTAGTTTTGGCCTTCTGGACAAAACTTCGGCTTAGGTGCAGCTTCTTAGCCACATCTCGAACGGAGGCGTTCGGATTTCGGTTGAAGGCCCCAACTACGTGCTTGTGATTTTTGGTGTTGTACGGAATACTTTTTCCTTCACTTCTGGGCTTCCGATCGGTGGTCAACCGTTCCTCGAACCGCTTAATCACTCGCGACACCGTGGAATTTGCGATTCCCAACGTTTTAGCGATGGAACGATGCGAGAGATCCTTGTTCTCGTGATGAATGCGCAAGATTTTATCACGCACGAGCTGTTCTTTCGACTCCATTTCCGCGAGTTTTGATCACAGGACTTTAAAACTTGCAGGATGTAAATAATGCACTATGAACTAAATCCACCCAAATTTTCATTAAATTCTACCCAACGGTTAAAAAGTTAGAGCAATTTCATAGTGTGGCAATTTCATCGTGGACACCCTTTAGTTGTTGAAGTTTGTTTCCGATAGCCTCAATTGTCCAAATGACCAACTAAGTTCAGGCAGATTTCCTGGCCATTATGTTTAAAAGTATGCCCACACACTCTTGCTGATCAGAAAAGTCTAATGTGTTCCAGCTTCTTACCTTTTATTTGAAAGATACATTTTTTATATATTTTCAAATGTCAGTGGGTAGTCAGAATCATATGAAACAATACCCTACTTAACTGTTCTTGGCAGTGGTAGTCCTATGGTTCATCGATTTTAATTCTGATTAGCTTCCATTATTTTCCAGCTAGAATAACGTATGCTTGCGTAATAACATAGTGTGTTTCCTGTACTGATGATTCTTAGCACTGGCTTTTAGGGCCTGCTGCAACCCCCTGTATCGCCGGAGTACCATCGTGCACAGCACTGAGTCCCACGCTGGCACGAGTACGACGATCAGCCGCTCCTAGCATGGAGAAAAGACCCTATTTTGAGCCGCCCCTAACATGGATTTTAGATGCTCAGTTAGGCTGCACCCTTCGAAGAAAGGAGCCCCTTTTCTCTGACAGCATACGACCAAGCTCCCACCGGTGTTGGTTTCACGATCTTTTCTATGGTTACTTGTACTTAAGTATACTTAAGGGGAAGAAGATATAGGAGTTACTGGAAAAGAGGCAAAGGACCACAAAGTGGGGTCTATTTTATACCTACAGGCACCAGTACCAATAATAGGCAACTGTCTGTCATTTTCAAACCATAGTACAAGATGCAGGGGGGCGCAGCGAGCTAGATGGTTAGAGCAGGTGAACAAAACCTAGGAAGTGTATGACGCTCGAGAAACTGGAGACAACCAGCCCTAAACCGAGTTTCTTGGCGAAACATTGTGGCGCAGGTGCGGTCCTGAAGGGACATTGTACCAGCAAAAGTAAGTAACTTATACTCAAAAAGTGACAGATCGTTAACTGATTAATATTTTCAATAACGTCTACACACTGGACAAACTGTTATGAAATAAGCTATCGAAAATCTCTGCTGAGCCAATTCAATCGGTTTTAGAATGTACTGGTTAGTTTTTGTTTTCAGTCGGCGGCTCGATCGCACATCTCGAAACTATAACGTATCCAGTATCTCAGTATCGGTGGCTTCGTATCGCGTTAGGTTACATGCACTCGACTCATACGATGAGTCTTGAAGTGTTAGCTGGCATGGTGTCACTCTTGATCGATTTGCAGAATGCTAGTTCCTGAACCGTAATCGGAAATATTTGAGAAGCTTCTTGAGTTGAATCCTCAAACTAGCTTCATTACCTTGTCTCACTTGTACATAACTTGCCGAATATTGTCAACCGTGTTCGCTTCGACAATTCGGTTCATTTTGATTTTGATCCGACTTTGACAATTCGGTTCATTTTGATTAATCCCATCCCTGTAAAATTTTGCCAAGTTGATTCCACTGAAACATTCTTTTCTGACGGGTCATTGATAGAGGAGTCCACCAGGTTTGGTTTATACAATGAAATTCAAAGCGCTAATACACTTTACACTAGAAATTATTGCCTCTCTAACAGCGGATTAGTACTTCATTTTACGGATAGTCCCTGTTTGATAGAGGCTAGTCGGTCCATGAGGCCAGTAAAGCACTCCTCGTATTATTTCATGAAAATACAAGAGCAAGTCCTTCATCTTTGCGTTATTTTTACACCATACAAAGGTTCCTTCTCATTGATCAATTCCGGGCAATGAGAGAGCGGGCTCGCTTGTAAAGGTGGGCGCTAGGAAAGGCGATATTTATGATCGACAAAACGCCTTTAAAGTTTCTCCTTTTCCTATTTTTCGTCAACAATCACTAACTGGCAGCTTAAATGGAGTAAAGGAGATACTCATTTATACCGTGTTGGGCTGAATGTGGACAAAGTTACCAAGAAGCAGATCACGTCATTTGGTCATGTGCTGATTAGCGTGAAGTCATACATGAATTTCATGATTCCCGTCGGGCTCGAAGTGGACAACCCTATGTACTGGTTCGAGATATTTTGGCTTTACGTAATTTGGAGTTTATGAAAATTATTTATATATTTTTGACTAACATTTTTTCCACTCTTCCACTCTTAACTTTATTCTTTAAAACATTGATGTATAATGAAAAAAAAAATTGGCTCCATAAGGTTTCGTTAGATAAAAATAATAAATAAATAAACTTGTTCAAAAAAAAAACAAAAGTTTCCGATTTTGACCAGTCGTTTCTGTTACTTAACGCAGTCACATGTAAATGGGTCGGTCGTGACATTGCTGAATGGTTGAACTACGACTTCCTATACAATCCAGCCAAGTATGCCAATGTACCAATATGCGAGTACGCCACATACCACAAATAACCTCACCACGAAGGCGTTAATAGGATGAGCAAACTCTTGTAAGTAGTATCTGAATGCGCTTTGAATTGTCAGGTGATAATTGGTGAAACATGATCTAGATCATCTTGGACGGGTGCTAGCGTGCTAATCGGGTGTGTGCTGGATCAATTTCTCCTCATCATCCCAAATCTGTACAGCTACTACTGTTACCATGTTTGATACACATGGTACAGGATATCGTTTTCGTAATCACAAAAATACTCGATATCTTAGTCAGCGCTATAGATAACAATCCGAGGTTACAATAAAGAATAGCTTTGCATTCCCAGACAGGCGTTTTCAGACGAAGCAGACGACGTTTCACTCGCATTATTATTGCTATGGTACATGAAAGAAAGTTACTTAACATCTCACTCTCAGGCGACAGGTTCCATTTTTCCTGCTCGATGCATGCCGGTTCTATATTTAAAAGAAAAACACTCCACCTCAACTACGCCGCAAGTCAGCTGACGGAACAAAATTACTGCCCACTTGACAAAATGCTGACACAATTACAGAGATACAGACCATCGACTTACTGGCGCATAAGATGCGTCATACCTACTGTATGGGTGGGTCGGTGGGTCATCATCATTACACTTGAGAGCTACTCTAGAGAACGAGAGCTAGGTAAACAAGATCGGTGGCGCCTGGCCAGCTGCCAAGCAAGCAGCTGATGTCCACCGGAACGGAGCGGATTTCGACCAACCGGACGTGGCATACCACTCATACGATGTACTGACTGACCACCATCATCACCGCACTCGCGCTAAGCACGGATCTAATTAACTGTCACAAGTCTGCAGAATGTTCTCCACGGAGAGCGTTTCCCCTAAATAGACTGCCTAATTTCGAAACTGGGTTTGTTTTCAATAACCTCGACGTTTCTAACTTTAAATGAATCAATGCGTTCATCATCGTTGCATGCACGAACGCCGAGTGAAGTCTGAGTGTTTCAAGCAAAAAGTTCTAAATTTAAAATTCGCAAACCGCGAAAATTTGTGGTGTATGTGTTTCTGTCTGCCACTCTCGCTTTCGCGAAAACGATTTTGCACACGCAATGTCTTCTGTTTCTTCTTACTCTATACTGCTACTTGTTGTTTAATTCTTTCGAGTTGTGTTTATTCTACTTCTTCGGGGCATTTTTTTCTTTCGAAAATCCTTTGAGGCAAGTGTTTGCACAGAGATTTAGTCTTTATTTTTTTCTTCGGTTCGCTTTCCGGAACCACGATTATATTTCGAACACGTGTATTTTTTTCGTATGGCAAAAATTGAAACGAGGTCAACCGATGCCGAGACAGAGTATGCGTAGTATAAACAAACCGGTGTAAATACAAGAAAATACAATATTTTCGAACAACTTGAAATCATCTGCAGGGTTCTGTGTTGGCTCGCGCGTGGGGCAATACGGACAAATAAACATTCGGACGAGTTTTTTGCTATGAGCCGAGCATTGTTTTGTGACTTTACATGCCGGTTTAGTTTTTGCAGTCAGCCAACTTAGCTTGAATGCGCATATATATGCATACTTAGTTATATAAAACTATGGCTACTTCGTGGGACTTGCTATATTTCGGGTACAAATTTTCTGTAGATTTGTAGATGTTAAGCTCGTCCGAGTTTTGTTTCTTGATTGAAGTATCCCTCTGAAACTGTTTATAGAACTGTTTGTAGATATGTCCTTCTTCAGGTATTCAGTAAATAATAACTAACACAACAATAAGTAACTGTGTTTTGAAAAGCTTGGATAATCTTCAAAATGAGTAGTAATTAAACATACTTACAATCAGAGAAAGCCCGGGGTGGAAGTTGTCTCCATTCTATTCGAGCCATGGCTGCATTTTGCCGGCTTCGCAGTCTACTAAGGGTCCGCAAGTCGCATTCTACCTTATTGATCCACCTTGCTCGTTGCGCGCCTCTACTTCTTGTGCCTGTCGGTTCGTTTTCGAGAATCATTTTAACTGGGTTGTCGTCCTAAATGCTTACGACATGCCCAGCCCACCGCAGACGAGCGATTTTTGCGATGTATACGATGTGAGGTTCTCCCAGCAACTGATGGAATTCGTGGTCCATTCGCCTACTCCACGTTCCGTCTTCCATCTCCACTGTAGATCGTACGCAACACTTTACGTTCAAAGACACCAAGAGCATGTTGGTCCTCCACAAGCAATGTCCATGTTTCGTGGCAGTAGAGGACTACCGGTCTAATTAATGTCTTGTAGATGATCAACTTTGTAGTTCGGCGAACTGTGTTCGAGTCCTTCGGAGTCCAAAGTAGGCACGATTGCCAGCTATAATGCGCCTTCGTAGCTCTGTACTGGTGTCGTTATTGGCGGTCACCAATGATTCCAGATAAATGAATTCGTCTACCGCCTCGATCTGAATTCGTGGTGGGAGGCTAAAATTGTCGTCTCGTGAGCCTCTGTCCCTCGTGTATTTTGTTTTTATAAGCCCAATCCTACTTGCTTCAACCTTAAGTCTGATGTACGTTTCCGCCATCGTCTCTAAGTTACGTGCTACTATATCAACGTCATTGGTGAAGCCAAAAAGTTGGACAAACTTCCTGAAGATCCTGCCACTCGTGTCTATCCCCGCTCTTCGAATGACACCCTCCGTTGAAATGTTAAATAGCAAACACGACAATCCATCACCTTGCCGTAACTAAGTCAAATGTCAAGTGAACAAAGTCACTGTGAAGTTAAAAATGTGTTCCCATGCGGCAATCGTTGAAGACATTTGTTTTTTGAAAAAGCCAAAGAACCTACGCCACCTTGACTGGCTGTCAATTTCAAACCATGTACTTCTATTCAATTTCAAAACCTGCCGAGCTCTATCGGATCTATCGATACTTTCTCTTCATATCTTTGGTTCTAGCAGAAATTGCTGTTCACTACTGGGATCCCATGATATAGGGAAGATATTTCCAATTTCAAAACATTATAATTGAAATTTGGCGCACTGTACGCAATAAAAACATAATTAGTAATGAATTCCAATCGGACAATTTTTCAAATGGAATCAACCAATTATCTTCACAATTAATTCCTTATTTCTAATTTCAGTTACCAGTTGCTCGTATTCGCCGCGCATTGAATTTCGCATTTGTCATCCGGTGCTGGAAAACGAAATCCAAAATCTGATCAGTTCCGTTCACCGACGCATGCCACACATGACTGCCCCAATAAATAATCCGAAAATGGAATATTCGTGCGATGTCGCTGAGGCTCATGTCGTGTAGGAAGGTGGTCACTGACTATAGAGCCGTTCCCAGACTGCGCGTGAGCTGTTTTCGCGGTTTTAATTTGGTAACGCAGTGCTGCACGCTGTGCGACACTTGATTCAATACGAGTCTCAGTCTGTGGGGGCGTGCGTGTGTGGTTTTGCCGCCGGTGATTATTTAATTGTCCACCGCCATCGCCGTCTTGCATAGACTACTTAATCGAGTCGTCTCGTTCGTCTTGAGCAAAATCTATTTTTGGGCATCGCGCGGCGAACCATCTCTTCTTTCAAATGCAGCTGCTGATTGGTAGGTAGAAACGCACCGAGAGGCAAATTCGCTCAACCAGCCAATCTAAAGTGACTCAGAGCCGGGCCGATGTGTCCTTGAAGAGCACAGCACAGGAGATCGCTGTGCTGTGACTTTGATCGGGCGGATCATTTGTCGGACAGTGGGTTTAATTTAATTAAATCACCACTCATTAGCGTAAACGGGAGAAACGGTCCTCGTTGAAACGGCCTGCTGCATTAGAACTGGGTATTATGCGTAGAGCGAGTGGGGTTTGAGGTTAACAGATTCTGCAACTGAGCAGAGCAGAAATCACATCCATTCAATCATAAACATCAACGTTAAGTCCAGCCAGTGTGCAACTTGGAGGTCAACCGTCAGACTAGTGGGTCTGGTTTCATCTGGTATCCTTGAGTGCTGCTTTTCCATGAAAGCCGGCAAAACGTAATCCCGAAAGACTAGAGTAAACGAACCCTTAGTGGACGTAGTGGAGGCTTTGTCTAGCGGTTTCATCGACGCTATGATATGTTCGATTAACATATGCAACTTTTATCTTACATTACTTAAAAGCGTAACTAAACTTAGAAACTCCATTGACGAAGTGAAGTAACGTGCTAAAATTGATGACTCAGGAGTCTAGCATAATTATACATGATTGCTGGAGCAATCTAGTACTCACTGACAGCACGCTGCTAGATTTTTGTAGACAACCCAAGTAACATTTTAAGTTTTATGAATGCCTACAAGGGTGTTATAAAACGACATCCATAAAACCCTGGTCAAAGCATATTTGTCTTGATTTCTTCCCCCAAAAGCTCATAAAGACTAAAATTTGGCTAGTTGGCCCACCCTGGCAGAGGTCCTGAAGGGTATATTTTAGAGGCAGTTCTAGATTGGATTAAAATAAAAATATGACCGAATGAAAAACCGTTTGAAAACCAAATATAAACTACAATAAAAGCAATTTGACATTTATAAAAACCTGTTTCGTACCACTTTCTATAGACGCTTGACAAAACTACTCAAAAAAGTTTTATTCATATTATAATCGTATTCATAAATTTTATATAGTCTCAGAAGCGCGCTGTCTAAGATCAGATTGGAGAGGAAGTTATATTCTTCCAGAAGTTATATATAAATTCATTTCGACAAAAAAAAACTTCCGGTTGAAGACCGGAACCCGTCAGTATTTTCAAAGTGAAAAATTTATCTCAGCTTGATTTATCATAATTTATCACTAGCCTCAAATTTTAAGTGCCAAATAAAATTCACTGTGTAAAGTGCTTGAAAAGAGCTGAATTACTAAGTCGAAATACGTTGTACTTTCTATTTATTTTATATTTACAAAAAGTTTAATTCTTCATTGAAGCTAAAATGTTTGCTCAATCATTCTTATTTATTTATTTTTTTATCATACATAAACTGCTGTATAATAATAAACCGTGTCAATCGAAATATATCATGATGTATGGAACTTATAAACCTGCCACGAAGATTGGAATAAAAATGGCAGCGGCATTAACATTGATTTTTAATGAGCCATTATTGAAAATGCTGTTTTGTTTTCGTGAAAACATCTATAAATATATCATGTTTTGATGTGGCATTTATGTAAATAATTTTAACTTAACTGTTTTTTAGCAAAGCTATTTTGCTACATGCAAGACCGTTTAGCTGTCAAACAGCTTATATGGTAACCAAGCTGCTGCTAGAAAAGAGTTTGGTTCAAGCTACATCAAAACTTAGTCCGCAGGAAAGAAATTTATTCGAAAAAGAACGGGGAATGCCGTACAAAATAGTGCAGACAATTGAACAAGGCGAAACATGCCTTCCGATTATTCCATCTGGATCATCTGAAAAAACTTTCTCAATACTGGATATGAGACCATGATGCCAGAATTGTTCTTCGGCGATGCTTTGGATTGATAAATTCTGTGGAGTTTTCACAAGAGTGCGAGGATCTCACAGCAGAACTTTAGAAAGACGAGTATTAAGAATGCCCAATAGTTGTTTCAGTGTGTTGTGTTTTATATTGAAAGTTACATCCCAAATTGATGTTTTTCAACATTTCATTTTCTTCATTAGAAAAATCATGTTCTTCGTCTTCAAAACCACTTGGATACACTCCATCATTTTGAGAATTATGTTCTTGATCATTCTGGTAACCGGACTTGTAACGAAATTGATGAATGATAAAATCACCGTGGTCCGTAACCGACTTTTCCGAAATAACAGTTTATCCGATAAGTTTGAATTCAAATGGTCCAACGGCTCCGAGCGGCTCTGCTGGCGTTGTAACGGATCGGGCATTATCAACTGACTGATGTCGTTTTTTCATCGAACTTACTTGATGGGTAGTTGGCAAATCATTCTTCAGAATGCTTAAGAAGTTTTGCTTAATTTTTCGCTTAAACGTGCCGCTTGTTTTCACTTTTTTAAGTTTGTTGCTAATCCATCTTTGTTTTATTTTATTATGACAACAAAGGTAGAGCATCTTACCATACACTTTATGTAGTTCAAAATGCTACAATATATGCTGTATGCTCACGTCAGAAGCCAAATGGCTTAATGATGGTTTTTTATAATGATAAAGCGTGCTTATGATTTTTTTTTTCATTACTCTGCTAAACAAATATGAACGAGCTTTATTATTGACATACTAAACGGTTTTATGAGGGAATAGATTTCCTCGTCAATTATTTTTAAAAGCTAGACTGTTTTTGAATACACCTTTCTGCTAGAAAAGGTTATAAAAACAGCCAAAAGTAAAATAATCAACTATACATCTTTTGCATCATTGAAAGCCGCTTTTAAACAAAATAGCATGTGTATTGCAGTAATAAAGCCCTTATAAATTAGAACAAAAGCTAAAAGGCAGTAGGATTACTACTTGGGAATTATCATTTTGCATTGGCCAAAACATATGCAACTTTTTTATGTCACTTGCCTAAGTGTACCTAAGTACCTAAGTGTACCTAATAACCTCGCAGAAAAGTTTCATTTTAAAGCTAAACTCATGTATATATGATGATTGCGCGAAGCATCAAGAAAGATCCAGAAGGAATTAAAGTTGCCTGTGTTGAACCGGAAAATCAGGAGACGTGCTGTTGCTGCCGGATTATTTCCCCGGCGTCCTGCCAATAAAAATCTGATATCGGTGAAAAACCAAAAGAAACGGCTCCTGTTGGTTCGATCTCACATAACATGTAGTGTGCAGAAATGACGATCGGTACTGTTCAGTGATGAGTCGAACTTCAACATCATTGGAAGCGATGCAATCGGAACGCTTGGCGTCACGATACTGCCAGAAGACTGTCAAACATGGCGGAGGAAATGTGATGGTCTGGGGAAGTTTTTCTGCGAATGGTCTGATGATATTACGGATCGTTTCATGTACAATGGTATTATCAAAGATGTTATGCTACCGTATGCAGAGTGGAATATGCCAAAAAAATTGATTTTTCAACACGATAACGACCCCAAATACACGGCCAAAGTCGTCAAACAGTGGTTTTAGCGTAACAATGTAATAGTTATGGATTGGCCACCGCAGTCTCCGGATTTCAACCCAATAGAGAACCTTTGAGAGATCGTAAATTGAAGAATCAACCGCGAAAATGTGCGCAATAAGGATCTACTGTTTAAGCAAATCCAAAAAGCTTGGCAGAGATCCCACAGAGCATAATTGACAACTTGGTTCACTCCAAGTCGCAAAGGTACAAGGCTGTAATCGACAATAATGGATTCGCAAAGAAATATTAAAAGCCGAGGACAATCTGGTGGCTAATATACGAAGTTGCATTTGTTTTGTTCATGAGGATACATTCTTGGTTTGATCATTTGATAATATTATCATTGTTTGTGAATAAATTCGACACAATAAATTTGGATTATGTTTATTTTAATCACCACAGACATGCACTTTTTCTTTTGTTAGCTTACCACAAATTTTTACTGTCCAATTTAATGATCGTTTTTGGTTGTTTGCATATGTTTTGTCCAACACTGTACATTGTTAGTCGATACAACGTAATCATTGAATACACGGTGAAAGAAAATGAATTCTTTAATTTATCAATCTCAACATTAGGTTTTGAAACTTACATAAAACCCAAATGATTGAAATGTTTGAAATCCCGAAACATTAAAAAAATCGTGCCTCAGATTACTTAAAAGTGCTGAAGCAAATGCTTGGAATTGGTCAAGTTGTTCCGATGGGTAACCATTAAAAGTTCATTACTGAATTTTCCGAAACACTTTGGCCGCACTCGGACATATTTGTCTAATACGCTGGAATTAATGGCAAAAAAAATCCTATAATGTCTATTGATTTTAATAAAATAGAAATAAGTCTTCTAGAAAATTCTTAAACTGGATCACAGTTAAACTCTCGATTGGTGCATTGGACGTGGTGCTATTGAACAACATTGTATAATTCTACGTGATATCTTTTGTTACTGGGCATATGGAGAGTTGCTGTCAATGGCTATAGTCATAAAGAAAGCATAACCTCTAAATTTCTGATTGAATTGAAAAGTTTCGTTTGTTTACTTTTCATTACAACTATAAAGTCCAAGCCTTCTATTGACGTCAACGACAGATCTAAGCAAAAACGATAGCCAGATAACCTTGAACACCAGTTGTCATGGTGTCTCGAATCTACAGTTGCCTCTTGAGGAATATCCTCCATAAAATCCAAAAATTTTGCCCTATATCACACAGAATTCGCATGCGGAGGATGCCGGTGTTACACAAGAAAGTATGCGTTCGTCTTTTCACACGAAAAAGTAACTGAATGTGGTTTAGCCACTGCTCTCGGTGTACACATACCAGTCAACTACAAATACGGTGAAGATGACGACAACGACGACGGACACCGCCACCGCGCCGGTTGCTATAGCAGTGTTGCTGTTGGTTGGGGGGCCGCCAGATGAAAACGAAAGTGATGAGATAAAGTTTCGCTCGTTTGTTTTTGATTCGCTCGCTCGTCGTCGTCGTACTCTTCGGCAGAGTCTGGCCCTCCCCGAGTCAATCGAATGCACGCGGCTCTAAGAATAGAAACCGTGCCGAGTCTGTATGTTACAAGTGCGATTCTGTTATCTGCACCGCGGCACAATTGTTATGGGAGATCGCAGCTGCTGCAGCTGTTTGTCTGCTACTACTAGTCTGTGGTATGGGCGCAAAAAAAAGAAGACCACTACGGAGCAAAAATCCTTGAAAATGTGAAAGCATTTCTTCGAACCATTTGGGAAGATGGAACGTAGTGAACCAATCATGTTGTGTATGCACGGAAAGAATCGTTTTCTAGGCGCTGAGTACATTCTTTAGATTTGTTTAGAAATTCAACGCAGTTTCGCTAAACCACTTTTTAGCGAAACTGGGAACAATTTCTAAAGAAATTTAAAGATAGCACTAAAGCGCTGGGTAAATGATTCTCTCCGTGTTTTTACTAAACTTCCCAACTAACATCGGTGTTGAATTAGAGCTTGTTCAAGCAAATTTGGAGAAGCTATTCAGCTGTTTCTTCTAGAATAGCTGAATAGCTTCTCCAAATTTGTTTGAACAAGCTCTAATTCAACACCGATGTTTGTTGGGTTGTCACTAATAAAATGCGAAATCGAAAATACACCTAAAACTAGGAGAGTTTGTTTTATTTTGCACACACTCGTTGTGTTGAAATTTCAACCAAGTTAAGGTACTCAACCCGACAGTATTTTTGTACATTGCCGTCTGCATGTCTAATGCAGATCTGGTGGTGTCAATTAAGCTCATTCTAAGATTTTCCCTACTAACCGGCAAAACATGACATTACAAAACAGATGAGTTTTTTTTTGGAGGCTTTGTTTCTCGAAATCAACGTGCAAACTTTCTTCCTCACCGTGTGTTTGGAGACCACATTTTTCACGCGCCTTCACATTTTTAGTTACCGACATGGCCGCCTCTGCGGAATAAAAAAATAAAACCAACAGAAACTTAACGAAGACAACGATGGGATAAATATTTCATGTTTTCTTAACCTTGAATGCTTAACAGTATTCTTGAGTAGGTTCTGATCTTCCGTGGTTTCTGATTGCTGCATCGTTGTGCATAATTATTGATTTTGGAGTAATCAAATCTGTGGCTTTTTTTAACAGGTAGTCTCATTGGTTTTCGGTTTTCAATTTATTCGTTTCACAAGAATGCCCATTAATAAAGGAATATCTGGTGGGGATGTTTTCTTTTAACATTTATTTTCATTTTCTAACCCTACATTGTTTTAGCAGTTAACATTTTCTCAATTAATTAGTGTGGATATGTTGCAACTGATACCATTTCATGACAACAAAAGCATAGATTTGCATATTGTGTAGAATTCGAATTGTAAGCCGTTTAAATTATTGCGCACCGGAATGTGCACGAGGCTAGACTGTGCGGTGTAGACTCTCCGAATTTCAATTCCGGGTGCTAAAGAAAACATGTGTCTCGACGACCAACTGACGTGTCAAAAAAAAAAGGAGTATGTTCCCACTCGTGTGCGCAATTCTCGAAGGGACGTGGATTCAAGATTGCGCTGTGCTTTATCAGCTGTTTATCTCGTGGGGCCAAAAGGTTAATCTTTGTCACAGTTTGGAAGAGAAATGGGTATACTTGGGTAAAGTTCTTTTTGCGGTTATTCGGCCAATGCATCATATGGATAAACATGGTCACATCAATGAAGAATCGGAAGAATTTAACCGTTCCTGATGGTTCCTCACCTTGTTGAACTTTGCTGCGATAGGAAACAAAGTCAAAATGCAATTTCTTACCTGAAACGAAAAAAGAATATCAAACATTAGTAGGCTGTTGCAGTTCAGGGGCTGGATAGTCACGAAGGAAATCAATATAGTTTTTGGCTCAGGAAGTACCAGCTTTTCGGTCCCAAGGTCACTAAATAATCCATGAAAACAAAACTCACAACAAACAACCCGTTAAATATTATGTCAAAATAATACCGCGAATCAAAACAAAAACGAAGATTCTTGTACCGAAAAGTGCCGGAATATATTGCATGGCGTAAGGTGCAAAGTGTACTTGGGACCAAGGTCTTCTGAAGCAGTGAGCCAATTTTAAATCGTGAGTTTCCTTGGTTTTGCTACGTAGAAATTAAGGAATATATATTCATAAAAAAAGTGGCCCAATGAATTATGCTGCTAAGATGTGGTAAACTTTTTTCGTCGATATGTACAATCATTAGAATGGTTGGCTGCCGACGGTTGCTATTCCGTTATGATCCACCCTTTCCTGCTGTAGACACAGACACAGCTGTACACAGACCGAAAGAATTATTATTTTTGGACTGTCATACATCCTTGATGTGTCAACACTGCAACAGAATAATTAATCACAACAAAATCAATTTCAATCAGTTGGTGACTCCTGAAATCATCTATCGTTGACCAATCAAAGAACGCAAAATTTGTGCGTGCACTCTTCGTGGGGCTCATTTACTTCAGCAACGGTTAGGCAACGTTATGATGATTTCGATGTACGGAACATCATGTTAGAATGCTACCACCAGCGCGATTAGGCAAACAATCAAAACACCATTTACACAAGGAAAATAGCCAATTTTCAATATTCACACGCTTTAAAATGACACAAAGAACACACTTTGACCTGGAGGAAGAATATCAACACACAAAAAGTAAGTTGAACTGTTAGAACCTCCCCTCCTGAAGCTGGGACGGAACAACAACGAAAACATACACCAGAGCATAATACAGATAATGGCTCGCGACAGCCATGCTAATTAGGGGACTTCGAGCATCGCATCTACTTTTGCGTTAACAGAGAGTTTGTAATTTGACTTTGTTTTGAATTAAATCTTGATACAACTCTATACTTTATTCGCGAAAACAATGTAGCGAAAGAAAAACAAAAAAATGTTCAGAGCATAAAGGTACCCGCAAAGCTAAATCGTGTTGATAAATGCATCAATGAGCTGAACCCACAAAGCTGCGTTGACTTTGAAATTATCCAAAATTGACAAACTGACGCACCGTCCAAGTGAAGTCGCCGTGGAGAGATGTTGGTAGAACAGCAATTTGAAATACATCACTCTTTTGAGCATGAGCATGAGCATGATTGCCCGCCCGAGGTCAGCTGTTATTACAGAGAGAACCAACAGATGATAGTTGGGACTAACATACATCCTCAATATGTAATAACTGGTGATCCCAAACTAACGCAATACCGGCGCCGGCCCCGCCCGAATGCAGGTCAAATAAGGAAAGGGTAGGAGTATATTGACGTGATACTCGCATTATTGGAAGCCGAAGAGTCCTCTGCACTTCACGAGAAATCACTGGGATGTTGGATAACAGGATTGGGTAACAGCAGGGTTTGTTTTGGTGTACGATAAGCTTGGACAGCGAATATTTAAATATTAGTACCGATTTCCGATTTGTACCGATTTATACTAACAATAAGGAAGCAGCTTTTTTCTGTGCTCACTTGATCGCTCGCGCCACCGTTCAATAGGTAACGGAAACAAAAGAAAACGCGATTGGTGTTTGGATTTGTGGCTTCCGATGGCAAATAAAAAATGAACCTGGTGTTCATTCCAAAAGGCGACAAAGTAAACACGGAGGTCTATATCGGGATTTTAAGTAAGTATGTTCTTCCGTGGATCAAAGAGCAGTACAGTCAGAAGCCAAGTATTGTATTTCAATAAAATGGGACTCTGTGCCACAGCACTCAGGAGTGATTGCAAGAGCATCTGCCGTACTGGGCGAACGATATGTGGCCGCTATCGCCCAATCCTAATCCGCTGGATTGCTCAGTATGGCGCGTCATGAAGACCAAAACCCTGTTCTAAACGCCACCCGTGTACAGCAAGGCTCGACAAGCATGAACTGTAGAGAACTGGATCCAGGCTACATTGTTGGGACCTGCCGTACGTCCCGGAAGTGTGTGGAGGCCTTAATTGCAACTGGAAACTCGATAGATGATTAACATAGTTTAAGACGGTCAGACACATTGAATAAATAGAAAAAATCGAAACCGAAATTTTTGAGATCTTTTTAAATTTTGACATTGCTTAATAGATTACCAAATAAGTGCGTTTTCAATCAAGCAGCATATTCTCACGCAATTTCGAAACAGTTTGCGTATCAAGGCAGAAAAGGGTGGCATTTTTTCATTCTGTTTTCAAACATTTGCTTGAACTGTACCTAAAAATGATTGCTACCCGAGTAGAGTTTGAGATCGAATAGAAAACTTAATATGATGTTGTGATTTTGCTGATGATGATTACTCAGGTTGGTCGATTTGGTAGTTTTAACGGTTAAAAGATCAAAATATACAGCAAACATTTATTGAATAGTCAATTTGCTTTACATTTTTCCCGTTGAATGGAAAATGAGTATTCCATTTGATGATCTGTCAATACATTGAAAACAAAGCTACTTTTCTCGAAGAAAAGTGAACTCAAGATTACAGCAAGATGAAAACTAAAGTTGTTATCAAATTTGACAATGGTAAAGTGAAATCAAATTTTGATTTCAATTTGATGTTGATTTCAAAGAGGTTTTCGAATTGCTATTTTTATAATGCTAGACTTTACTGGGATAGTGTGCGGTCCACAAAATTTCGCAACACTTTGTGAAAATTTACATTTACCACCACTGGGCGTTTAAAAAAAAACCTCAGATTGAAAGGCACATTAATACGCACAACTCGAAAAATAATATAAATTTCTGTTCAATATCATGCACATAAATCGAGCTTCACACAACATCTATATTTCGTGTTCTTAGAAATTTCATAAATTAAATATTCTAAAATATTCTATGCAAAACCCCTTATTTCCTAGCCATATTTTATGCAAGTTGCTGTGAAGTCATGAGAAATACACGCATTAATATTTACATCACAATGGAAATTCTTTTTTTTTCGGTGCGGAAGTAATAAGAGAATAAGCTTGCACTACACGAATATCAAGGGCACTAGAATTTGGAATGTGATTTTTTGTTCTTGTTACTAAGATGCTAAGATATAAGAAACGGCAGCAGGGTAAATGCACCCTTCATTTTGGGAAAATGCTCCTTAAACTTTGGAAAAATGCTCCTTAGATGCGTTTGTCGGTATAATGCAATCGGAGGTATTTATCTTCTGGTTGGCGCTTGCCGGTTGTTTTGACGGGTCTTAAGTTTCTTCAAGATTGTATAGCGGAGCCTCGCTCCGCAATCTTCGAGGTAGTTTTGACAGGTTTAAATTTCATTTTGACGAGTCTTAATTTCATTTTGAAGAGTCTTAATTTCGTTTTGACGACTCTTAAATTCAGAAACTTAAAACCCGTCAAAACTATACAATCTTGAAGAAACTGAAGACCCGTCAAAACACCCGGCAAGCGCTAACCAGAGGGTTAATACCTCCGATTGCATTATGCCGGGCAAACGCATCTAAGGAGCATTTTTCCAAAGTTTAAGGAGCATTTCCTCAAAAAGAAGGGTGCATTTACCCTTTGCCATAAGAAACAATATAGGGTTGTGTTAACATCTTCAAAATTAAAAAAAATTTAAGACATGATTAAAGAGTAAAGTTAATTTGAAGATGAATTTGTATCATATAAAATAGCGTGAAGTTTATAATGACAAAAAATAAACAAAAAAACGTCGGGAAAGAATGCTGAAGAAAACAGAGGCGTTTCGTGAGCAAATGTTGATCCTGTTCAGGGAGTTCAAATTTCAAGAACTGCACTTAATCGAGTAGATATCATTATTTTATTCTAAAAGCCAAAAATAATGTCAAAGAGAACTCACAAATACGTCCCTATAGGCATTCCGAAGAAGCCTTTTAATTTTTACACATTATCTCGTGCTTACAGTTCGTTTATTGAGTATCCTCATTCGTACTTACGTAACCGAACGGATTTTTTATTGATTATAAATGCTAGTTTAACACGGCAACATTCGATATTCGAAGTGGCCGATCGATTCGAATGCGTCCATCTGTGAATATTCCATTTTATATGCAACATTGTATTTACTCGGCTAGTATCAGGCTTCCGTTTTAGAGTTGACGAATGACCCAAACCGATATTACAATCTAAAACACATTAAATTACTTTATAAAATCAAAAGTCTTTCCATTGTTTGTGAAAACCCACTTTGCTTTTTTCGTCGTACAAGTTTGGACAAAATTAAAGACTTGAGTCTCATTAATTTTACGATTTTTAAACCCTACAGTTGAGAAATAAATATATATCAATGCTTGATACTTTAAGCATAGATTAAATGTGATTCCAATTCCTTGGGATTTTTCCATATTTCCGTTTATAAACTAAGGTCAAACTATTACCCCACCTTTCTTTTAGAGCATTTCGCTTAATCTTCAACTCGTTGCTCTAACGGATGGTTGGTTCTTCCTACGCATTTTTCTTCTTCCTCCATTACACCAACACCCAGTAGTGCTTCATGACACCCTTAGTTCATAACATGGAAGTTTTACGACATGGTTGTAATCATAAAATAATGAAATCACCGATCAATTGTGCTCTCCGGAATTACCCAACCCAGCCAGTTTGACTGTAATTCACACGCTTGTTGTTAAGC
Organism: Aedes koreicus; assembly: GCA_024533555.2. NCBI lineage: Eukaryota > Metazoa > Arthropoda > Insecta > Diptera > Culicidae > Aedes > Aedes koreicus. The sequence goes on along the minus strand of JAHHFK020001264.1, from coordinate 84,101 downwards.
TATAGTAAGGAAGGTGCGGCGATGGCGTTAATCCCAACACAACAGCAAAAATTACCTTCCGTTTAATCCGGTGCTTAGGCTTATAAAGGCAAATACACCTCAAAATCAGTCGCAGAAAGCTCTTCCCACCGCCGTGCATTGCATTCATTATATCCCGAATGCATTTTGTATCCTCGTCGCGAAGCACTAAAAATAACTATTGTGGCTGCACTTCCTTCCCACACATACACACAAATCATAATGTTCCTCAGGCTGCTTTTTAATCACGAGACTGTCGTCGTCGTCGGGCTTACATGGGGGTACATCGTCGTCGTCATTGCAGTCACAGTTTTGTGTTCATTACTTCTCACTGCATTGCTCTAGGTCAATATACGCCTCGGCCCGACAAACCAAGCCGACTGCAGTTGCATCCATAAGTGCGGGCAGAGAGGAGATGTGAGTAGGTAGACGGATGGGAAACCATATTGCCACACATATCATAGCATTTTTCGAGCGCGTCATCCTCGTCAACAATCAACGTCATCATCGTTTGCCCGTAGTACTTTTCTTTCATTTACCCCTCACTCTCCAAATGCCAATGTCTTTTCCTCTTCTCGGCACAAAATTTATAAATAAACATATCGTACATTTTTATTTTTATGTTCCTACTCTACTGCACCAACAACGCAATACAACGGTTGCATATGATGCAGTTGTTATTTTCTTTTAAATGCATTACATTCTTCCCGGGTTCATCGCTGTTCCCGTTGTTAGTCGACGTTTCACCGGCAATAACAAACTGCGATGCGTCTTATATGTTATTACTTCTTTTCTGTGCACTCTTGGTACAATTTATTGTTTTGCTACGGTGCAATATTGCTCTATCCAATACCGACGCCAACGTCATCCCACATGTCGATAACGGCGACCAAAGACCACTATTAGAACAGTTCATGCATACGCACTTCTTATGTTGTTTTTCCATAAGCGGAGACTGCCCGTCTAACCTTTTACCGCGAGCCGAACTCCAACGGAAGACGCAAATTAGACACTCACTCTAAACGGTCGCAATTTGTGTGGTGTGCCGGAACGAGCAAGGACAAAACAACCATCAGTAGATTTTGCTGGATTGGATTGGAGACCTGCATTGCTCTGGGCTACCTTATGGGGGTAAGCAGTGATATGAGACATTCGAGGTGCCATTTATGCTTCTGTATGATGAAGACAAAGTGTTCCATTTGAGTGATTACTACCTACATGTACCATAGAAAAAGATCTCGATGCACTGATGCATGCTGTGGCGCAGGTGAAATCCAGTAATTAATGTGATAGTTTTGACCCTTTTTAGAATGGTTCACCGATCAGCCACAGTAACGCACCAGACCATTCTCTCACGGAGTTGTTGTCCAACACTGTTAAAGATGATTTCATAGATCTAAAGTCTCACGATACTCACACTAGAGTAATCAGCAAATCTATTTACAGTCGTTATCCAGAAATAATTGTCACGTGAGATATGGAGAACCATGGCTAATGATAGTCACTTTGAGGTGAGAAACTGGTTCATAGTTATATATAAGAACTGGTTCATGGTAATACATAAGAAAATAAAGTATCGAAAACTGCTGTTTCGCCGAGAAGTTATTGAAGGCCCCAACTGTAAAATGTGCCCCGGAGAACTGGAGACCATAATACACAAGCCTTTCCGTTGTCAACGAGTCAGAGATTCAACGGAGGCAGATTATAACACAAGAGCCTAATTGAAAAACTAGGAAAATTTAAATTATAGGAAAACATGAATTAGCACTTCACTTGATCACTTTTTCTAAAAAAATAAAAAACTGAAACACCTTTTTAAACTATCACTAGTAAACGCGAGCAAATTCCGTAAAATTCCACTACAGGTAGCTTATCTTTTGACAGATAGGCCTTTTTCGTCGCAATACTGACCAATTGAAGAATTTTGAGCATTGACCAAGGCACATATCAGGAAACATATCTCGGCAGCAGACACCATTCAAAAGTTTGAAAAAGATTCGATGACAGTTTCAAAACTTGTCGCAAAGAAGTCTGTGCTAAGTCTTATGAAGAACATTCGACGGAAGGTGCGCCAGCTAGCAGATATTGAGAACACTAACCTGATGCGCTTCTCTAATGTTAACAGTTTGTGTAATAAAAATCGAATGTCCAAAACTTGTGTAGTATTTTTACTGAAAACTGGGCGTTTGCATACTTTCTGGGGCACTTTACTTCATAAAATTTGGAAACATTTGGGGCTATCCATATACCACGTGGACTGGATTTGGCCGATTTCTGACACCCCCTCCCCCTGAGTGGACAATCAGTCATATAATTTTTCAATAGAATGTATGGATCGTAGACACTTGCTAACCCCCTCCCCTCCCCCAAACAAATTTCCTGAAAATTGATTGCATTAAATTTAAAATTTGGTGCATTTATTTTTCCACAGTTTTGCCAAAAAGCCAATTTATCTTCGAAATGACTAGTATAAAACTATTTGGTCATGTTTTTTGCCGTTTTAAATCCCCCAATGCCAATTTTTCGATTAATGCATTTAGTGGGGGCAAAATGGTTTTAAAATGCTTTTTTAACTGACTAATAAGATGACATGAATGAGTCCAAAAACGGCATTTAAAAACAGCATTTTACGAGTTCATAAAGTCGAAATAAAACCTTCGATAGGAGTAAAAGCTATTTGAGAATACAAGATTTTAGGACCAGGACCGCTGTAATCAAGCTGGTTCTCAAAAACCTGACAAAAATATGAAACTTATTCGCACCTCTTGGTGGCATAATAAAACCAAATTAATTTCTAGTGGCTTTCATAAAACTTTATTAAAAGTTAATAAAGTTGGATGGTTTTGGTAATATTACTTGGGTTGTGTTCTTCAAGTTTAAAGACTGACATAAAGCTATGTCCATTTAAAATCCGGAAGAATTCTGTATCTCGGTAACGAATTGACATACATATAAGCTTAATACATCAAAATAAATGTAATTTACTGTACTTTAAGGAAAAAATATCAATACAAATCATTTCTCTTTGTTTCTAATGAAAATTCGCACTTTCTTCATTATTCCTCCCATTAAAAGCTGCACACCTCCGTAGTCAACTTCCTTGGCACATTTGTTCCACATTTTGGTCATCTGAGTCGCGTCCCGAGCCGTTTTTCCACTTTTCTTAAGCTTCCGCTTCATTATAGCCCAAAATCTCTCGATGGGCCGGAACTGCGGGCAGTTGGGGGGATTTATGTTTTTATCGATGAAATCTACGTTTTTATCGCGGTACCACTGGATGACTTCCCGGCTGTAGTGGCAACTCGCCAAATCTGGCCAAAACTTCACGGGACCTTTATGGGCTTTAATGAAAGATAATACGCGGTTCTTGAGGCATTCTTCCCTGTACAGCTTCGAGTCCATCGTCTTATTCGTCACGAACACTTTGGCCTTTACTCCGCAGCTGCATATCCCTTGCCAAATCATCAGTTTTTTTTTGGCAAATTTGTCCATAAGAGCAAACTTAAACTTCGCAGGAACATCTCCCCGTGCCGTCGTCATGTAGAATTTTTGGCGAGGAAGCTGTCAGAAATCCATTTTGATGTAGGTTTCATCGTCGATGAGCAAGCATCCTTGGTACTTCGTCAAAACCTGCTGGTACAATTTCCGAGCTCGAGTTTTGGTGACGAAACTTTGCTTCAACGTTCTGTTTGGTTGCTTGCTGGCTCGATAAGAACGATGTCCTGCTCGCAAACGAATTATTCGAACGGTACTGCGAGTAGCAGCGTATTTTTGTGCGATTTCATTATCTGATAGTCCAGGGTTTGCTCTGACGGTTCTCAACACCTTCTGGTTCAGCTTGCGGTCATATGTTCCACTACGACGCTTACCTTGAGGCACTCGATCCACGCTCTTTCGCTCCCTGAAACGTTTGAGCACATCATACACGGTTTATTTGGCAATTTTCAACGTTTTTGCGCTTTTTATTGCGGACCACGTTGGATTATCAAAGTGGGTGTGCAGAATTTTTTTTCTCCTCTCGGCTTCCATTTGGAATAACTTTTGACTTACTGCACGAAACACCGTGAAATTTATACCACAGAAAGTGGGCGCCTAGGTTAACAAACCGCTGCAAAAGAGTTCTTGCAGCGGTCACTTTCCGTGCCGCTGCAAACAATAAGTGATTCCGGATTGTAACTGGACAGAACTTTATTGCAGCTTTATATCATCCGATAGAGTAGGTTTAATTTAAAATTATTTAAGAACAATGAAAATCGACCTAGATATGGCCGTTGTACCAACACGTTCTTATAGCGTCTGTGATAAACACAATTCAATCACCGATTGTTTTGGTTTGCTCTGTAAAGATTTAACATATGAAGGAAAGGTTTGGCTAACAAAGGAAAGTAGCGGAAGCGACGATTATTTTCACAAAAATGAATTTTTTTTTGTTCAGGGTTGTAACAAGAACTTTAACAAAATTCGCACCATCTTTTTTTTAACTAGTTCATTTATCTGCTAGGCTCAATTGCGTTAGCTTTGCGGAGCCGATATTTCATTGGTTTTTTTTTGGCACAAAATGAATTAATACTACGATTAGTTGGACTTAGGCCATTTACTCGCGATTTACCCGAGGTTAAAATGGATGACATTTTTTGGGGATGGATTGGACAGAAAAACACGGAAATGGGATTTTGTAGTCTCATCAGATAGTTGTCGCAAGCACTTTAACTTTGTGCGATATGGTTAGGTCTTCCTTTTTCTGCTCGGCCGTTTGTGGTTACCATTGGGCGACGATGAGACTCCTCAAGACCTGTCCGAACAAAACAAACACAAACTAATAAATAAAGAACACTAACATATTAAATTCATATACTAGACTAGGTGGTGCACCTTCATAATAAAATCAAACCGAATTCGCGCAAATGTTAGATTTTTTAAAATAAGAACAAGTTTGATGATCAAGGAAACATGCAGCTAGAATTAGGACTTTGGGAAAAAAAACTAAAGGGAGTTCAGAATAGATCTAAAGATTTCAGATAACGATTTCGAGGAGGTGCGCAAGAAATGCACAATGAGAACTCGCGATCGGTTCTAAGAAGATAGAGGAAGTTGTAAGAAAGGAGTAAATCATCAGAAGCACGCGGGAAAATCTAATTTGACGGTAAATTAACCAGTGGCGTCTCGCTAGCATGTTTAACGTTTTCATTGAACAGGTTATAAATTCCAACTTATCATATATTTGTATGTTCGGTTATTTCATTCAACACTTTCATTCACTTTCATCAAGCCATAGCGAGAACAATTTCACCCGGAAACCAAATCTACCAAGGCTTAATTATATACGCAACATTAATTACGTAATGAATAACACAAGGGAAAAGCAGTTAAATTAAAAGAATTACTGAGGAAAAAAATAACGGTTTCGTTAAAATAACAATGGAAAAATTCCACGAAATCTCAAAACTCTTTCGAACGTGTTCTTCTGAAATTTACGCGAAAATTCCATAAAAACAAAATCTTCCTCAACCTACCGACAGCTTCCGAACTAATGAAATCAGAATTTAAGGGCTTACCTTCCCCTATGCAAACCTCACTGCAACTCTGTACGTCTTTCCTTTTCTTATCGCCTACAACCACACAAGCGCGACGTTTTTTTTTCAGCTTGCATTTTTTTTTTTATTAAATTCTGATATTGACGCTACCCCTCTTCCCTGGGGAGAGAGAGAGAGAGAGAGAGAGAGAGAGAGAGAGAGAGAGAGAGAGAGAGAGAGAGAGAGAGAGAATCTCTGCCGGTGGCGGATAAGCGTTGTTACGTAATGCACTCTGGCGGTATTTCAGCAGCAAAAAATATCGCATTTGTATACACAGGTAATTTACCGCACAGTACTACTTTGTATGTCGACGTAGATCGTTATTTACTGATTAAAAAATTCTACTGCTCCTTCGCCATACATACTAAACATGGAGTGAACCCAGTTGTGCAATCCTCCGGAGGTTGAGAAAGCAGCTGTCGTGGTAGCAGTCCTACCCTGGCTTTCTTACCTGTGTATTCGTTTTGCACTTCTACATTTTAGGACACCTATATTCGAAGACATGTGCAGTGGCAATATTAAAGTGAATTAGAAACACGTGCCGCAAACATGTGCTTTCGGTCTTAGCAGGAAAGCCACATTTCCTTCCACGATTTCGCCAGTGAAATGTGTTCCCAATTTCGGAGCAAAAAAAATCAACGAAATCGAAATCGATTTCCCATATATCCAAGATCGCGACTCTGATGCATAATTTAATGAACTTTTTTAGTGTTTCATTTCACCCCACACAGTCCTATTTCGTAAATTGAGTCGCTTTGGAGGTAGCACTTTTGAAGCACCGCGAGAAGGAACAGCGGTGGAGTGCTTCCCGACAATGGTGGTAGAAAGGGTTAGACGTATTGAATAATTTATTAGCCCTTAGAATATTCTCCTATACTCGGCAACTCTAGACGAACTCTTGTGAGAGAAAAAAGGTCAACCACACGAACGACGACGAATTGCAGAGGCCGGCATGTAAGCGGCTTTCGCAGTTCGGCGCACTTCTAATGGACTGCTGTCGTGGCCAACAGTAGCAGCGTGCTGGTCAACGATGAGAATGACGACGACGACGACGACGACGGTGGCGTTTGTTGGTGACGTGGGGTCAGGGTCAGGTGGCGTTAGACTCACGTGGCGATAGCACGTCTGTTTGAATGCGACTGATATAATTTATTCAGCTTGAATGCGCAACGTCATTCCAGACCAGAAAGTGCCTGCCAGAGCGAGTGCACAGAGGGGCCGAGCGGGTAAAAATGTAAGAAACCAGACTTTCTTACTGTTTAGGTTTTGTCTTTGATGCACTATGTTTGAATAGGTGTGGTTCATTTAGAATAAATGGAATAAAACTAAGGTGGAATTTAAAAAAAAAGCTTTCTGTTAATCCGACTCCACTGTGGAGTGTTCAGTATACAACTTAATAGTTGCAAGAGAGTACACTGCTTATGACACATGCAAGTGTTTGTTTGGGTGGCATTCAAAAACTTCCACAAAGTGGATGGGCCTGACCTGATAACGTAAGCAGGACCAGGAAGAAAACGTAATAAGACACAATGCCCTAAACGTGAACCTTCGATGATATTCGGACTTCTAGCTCCAAAGATAAAGCAGCGTGAGGTTTTTTGGCATTGTCTCCAAAGGTATAAATAATACAGGGATGTAATGTCAGCGTAGCTTTTTCATTCGGCATAAAGACTGTATCGTTAATTATGAGTACACCTAAAAATTGCTGTATTTAAATATTTTTTATTTATTTTGCAACTAAATTTCATTTACATTGTTTATTGACCATCAAAAAAGCCCATTCCATCAGTATTCATTTAATTCTTCGTAGCTCTGGCCAGCTCTCGCACCTTCTTCTTGATGTTCCTCATGAGGTTTTGCACAACCGATCAATCGATGATTTTGCTTACGTTTACCCAGTCTATTGAATTGAATTTGATGATGTCATCTGCTCCTCTAGCCTTCTTCCGCAGCTTTCTTTTCATCAAAGCCCAAAATTTCTCAATGGGTCTTATTTGCGGACAATTTGGAGGATTCATCGCCTTTTCCACAAATTGAACATTTTTCTCTTCATACCAGTCCAAGGTGGCACGCGCATAGTGGGAGGATGCCAAATCAGGTCAAAACAGTGTCGAACCTTTGTGTTTTCGGATTAAGGCCTGTTCATAAACCACGTAGACTCATTTTTGATTATCTCAGACCCCCCTCGTAGACTTTTCTCCATAACTTTTTTTTTTGAAATTTTGTATGGAGCGTAGCCTTTGGTAAACATGAGTAGCCCCTTAGTGGCAGAATTTGTTTCTGCAGGCATTACTACCGGTACATTTCGGCGTTCATATTTGTGGTAGTGAAAAAAAGTGTCGATTTCATACCGCACTGGCAAATTGCTTGCCAAACCAACACCTTTTTTTTCCAAATTTTTCGCAAAAAATCGATTTCTCCGAATTTGGGACATCCGTTCCACGCTTTACGGTGTAAAACTGTGCTCCTGGAAGTGCCCTGTAGTCCAATTTGACGTACGTCATTTTTGTTCAAAACGTCGTCGTACAGCTTCCGAGCCCGAGTTTTCACGGAATACGCCTGACTGCGTTTCGGACATGTTTGTTAATGGTATGTCTTCAGGGAATTTCGCTCCTTTGCGCGTTGGACCATTCCAATCGTTGCTTCACACTTTTTTTGCGCAATCTCTGATGGATACCTCCTTTTTTCCTTCAAAAACTTGGCAAATTTGTTTGTAGAAATTTGGATTTGATGCACCTGTTTTTCTACCACGGTCGGGTATGTCCTTCAATGTGTTATGCATAACAAACCGGTTAATCGCATTTTGGACCGCACAGGCACTAACACCTTCTTATTTTGCAAAATTTTTCTTAGCGACAATCCCTTTTCAGTGCAATAGTTGGTCACTATCGATTTTCGCTTTTTTTTTCGTAAGAATTCGCATTGTTCCCCTTGAAGCAAAACTTTAACTTTTAATGAAGGTTTTTGTTTGTTTAAAAGGCAAGCAACACATTGACACTAAGCAGCTATCAAAATAAGTCATAGCCTTTTTCATACAGAACCTCAAAGGTGTACTCACAATTAACGATGCAGTCCTTACGCTCATAAATTCAGCGATAATCGACCAAATTCTGTTGGTAATTCTGTTGCATGATAATTCATTTATTCTGAAGCAGTTGACCAGACCATATTCATTAATTTATAGTAATACACTTTAGTGAGATTCTCGATTTACTTAAATTTAGACACACGCCTTCACTGGTTAAGCAGAATAGCTTACCGTTACGATCTTCACATGACCTAACTTTGGCTAAATTGAATCGGTACGCCTAGTAATGCATCCTAAATATTAGCGCATTACAACTGTTCACTAAATATTAACGCATTATTAACTGTTCACATAGAAACATAAACAACGATTTAACAAGAAACCGTAGACCGTAGATTTTTGGGACATATATTTTGCTATGTTCCCAACATAGTAATATTTTGGAATTGGTAAACTTTTTAAATGGAAATGAAGAGTATTTGATTGTGTATACTTCAAATGACTTATAAACCAAACCCTAAGCAACCGTATTTATATATTAGGAATTCTAATGTTTTGAATATGGAATGGCCGATTGATCAAATATAAAAATAATAGAGTTGCTGAAAGGTGTATATATTAATTTGCATTATGAAATTTTGCAACTATAGCTTTAAATTAAATGCCTAAAGAAATAATAGAAATAAACTTTATAAAGATTGTTTTTAACGAGAAACTTATTATGGGACAAAGTTGCATCCACGAATAGACCCAATATCGTGCGTAAAGACCGACATTACATCGAAATCTATTGAACGTTTTCGTCTTTTAAAAGTAAGTTATTTAATTTTTCGAGGTTCAGAACAGCAAACGACTTATTATGTTCATCTAAGCAAACTTTTAGCTAGTGGATTATCGTCTACAGCTCTATTATTTTATGACAATAAAAACGTAATCGACCTCTGCTTATTAGGCTGAGTCAAGAGACGCATGCCCTACCTAACCCAACAAAAATATGTTTAAAGAAGGAAATGCTACTGAAGAGGTTTTATAAACTCACAAGCAGTAGTAAAATGTATCTTAGGAACAAATTGGTGAACAAACCGTATCGTTATAGAGTAGGTCAAACTTAGATCAGAATAGTAGTTTAACAATAACGTTTAGTGCAAAGAATAATCAGGAATATATTCCTGGCCTTCGGTTCAGAAAGGGGTATGGGTGCGTTGTGCCGACTTGGTCAGGGAGATTGCATGTGTGGACAGGATGATACACCAACGAGGGTTTTCAGACACTTGAGAGGTGGTAAGTGCTCTCAAATACGCGGAGCAAAACAGGTTATTGTTATTTATTTTGTTCCTATATCCCTTTATTTTGAACCTACATCAAAATAAAATTTAATCAATAAATAAAGAACAATATACAACCCTAACCGATATAATTTGCAGCAAAACGTTCTAACACAAGGTAAGAAATTAAATGACCACGCCAAAATGCTCTAAATGTTCATTACATAACATATAACGGGAAAAGGGCGGGACCATCAGGGCACCCAAGTTAAACGACCCTGATACTGCAGCATTTCGCGGAACGAGGGCGGGCTCGATTCTACTGCTGTGAGTGTGAACTTGCTTTTGGAAGGAGATTCTCTTCCTTACATTCGCGTGTTTCGCGTAAGTGCCTGCAGGCCCACCCAAACGTTTTCGGTCCTTCATACAGGAGGTTTATGATCACTAACAGTATAATCCTGATCATATCGTTTTTATATTATTTCACTGCTATGGTAAGTTACCTTGCAACAATAGATGGTAGTATTACATCATCATATCATCACATCATCACAAGAATAATTAAGAAGATACATCATCCGAGATGTCGAAAATCAATTCAAAAATGAATGAACAGTATGCCTCTCTTTTATATTACATTTGCATGAAACGTTGAATAACTATGGAACGCCATCTCACTTTCTTTTCTGAATCAAACGACTTCGCAGGCATATGTTTGAAAAACATAATAAATGGATTTGTGGATTTGTTTTCTGTTAAGTGTAATGTTCCCTAGAACCTCCGGACACAAAAGATGTCGAAGTTCACCAAGAAGTTCTTAATTTGGCAAGCGATTTGTACATGCGGAAAGCGGAGTACACCTTTCCTTACCGCAAGGACCATGAATGGACAGAAACACCTTCTAAAAAAACCTTCTAAAAATGTAGAAGAAATGAAGAAACCATGGGTTAATATGCAACAAACAGTCGATTCTGAGGTCGTTCAGAACCTTATGGCTGGGGTTTTGGCCATGGTTCGCGCATTTGTATATAAAGGCGAAATAAATTAAATGAATGATACCAAAACTAACTTTGTTTCTTTTTACTCTCTGGAAATTTGGTAATAATCGGATAAAAACTCGAATTTTGGGAATGAATTTTTTGTGTGTGGATTCTAAACGGCACACCCTTTACTTACATCAATTGGATATTTGTATTATGTTTACACTTCCATCCCACGCACTTCCACGCAACATGTTCTGTTTTGATAATGGCACGTATTTAGTAGTATGAATTGAATATAATTGTTTAGAATTCACCACGGATGCTAATCATGCTCCGTTTGATCCCTTTTTTTTAGTAGCTTCTTCTGTGGTATTTTGAGTAACAACCCAGCGGTCTGAAACAATTCACAGCCTAGTATTCACAAATCGATTTTCGTGTCCCGATCCAAACTGTCCGCTTGTGAGGGCGTCAAGTCAAGCTGCAACACCGGAGGCAAGCAGGCTTCAAACGTGAGAACGATTTTGCGATACAAATGTTGCAGTTGGGACTGTGATTTCCACTAAGAGGACGCCGTTTGCTGCGGAGCCTTGGCGGTTGTCGTTTCCGTCGTTGTAATTGTCACTACAGCTGCAGCTGGAGCAATGACAATAAAAAAATATAATTTTTATCACAGCTTTGTAAATCCCGTTACTTAAACAAATCAATTCCACTCCTGTGTTTTTTTGTTTTAGCTTCCTGGATTTAAACCACGAAGTAGCCTCTTAAACCCACGTTCTGCCACCTATGTGAAAAGCTGCTTTCAAGGTTATTCAGATGCGGGATGAAGCGTCCAGCTGATAAGCTTTTAGCGATGCCAGCTGTTACAAGTGTAAGTGCGCACGCTACCTTCGATATACAATTCACACACCTCACATAATCCTATTTGTGCGACTTCCACCATCACCAACCGCCCCCAGTCGGCTCACCAACATTCATATGAGCGACGACTGCGTATCTGCGCTTATCGCATACAGTTGTCAGCCGATTGGCGCCAGTAGGCCTATTCCTAATTAGCCTCTGACCGTGATTCCTCGAATTACGGCTCCTCAACCCCTGTCCTTGTGCTGAGCGAACAATAACAATAACTCCCTAATAACTATAATAGAGCCACCCTTTTCCTATGCCAACCGTCTTTTTTAATTCTAACGTTGCATTCGATCGACGGCGAGAGTGCAATCATCGCGATATGATTCGACGTAATCAACAATAGCAAAACAAACCTCTTACACCTGCACACCTCCACTCCACTGCAATTGCACCAGTTTGCCGGTTCAATTCGACTGCAAAGAGTTCAAAGGTATACACAAAACAACGACGCAAAAAGCCCCAGTCGGTTGATCTACTACAAAACCGTCGTCATCGTAGGTAGAGTAGAACTGCATACACACGATGCATTATTGACAATAGTAAACACATTCACAGCTGAGAGACGTAAAAAACTCACACATCCAGGCATTCGTGCATGGCGTTTCCTCTGGCTAGTCGTTGAAGTACATATTGCACAGGGTCGCGTGTTGTTTTGCCCGCTTGTCCAGGTGAGCCCTACCAAAACCTCCATTTTCATCCCACAATTATTAGCGCGTTGTGGCGCACTGCAAAAAGTGCGCATTCAGGTGCACGACGAGCCTCACTACTATCGAGCCATGTAGATGATGGCGAGGTGTTCGGAGGGGCTGAAACGTGAATGGTTCAGAATAATGGCGACGACGAAAATTGATGGCGCCTAGTCGCTGTTCCGCATCGTGAACTGTGTAGTTCCATTCACCGGTAGTCGTTCCATTACCGGCTGAAAGCGATCTCTCTGACGATCTTGGACGTTGCGGTTGTTGCTCTCGGGTGCACGGATTAGAGAAGTTACTCGGCAAGAGGTGCTCGGAATGTTTTTTTTTTTTTCGTACATTTAAAAACGATATGTTTCGACACGGCTGTCCCTGTAACGAACAAGCTTACATTGGTTATCAGGCATTTTGTCTGTGAAAAAAAATGTCTAAAAGTAGTTTTTATCTTTGAAAAAAAAAAATACAAACTATCAGACTTAGAAGAGGAACTTTCAAGGAACCCTGTTCTTTAAACATTGTGCAAAGTCACTCACATAATATTCGAGCACATGTTTCCGATGCCCTGGTGTATCCATCTACTACGCTTCAACATTTCGTGTCAAATTACAAACAGATGGTGTTTCGTACCGTGCACCTCTCTGCTGCGTCAACGCAATGCCATTGCATATTTTTCTCCGCAAATCGTATTAAATTGCCTGAGAATAAAAACAAACGCCCGTTCCAGAGCGTAGATATCACATGCCGCTATAAATATGATGAACAGAAAAAAATAATACCCCAGCCCCATCGATGATTTTCGCTTACACGAAAGTTTAATTATGTCGATAGTAGACGGCTCACGACGTGATGGTAATGGCCTGGACATGCTAATCTAGATTTGAGCTTTCGGCTGGTTGAACTTCCAGCGATCGAAAATAGTGCTAACAACCAGCACACCAGCTCAGCCTTTCAATGCAATGAGTACCCAACAACAACTACAACGACCACAAAACTACCCTCTCTTTTCACTAGAGAAAAAGAACCTATCCTAAAAATTGTTATTCATTTCATTAGCATAGAACTATCGTCACTCCCAGCACTCCCCTTAGTATGAGTTGGTAGTTGCTGAAGTATCGATTTGTATCGACGTCGACGATGGGGACGAGTGTGCCCATGCAGATGTACTAGACGTCCTGATGGTTTGTTTACGTTTTTTCACCTTGCTCTATAATTGCACATAGGCAGTGGCTTGGTGCACGGTTCGATTGTCGGTCGCTTTTGTATGGCTTCTTTCTACTAGCCGAGTGCACTTGCAGTTTTACGCGAGATTTGTTTTCATCTGAATGAATTGTGAGCGTATAGTGAATATATGTTGCACCGTGCACTTTGGAAGGCTCGTTCATGAATGTAAGCATACTAATCAAACAATTGATAATGGGTCGTGTGCTTACTGTAGAAACAAGAATACGAAAGGATTTTAGGAGCCATGAAATTGAAAGTTTTAGACTACGTTTTAGAAGGTCGCCTTTACAATAATTCTTGACTGGAGTTTCAAAACGACGAAAGTAAATATGAAAGATTCTCTCCTTTCTCGTTCTTTTTCGTCAATTAAAGCACCTCTATGAAACGTTCGAAGGTTTTCTTAGATAGGAAACAATAATACTGGCTAGTATATTGAGCAAACAGTGCGATGAAAACTGCAATGACAATTAAGTAATTAACAAAAGAGAAAATAAACACAGAGACGGACACCAGACGGATGCCTTAGTAAATCATGCTTAGAATGCTAAACAATATACTCTTACAACCGTAGCAAAATTTGCTCATAATCTTTAGCAGTACACTTTTATAATCCTGATTTGTAACCTACCTCGACGACCTTGCCAGAATCCGATTCACTAATACTCGAGAAAATGCTAAGAAACCTAATTTATTTAGATTCAATCTCAATTATGGAGAAAAATTTATAGAAATTCGTTGGAAAATCCGCTTTAAATTGCACAAAATAAAATCTGAACATTGTTAAATTAAAATCTCCCGTACGCTTTGGTTAAAATTTTGAGAAAATTTCGTTTAGAATACCGATCAATACACTCAATACAATAAATACAATAAACCTGGGATACATTTGCTTTCAATTTTTAGCAAACAAGCTTGCGTGTAAGTTGTCAGATTTCTTAACATGGTACAATCAAACTCCTAACCAGAATCTTGCACCCGAATGCTGAACAAACTTCATGGAAAGATTTCTTAACTTATCACGAGGAGAGTGCTTCATTAAACGCAAACCTCAAATACAATTAACTCTGTACCCTTAGAAGAACTAGTTCACAAGCCAAGAGAATTTTTTTCTGAATATTATGACACGGTAAGATGTGCTAAAAAATACTTAGTGATTCAGAGTCCCGCATATCATCTGCACATGAACCAAAACTCTGAACTCGCTTCAGCATATTTAACAAAGCACGCTCAATACTTTGACCGAGATCTGCTAAGAAACCCGGGAAAAATTTGCTGAGAATGCTGAGCGTGATTATGTATGAACCACAAGTGCAACTCGTAGTAAATACTATATCCAAGCCCTTCGCTAAATTTTCAACACTTCTATTCAATTTTTACAACCTGCCGTACACTGATGGAACTATCAACCCTTTCTCTTCATATCTTTCATTTCTAGCAAACATTACTGTCCACTCTTGAGGCCTCATGGTGATGAGTGAACATCTCCTTCTACATCATAATCGTTACTTCACGTACGGAGAATACAAACATAACAATTATAGTATGTAAAACACTAGTGTGTTTCTTTCCAAAATGGTAAACAACCAAACCAGCCCTGGGACCTGGTAGTTGAAGTTAAACTACCTCAAGGTTTTGCCAGTACCCAGGATAATTTGTAACACAATACGCTCAAAATCTTCATAAATATAAGGCAAAAAAATAAAGAAAAGCTTTGAGAAGCCCCACATTCGTGTCAAAATTGCTTCGAATGTCGAGCAAGAAACGCTTAATATACTAAGTCGAATTTTCTGGAAAGTCTGGAAATAATTCATTTGTAATCCTGTAATGTAATTGTGAAAAAAAAAGGCATAGAGCTATTAGCAGACTCTGCAAAAAAAAACACCGTTAAATCGGAATCAAGTGAAAACAATTCAACCCACACAGAAGCATTATTTTAATCTGTGTATGTTTATGGCTACAATGCAATAATACAGGAATTTTTGAAATGAGCAACTCAATAATAAACGAATGCAACTTCGTACGCAATTTGAAAATTGTGTTTTATCCTGAAGCTGTACCCTGGTGTTGGTAATACAAACTGTAATTGTTTTTGGAATCCAATACAACCGTTGATATTTTACCTTCCAACTTCTTAGAAGTACAACTCGGGAATAAACTTCTTTAACTTCATAAAACAACACGAATTACGCATTTGAAACGAGTTTTGTCCTCCGTTCACACTTACCGCGCATTTGCAGTTGCCACGGTGTTTCGAACAACATTATCAGTTCATTGGTTCGATTAAGATTTAGTAGCCCCTTCGTAGTCTTTTTGAACAATAATTCTGTATTGTATTCTCATTTCACTCATTGAGGATTTGTTCGTTATCTATTGTTTCGACAATCATTGCAATTATTAAACAATTTTGCAAGCCTCGCACGACTCGTACATAATTGTTACAAGAACATTGAAATCAAATTCTCGTCATCTTCATAATGAAATCGCATCAAATTCGCGCGAATCAATTGATCAACTTTTGGAAGTACATCAACATCATTATGAGCATCAGTTTAGTTCTCTCGTTGTTCTACGTGATAGGTGATCGACAATCTAGCTTTTTGATCGAGAGAAATTAGGATAGAAAAGATACTCTGGAAAATTTAGAAGAAGTTCTAATTTAATCTTAGCGTAGTTAAATGGATCACTTGTCGGAATAGCATTTTGTCTGTACTTTTGTTCGTCAAGTCTGTGCTAGTATTTGGAGTCAGTAAACCGTAATAAATCGAGAAAATTTATGGGAAGTTCTACGCCTATTCTATATGAAGATCATGAGGAAATCAACTAAGTAATACGGATTCAGTGAATGTTTTACAATCATCTTTTATGCTGCGCCATCAAATAACTATGGAAATTTTAAGGAAAATCAGTAGTTTAAAGAGAAATCTACAGAAACATCTTTAAGAATGACATCTATAGTCAAAAGGAAAATCCCTAAAATGGAGAAATTCCTCCGGAAAGTTTGAAGGACTCTATATACAAATCTGCAGAAAGTTCCCAGTAAGAACTAGAGAGGGAAGACCTTCAAGAAGACCCTATCTCGAAGCTATGGCAGATATGAATATTCCTCAAGAAAACAAAAAATCTAAAACAAAAACAACATACGACCTAGAGGTAGTTTATTACAAACTCAAGATTCCAAAGATCAGGAGGAAAATCGTGACAATGTTCAAATAATGTCTTCGATCTTAGTGGAAAAGCCATAACAGGCTTTCAGAACACATTTGGAAGTCGTTGGAAGGTAATTTAATGAAACCTACCTCACATAGTCATTAACTGAGAAAAAGGACAGAAGATTCATCTACTTTCAAAACTGCGTAATACCCATTGACTTGCATTGTGTCGTGGTCAACAGCGGTATTGCTCAGAATTCATGCGTTCATTGGATCATTTTGAAATCCATCATAATGATTGTTCCTTTCCATTACCGTTTTGATGTAAACATAAAAATTCTGATCTCTTATACTTGTCTAATATCAGATAAACATAACCTTTTTCTTTAAAGTTGTCAGGATTTCTCAGAACTTGAAAGAATTTCTTAGAACTTGGATTGGAAGGCTAAAGAATTATATACAGCCTGGAGAATTTTGAGAAGTTGGTTCTGTGACATCCAAAATCGAAACTATCAATAGAGACTACAGACATGTTCAAAAAAGTTGTACGACTTATAGGATTGTACAGGCATATAGGATTTCTGATAACTATTTTTGGGTTTTTCAAAGTATTATGACCGCCGTAGATATCTGATTTGTGTTTTGCAAAGGACGTTTCTTTGAATACCTAATTTAATCGAAGAAATTTTCGTCTAATTTGTGCTTTTGTCAAACAAGTTCGGAGGAGCGTCATTTTGCAAAATATTCCAGCCTCCTGCAGAGATTTCAAATACCACATTCTGCGCCTTATCTCAATCTTTAATCTAAAAGAGAAAAAGAGGTGAAGCACTCGACACTGAAGAAGTCGGTAAGTTTCAGACGAAATGGCCTATCTGTCAAAGTATAAGCTTTTTATAGTTGAATTTGAAGGAATTTCCTCGCGTTCACTAGAGATAGTTTGAAAAGTTTTTCAGTTTTTAACGTTTCATTTTTTTTTTTTTGAATTGATCAAGTGAAGGGTTAGTAAAAATTTTTCCTAGCTTTCCAATTAAAAAAGTTGACATTTTTTATGAAGATACGTTATGGCAGATGGCAGTGCTGTTAGAAAAAAAATTGTCCAATGAGTCATTCGATTGAATAGCAATCAATTTTATCCAAATAACTTTTACCACAAGCGTCGGATTGAATTGCGGTCTTCGAAAAAAAGTTTCCGTGGAGTGATTTGATTGGTTTATTTTAAGACGACAAGGGGGGTTATCTCTGGAAAAGTAAGTTTTCCAATAGAAAATCCTATGTAAAATTAGAACCGCGGGCGCTAAAATATAGTTTCAACGATTGAGTTGAAATTTTGCACAGTTATTATAAGACTCAAAAGGTTCCCAAAAATCAAAGTGGAACGAACATATTTTTTTTCATATAGGTCAGTATCCCAGGCTAGTGAACATGCGTAACTCAGAATAACTCAAAGGAAACGAAGTGGCCATGGAAAACAAAAAATATATCATAACAACCAGTGAACGAGCTGTCAGAAACTGAAAGTTTATTTTTAATTTATTTAGTTTTGCAGCTCATAATTGTTAGTTAATCAATTTAATTTTATATTTAGTTTGAATTATTTCTAGAAATGTGACCTCACAACAGTTTCAGGCCAATAATCTTAAGAATAAAGGAAAAATCATGCGATGGCCTTCAAAACGACCCTGTATTTAATTTATAGCCGGTTGAAGTTGCCGGCAGTGTATTTCAATAAAAGAGTAGAGCATTTTAAACGATATGACTAGAATAACATTGCAACTTGATAATAGACGGATTTGCAGAATTGTTAACCACTGATGGAAAAAAATAAAGGTCGTGTTCATCAAACTGAATGTCAAACGACACTCATTTGCCGGTTCAATATTGTTCCGGTAAGTGTGTTTCTTGCAGTATTTAGTATCTATATAATGACTCATAAATTGATAAGTTTCTGAAATTTCGGAAATCAAGAGCACTTTGAAATCTAGTGCTAGCAACTTTATTGTGGAACTAATTGAATTGTTTACATGTGGTTGCAATCTTTTCGTTATCAAACAATGGCAATAGTACAATGACTTAACAAAGTTGATAGTTTGTAAAACGGAATGAAATGAGAATGAATATCCCTAGCAGCACATTTGTTGAAAATCAGTAAAAATAACTTCAATGTGACTCAATTAAACCACAACCAAGTAGCTGCAATCAATTATGACAGTTTTGTGTTACTTGGGATTCCCCGCTATAGTTGAAAACATAAATCTGTAACCGTTTTGTACAAAATTAAATGATTTTTAATTACAAGCCTTTTGTATTAAATGTATTGTCACGTTTTTATTAGTTAGTGGTGGTTAGTAGGATTGTTTAAAATTGTACTTGGTTAGTAGGGATTTGCCTTTTTGAAATTGAAATTGTATAACAGTAAAGTGGAGTGAGGTTGCATGTCAGTGGGCGTAATTTGTAAAAGGAGATTGGTTCAGGCGTTTGCGAGTGAATGGCGTTCGTAAAGTATGTATATCTGTTGATTTTATTAGTTAAAATCTTAATAGTGAGTGGCATTATTGATACGACTGGATAAAAAATAAACCCTTAATTCAGGACCTTTTGTGTTTCCGTCTTGGTAGACACCGACATTTTCATTTGACCCACCAACAAGCCCGTAATTCGGCTTAGTTACCCCTGAAGCCACTTAGCCTAACAGTTAAAGATACTCGCTCTCTGTGGCCAAGCAACATAACTTGGCAAGGAGCAATCAGTCTCGGCAACCCCTCCGTAAACGCCAAGGAGACCTTCCCCTCTCAGTAGTGTCATTTCGGCCTTGCCTGGACCCTACCAATGTAAGCCAAGGAGGGAAGACGCCTGGTAGGAATTTCTGTAGCTTCATAAGTCAATGAAACTAGTTCCTCATTTGCTACATAACCAACGTCATCCGTGATCGCCTCATCGAACCATGGACAACCCGAACAAGACATCGATGCTACAGCGAGCGCTCGCTGACATTCGCGAAGCTGTCCCTGATGATCGCAACATTTGGGTTTATTCTGCGAGTCGAATGAGTCTAAATAAGTCGCTCTCACTTGACGAGTCAACAGTTGTAGAATCGAGTGATTCAACTATGCGGTGCAAATTAATTGGAGAGTCAACTTGTCAAATTGTCAATAGTCCGGTACGTTTAATAAACCACGCACTTAACACCAACAGATTTCAACTCATTTTCTTAAATTCAACTGAATCATAACCAAGAATTGTATTTCTTTATTTTCGTGAATTAAACGTTAGTTTTTGCTTATCAATCATCTTCGGGTTCTTCCAATTACTATAACTCCTTAAAAATGAAAGCAGCAATTGCAAAACCAATCGCTTGAATAAATATGATAAAAAATACTCTTGGTCTGCATTTCTTCCCAAGCTCCTATTATCTTGTATGTGCCCTTATGCATTGCCAAAGCTGACTTACTATGGTCCATTATTATGTGCTATGAACCACCGATCTCAATCTACTAAGTACAATGGATGATTTATTCGAACTTTAATTTGCAACTACCGAATACTATGCATGATAAATGAAAACCTTACACTTTCTATTTTGCACTTTCTTTCTCTAACACGTAAATGATGTGTGTTTTATCATGTGTTCCAATAATCTGCTACCCAACAAGCCACTCATTTCGTATACGATGTTTTCGAGCAAACAGAATGACACTAGCCTCGTCGACGAAAAAGAAGGTTCTTCCCGTATTGCTACCTACACCTTGTACACATGAAGATCGATCAGTATCAGTGAGTTGTCCCGTACACTCGACATCCATATGATTGTTGCTGATGCTGTATCCAGTGCCTTCAATTATCCAGCTATTATTACAGCTGTCGAGCTGTTGTTTTATTCCCTCTCAACCAGATCACCCCCCATGCTTCACCCTCATCGCCACCATCAACTACTACGCGGCGCAAAATGTGTTCTATACTGGAAAGCAGTACTTGAGACTGCAATGAACGTTGCTACTACAGCTGTAGTAAATAGCATGCTACACGAATAGCCCCGGACAGCCCCGAGAGCCGAGTCTATTTTTAGGTCTGTGCAGCTCAAATGATAATTATTTACACTGGAAATGCATCATCGCCGTCCACGCCGCTTCGCAGCCGGCGTCGCAATTTAAAAGTAAAACCATTCCATGCGCGATGTATTTAATAGTAACACGATGATTGTACTGCTGCCTAGTCGTTCGGTGCTCCGCGGTTGTTGATGATCGGCTGAGGTGGTGATGCTTCGTGGAATCCCCCAGGTTCACTATTGTCGTGATATGAATCTCTACACGCCGCGAAACTCAGCTGACTGTCTGAGTGACTAACTACAACCGGATGGCGTCGAGTGCACATCGCCGGGGTGATTGAGATAAACAATTCCGGAACTTGGCGCGCAAATATGTGGCACGCTGTTCCAGATGCTGGCTGAGGTAATCTTGCAAGAGGTTTATAACCCTGGCTACGTCAATGGAAACCGGGAGCTACCAGGAAGAAGCATGTCCGCTGTGTTGTACGCAACTGTACCTCTTCTTTCGATTCTACTGCTACTGCTAGTTGTTGAGCTATTTCCCCTAATTCTTTCGGATTCCTTCCACACACACCGGATTTCACTGCTCCGCCACACCGAACACCTTCCCCAACAGCATTCCAGAGTGGGGAATCTTTTTTCTTTCTTTATTCCTTCATTCTTTCAAGGTAGGTTTGAATCTGACTCTGGCGGCGCGCTCTTCCGTATCAGTGCACCTTGCACAGCGCAGTAGCGCTTTCGTTTTCCACTTGTAATTCTTCGACCCCCGGTCCCCCTTCGAATCCCACCTGATGATGCACCCCTCATCGTCGTCGTCGATGATGGTTTTTCGTTCCGAGTGATGCTTCTTATCCATAGATAGAAGAACCCTACTGGCCTCAGTGCATGTGCTTGCGTATGTGTGTTATTATAACACACAACTCGTTGGTTGTTGAGGAAATAACGTCGAATGAAATCGAATAATGTTGAGGGGGAAGTGATAATAAGCTAAGATTACCACCAAACGAAGAAGAATAAGACGCGGCCCCTGCTGTACTGCGCTATGCCCTCGGAAAGCAATCAGTGGAACCAACCTCTGGTCTGCCAGAGAACGGGGGGCCAATGAATACTTGAGCAGCTGTTTCGAGATTTTGGAATCCGGCTAAGAAGTTGTACCTGAAGCTAATCGAATCGGTAACAGTTCAAATTTTCTAAAAATAAATAGGTTCGTCTATTTAAATTGAGAGGGCTGTCGGTAGTGAGTTCTATGACTATAATTTTAAGAATGAATTTTCTAAGCTAAAACATATGCTTAACTGAATTTTAAGATACAATGTAAGTCAAACCATCGTCTGCTATAGATATCAAAATCTAAAATATTTTGTAAGCCAAAATTTGAAAAAATTAACAATTATTTTAATCAGCAAATCTGAGGAATAGACGCGTCTTGGTATCCACCAGCAACGGTGGAATTTAATGCAAAGCAACAGAAACGTCCTGCCATTTCAACTTCTAATAGTTCGACTACCAGTATTGGATAATGTATTCTTGGTAACCTTATTTGTTGGTTTTGATTTCAATTTCACATTTCATTTTGCTCAGTTCTTTTTCGCAGAACAATAATTAATATCATGTGAAACGTAAAACTAAATGTGCATGCATTGTGTAGAAGATTAGGATAGCATTTGGCAATTTGATTCATAGTCCGTGCGCCACCTGAGAGCAGCTAAAAATTGGTTGCGACCATGGTTGTTAAACATTAACGTCTGTTAGCGTCTGCGTTAACGTATTACAAAATTGCAGTACGGATGTTAACGTTACAGACGATTAGCAACCCTGGTCGCGATCTATAGATGGATAAAAGCTGCTCGAGACTCCGTTCTTAAACCTAGAGAAACCTGGGACATTTCGATTTCAGGGAAGGGGTCATCCATAAACCACACACCGGGAGGGAGGGAGTGGTCTGGTAAATGATCACGATAGACTCCACTTAGCATGACCCACTCCCACACCACAAAAACCAGGGAAAATTACGTGGTAACTATGTTTAGTATTTTTTAATTGACGCATATTTTTGCAATCAAAAAGCATCCCATCAAATGATCGGGCAATGTTTTTAATAAAGAACAAAGCATCAGTTCACACAGAAAAACAATGTTGAAGTGCTCAAATTATTTTTTCAGGTGAAAATTGCGATTTATTTGCGATGAGATACCTGAGCTGACGAACTATGTAAAAAGTGCTATGTTTGGATTATTAACTGAATATTTGAGTACAACAAGCAAGAAAATATAATTTGAGTCGAGCATCTGAGATGATAAAGAAAAAATCATTCAAATATAACCTACTCGTATTAACCAACTTTGCTCAAGAATACTATAATAGATATATGAAATTAGCATCAAGAGGAACATACAATGAACTTAGTTTATTTTATTCAAGAGGTAACTTTAAATTTGAACAGCAAAACAGCATTCAGTCACAGAATCTATTAGAAATACTTCTATATATTCATCTATTTTACTAAAAAAATTTTAAAACTCAAAAAACAAACAATAAAGGTAAACTTTTTGTGAAAATCAGGATATTTTTTGTTCATTACATTATACGTAGATTCAATGCATGGTTTGGACACCAGTAAACCAAAATAATATCAATTTAGATTAACTTTATCACTCAGCTTTCACCGTCTTTAAATATTGTGTTGTCTATTATTTTTCGTCAATCTCCAAAGCTTTCAAGGTCACATGGTGTAACAGCTATTTTTTAGGATAATTGTTAGTTATAGTGTCAGTTGAATCGTAACATCAATGCTTTAGTTATATAAGCTTTATATAACTAGAGGTTTACAAAAGGATATAATAGACGTTTGTGTTTTCGCTGTTTTTGAGGTTCTAAAAATAATGAGCTTATACCTAGGCGATACATTTTTTTTTACCAAAGCATACTTTTAGTGTTAAAGTGTTCTGAAAGAGTGTTGTATGATAATATTTTAAGCGACTTTTGAGCTTTTCAAGAATTGTGAAGTGAGAGGTGAGAGTAAGAAGCGTCATTAAAATATACCTTACCTTCCCAATGAAAAAGCAACATCACATTTATCCTTAACAATACTCCACATAAATTTAACAAAACAATTAAAGAACCAAAAAGTCGGGAGGGGTCTGAAAATATCTCTAATATGAGAATACGTGGTTCATGGGCCATCTTTCAGCTTTCAAAAATCTAAATGAACTTAAAAAATCGTTTTAGATTGATTGGGACACTGTTTGGCAAGCTACTTTGAATAATGGAAACGGTCAGCAGGAACTTAAAAAATAGTATTTTTGAAAAAAATTTAGCCCAAAACTAGAATACATAAGTAAGCAATGTTTTGATATGTTACGTGAAAATGTCTAAACTTTCAAGAAAAAATAAACGAGGGGGCTCTTTGGTCCCGAGACCATGAGACCATATTGTTATATTTTTCTTTCAAAAAAATATATTGAATTACCTTTCATTTGCGTATTTAGTTGATGAAATCGGCCATGTAGTTCAAAACTTATGAATTCTTGAAAAATTGCATTTTTTTTTAAAGTAAATTTTTCAGAAATGTTCACTTTAATGACGAAATAAAATTAAATACGGGTTTGATAGTTTCTGTTAAGGTACAAAACTACCAATTATTATGAAATTCTGAGAGAAGTTTATCTTTTTTTTATGGAATTGCTGAATATTTAAATATATATTTGTGCATCTCCCTAAAACCAACTAAGTGAAGAATAATCTGAAAGCAAAGATAAATCAAAATTCAAAGTATTGTTTACCAAAACGAACTCTAATGCCAACCCGACCCTTTTATTCAACATCCCAGTGATTTCTCGTGAAAGTGCAGAGGAATCTTAGGCTTCCAACAAAGCGAGTATCACTTCAACAGATTCCTACCTTTTCCTTATTTGACCTGCATTCGGACACGGCCAATATTTCCTCAATTTAGGATCAAAATTGTTTACCCATCGAGGATGTATGTTATTCTCAAGTATCATCTGTTGGTTCTCTGAGTAAGTACAGCTGCTCTGGCAAAAACGGAGTAGCAACCTCGTGCGGTCTTTCAAGCTCAAGCTCAGCTTTATAAAATGAGATATTAAACAACTTTTCTGGCAACACGACTTTATGTGTATGTTTTCCTATGTATCATCGGCAATATACGGAATATGTTCAAATGCTTCCAGTCTTTATTTTTAGTATTGTTTCTTTTAAGAACAAAGTTTTTTTTTTAAATAATTGAATCACTACAATTTAAAAGTACATACAATTCGATCTCTGATTGAGTCATAGTTTGCATGAAGAGGTAACCGAATAAAAAATGTTGTCAACATTTGTAGCACTACCATACAAATATTTGAATTCTCCTCAAAAATAACATAATGTTCACTTAATAGTACTTTAAACAATAGTACTAGATATTAATTCAATAAGAGAAGGCTGGAAATAATTTAGAATTTTCTAAATTTGACTAGAGCAATTATCTTTTTTGGGTCCTTAATTAGTTGGTTAAGACACAGCTACAAAGCAACACTATGGCTTGGTTCGATTCCCGATTTGGTCTAGGAATTTTCCGTAAAGCAAAATTTCTTGACTCTCTGAGCATAAATTATAACTGTATTTGTTTACACAACCATACCTCATGTGTAAATGGTACCTGGCATCGAAAGCATTCAATTCATAACTGTGGAAGTGCATTAAGAAAGATTGTACTCGGAAAAAATAGCATTTCTTTCTTTTGTGTATAACTTTTTCTTGCATGGTAAAAAATTGATGAAATTTTGGGTCAGAGTAGTTTAGAAGGTAATTTTTACATGTGCAAAATCACATCAAGTCGTCACAATCTGTCAAGTGGCAATTCTTGCTTCGACAAAAAATTATGGGCGCGATTGTCGACAACCCCGGGCCAGTCCCATAGGTGGATCGCGAAACAGTTGGGAATCGACAATTCGACCGTGTCCCGTGTGGTAAAATCGTTCAAGGAGACCCAGACGACCCAGCGGCGAGCTGTCAGCGGAAGAAAAGTGAAGACGACCGACCTCGTGAACGCAAGGAAGGTGAGGTGAGGAATTACTTAGGGATCCGAACCACTCGATTCGGGACGTGGCCAAGTAGGTCAATTCTTCCATCTGGTTCGTCCAGCAGACAAAGAAGCGGACCGGACTTCATGTCTTCAGGAAGCTGTACCGCGATTGGTTGGTGTAGCCGATATGCATTGGAATGGACGACGAGCCATACATTAAAACGGACGCCAAGCAGTTCCCTAGCCTGGAGTTTTTCGTTGGCAAGTCCCGCCTGGATGTTTCGGAAGAAGAAGGTCGACAAATTTGTCAAGAAGTACTTGATGTGGCAGGCAATCTGTGGGTGCGGCAGATTCAGCTAGCCGTACATAACGACTGGTACCATCAACGGCCAAATATATAAATAAGAATGCTTCCAGAGCCAACGGTGATGGAAGGACCAGAACTTCGCCCAATAGAAAAATTCTGGGCGATTATCAAGCGCAAGCTCCGGAAAACAAGGAAAGTCTTCAAAAACGACAAGGAACGAGGAAGAGTGGATGAAAGTGTGTAAGAAAGATGGCACAAGTGTTGCACTGGATTTGATGGGTAGTGTTAAGTCCAAGGCTCGGGCATTTAGCCTAGGAGAGGAGGTCGAATAAACCAACTTCGCAAAAACATAGCTAATATGTGATTGTTTATTACCCGAGAGTTTCAAAAATATCCGACTTTAAACGAATTTTTGGTGATCATGGTGTCTTGCATTTTTTCCGGGGCTGCAAAATGGTGAGTAGACAACTGGGATGGAGCGTACGTCCCCGCAACATAGCACTGGTCCTCACAAGTTCCTACCTCATGCTTCCACGGGTCAAGAGATGACAAAGACCGCCAGCTAAGGGTTGCGTACTTAGCTGGTAGTGCAGCCTGGGCACTGTTGTCCTTCTGACTTCAGCTAGATTGAGGAGGTGCGTTCCGAGCGTCTGTCCACCAAGGAGGTGCAGCTCAAACAGCTCCTGGCATCCAGCGGTTGAGTAATAAACGCTGTATCGCGTCAGCTATACCTTAGGAAGCAGTTCCACCAACGCGATGTAGGAAGGTGGCATGCTGAAATCTTACCCTACCACAAAAAATGGAAGTATTCTTTATACGGTGTATAATTTCAGATCATCTATGGAATTCCCAAGTGTTGTTTAATAATTTTAATTTTTTTGTTTCCTTCGTGGCAATGATAATGCAAGTACGTCTACAATTGCAGCTGGACATCAGTCTACAGACATGCAGACAGTACAAATATAATTGTTACTATCATTTTATATTATAACATCCCTTCACAATATTTTTAAAGCTATTTTCAGGTTCGCATTTATGCATCGTCGTAAGTTTTAGCCGACCTAACCCACGATATGTATTTGAAAAGATAGGATGGTTTTTGACGTTTTTGTTTAGAAAGGATCATACGACAAATTCTACTAAATAAAATTTCAAGAAAAGTTTAATAATTCAAAAACTAAAATTGTTTATGATCTCTCATTTTCTATTGCACAGATATAAAGAATTATTTATGGGCCCAGTAGAAAGCAAGAGTTATCGGAGAATTCAAATTTCATTTTTCTTTTTCTCTCTGTTTTTTTTTCTTTTTTGTGGATTTATTAAGCTTCCGTTTTTGGGCAGTAATCATAATCATATGAAAGTTATTTCGGCTAATTGTTTGCTTAAATTTTCTTTGCTATTCTGCTTGGCTGCCCGGTGATCAACTTTCTTTCATTATACCACTTTGGAAATTTTCGCCATTTCAGAGTTTCAATCATCTAACATCACAGCAGAAAAGACAAATAGGTGCATTTAATTTTTATGTGTATACTATTACAACATTGTATTGTTTTCATCATATCATCATTATATATATTAGTATATCATATTGAAAATATTTACTAAAAGATTAATAATAATAATTAAATTTCATTTGCTTCAAGTTTACAAGGAAATTGATTCCAGATAGTATGTACAGATATTTTATTTCATTGTATGTAAAGGTGTTTTTCTATGAATTTAAATCATTGAATATTATTAAAATTAATAAATGCTCTTCAATTCTGCTGATTATGTATATCTATATGTCATGAATAAATACATATTTTTTTGATTCATGTATAATTAAATGGTTTATATTTTATTTAGTTGCAATAAGACCTTCACATTCCAGAGTTATATTCATCTGCCACTGATTGAGCTGTAAAGATGCACCAAGCTGCATATGATTATCATATGCCTATTATTACAATTTTAACTATTTCATCATATTATTTTATTTATAACCATATTTAAATTACAGGATGACGAATTCCAACCATGGCATATTTTAATTAAATATTATAGTATATTTCATTGCTCTATTACATACTACATTTATTGCATATTATGACATATTATGTACATTATATATAATAAATACTGGGTTGGGAAGGAGCATCAGGGTATCATTCAAGCTGAAATTGGACGATGGTTTGATTGACTGCCTGAGTCTAGGAGGGAACGAGCATTATCATTTTCTTTATCCTACCGATTCGATTGCGATCCTGCGAATTCTACTCCAACAGTTTCAGTGAGAGTGACGCGCCCTTCTTAACAAGCCATCCTGTAGAAAGCTTAATAAGTATTGCGAATTGGGTTATTCGAATTGTTGGATCGTATCGTTGGAAGGAGATTCTTAATTTCCCGTGGATTTCGCGTGAGTGTCTCTGCTTACGGGTCCACCCCTCCGTTTTTGGCCCTTCATACAGCGATATTGTGAATTCAGATCGGTGGCTCAATTTGATCTTGCTATTAAGTGGAGCTGCATCCAAGCCAAGGGCATGAAGGGATGGTGGCTACCATACATACATACATACATACATACTTTTTTTTTCCCCATATTTTACAATAATAAAAAAAACAAAAAACCACGAAAAAAAAATTTTTTTTTTTTTTTTCTCCATTTAAATTATCCACGTTTTTTTTCACATTTTTTTTACACCCGTTTAAATTTTTTTTTCCCCCCCTAAAAAATGTTTTTTAATTTTTTTTCATTATTTTTTTCTAACTTTTAACGAAATCTAAAACTGAACACATCACAACTTATGGTTAACTTAAGATTACTGATTTGAAACCCGCTTAAGATTTGTTTGGCGACGCAATATATGTATAAAGAAATATAAAATACGTTTTTTTTTTGTCAAAACCTCACTATTTAAAATTATGCGCTGTTTTTCTGTTTTTAGTAATTATTTTGCTGCATTTTGCATTCTTTTACATACACTCTTTTTAATTTCGAATACATTGAATATTGTTAAGTACTTCAAAGCTATTTTCAATCAATATTCATAACTCCTTAACAAACATATTTCGACTTATTAACCTGTCAAATCGGGCCACTTTCTATAGGGTTCTGAATTTTAAAAATAGTTCGCAGCAAAAATGTTCGTGGGTTGCACTGCACATCACGAGGCACCGATTATGTAGTTAGTAGTCTTTTAGAGATTTCCACACGTTAAACAGTTTCATCTTTGGTCACCCGAAGCCTTTGCTTCAAGGACAGGACTCGAACCTTATTACAAATTGCACGTAGAAAAAGTTCTATCTGTCAAACGAAAACATTAATTTCCTATGATTTCTAGAGTAATTTATGAGTATGGCCTAACAGCCAATTGTAAACAATTACTTTACGGTGAATTGCTGCTCCATGTATTTTTTCCTATCTTTTATCTCTCTCAAACATACCTCACTATTTCAAATTGATAAATATCGATTTTTAGTGAATGAACACCGAATAGAACTCCATGGTGGGTGTTGGCCAAATTTGGATTTTTCAGATATAATCCTAAATAGGCTATAGAGTATGTTTCATACATCTAGTATCCTAACGTCCGTGCTCTATCACAATATTTTCTATTGTGATGTGTCCAACTCAATGGGTAAATTGAACTGAAGGTGAGTTTGAAAGAAGGGGAACTTGGAGTAGAGCACACGTACCCACTGGTTGACACTAAATATTGGCCAACGTGCTTTTGCACATTTGTTTGAGAATTTGTTAAGCGATACAAATTTCCAAATCCTAAGTTTTTGCAAAGTCCTAGCATGCAGTTATGAGCTTCTAAATTTATCACAATAGCATATTAGCGTTAAACCTGAGAGGGTTTATTCATCGATTTCTGTTACAATTCCAAGTTGTAACATTCCGCCCATTTGCATGTTAGGCGGTAGGAATTCCTCTCGTACTTTGGAATCGGTGGATTGTGAGTTAGGTTATTACAGGATGCGGAGGGACTGATTAGGGAAATATACATTGAGAGTAGCCGAGTGGAAGAGATAAATAGAAATGAGTTTTCAGATGATTTGTTTATAGATCAAACCAATAATTAATCTTCAAACATTATATGTACTCATTAACAATAAAGGGTGACAGTAACAGTATAGACCAGTAACATTACAAGATTAAGGGGCTATTTAGTAGAACAGCCGACTGAGGTCATCAGATATAGCTTTTCATTAAAAAGGTTTGGGTTTGGATGGTTAAGGGGAGTGCTTGAAGGAGAATTTATTGTTGGCCAATGCGGGGCGCCTTCTACGTTTTCGTTTTGTTGTTGGAATAAAGGTTTAGTAATATGGGTTTATGGAATGCTACTAAATGTTACCGTTTTACACACGGGTTTCCTCGGAACTTTTAAGTAATAATAATTCAGTTAGGCATAAAGATTACTATCACAGAGCAATACAGACTTAACTTGTAGGTCAATAGGTCAATAAAACTCATAACGTTAATATTTTTGACTCTGAGAACAATTTAGGATCAGAGTATTTGGAATACAATTTAATAGGATCCCAGGGGTCGATAATAATCACACATCTCAACTCATTAATATAAGCATGAAATACCTTTTTATCATAAAGGGTCTGTTTAGTAATATTTAGTTATATCAGCTATTAATGATAAGACGGGCCACCAATCCGAGGAGTAGTCCGGTTTGTTTAGTCTCTATTTGCAGGATCACCACTTGTAAAGGAGCATGCCGTCGCTCAGTAAAATATGCACTGGAAAAAATATCAGCTGTGCAGCCGAGGGAACCAGGAAGGGAATCGCCAGCCAACGAGACATGAAAGCATCCGATACCGACCTTTTGAAAGCATTTGGATGTGATGAAGTGTTGGGTTTGGATGTATAAGGGAAGGGTTGTACAGAGAATTTGTTGGCCAATACAGGGCACATTCCACGCTGCCATCTGGTTGTTAAGAGAGACAATTAATGAGCAAAGTTCATGTAATGTTACTAATAATCCAAAATCTAAAAGGTACTAATATGGACATTAGTCCACTCTCAAAAGTTTGAAATATTTTCAAGAGGTCGGAATAAAATCTTCATTATAATGGCCAATTGAGCGCAATACAAATTACTACTAGTTAGTAGTGCGGGTTTTCTTATAACTTTTTAAGCATTAGTACTTCATTCAGGCATACAAAATAGATAATTAATGTACCAGAAACTGGACGGACACTTGTGCCTACCCAGTGGAGGACCCGGATACGACCACCCATGTGAGTCTAGAGTATCGCACGAGCTGACGAGTGCAACGGGAAGGACTGTAGGTGTATAGACCTGGGGGTAAGTCCCCGGATACGCAATCTTAGCAGGAAAGCACGGACTATACACTGAACAATTACAATTACAATTACAATTAAACCACACAAAACACAACCCCATTCGATTACACACCCCACACAAACAAACAAACAAAATAAAAAAATAAAATAAAAAAAAAAAAATATAGTATTTATTATATAATAAATAAATATTTTATTATTACTCCTCCGCAACCCCCCAAAAACATTACCCCCCACCAACCCCAAAAAATTAAAAAAAAAATAAAAAAAAAGAACACCCCCCCCCCCCACTTCTTTCTTTTTTTTGACAACTTTTTTCTGTTTGTTTCAAGAACCAAAAGAAAGCGACGGTCACCCCCGCATTAAACAAAACAAGAAAAAAAAACAAAACCAACACCATCCACCACCCAAAAAAAAAATATCACAAAATAAACCCAAGGGCCCCCCCCCCCCCCCACCACCCCCACCAGCCGACCTTTTTTTACCTCAAAAAAAACCAAAAATCATAAACGGCTTTAATTCCACGCAAAACATCTGATTTCCTCTAGTGAAGTCATAAAAATCATCACAACAAACATGAATCACACTGAGAGGCAACTCCGCCGGGGTTAATTCGAACGCCACTCATTATATTTTTGCCGTATTATGCCCACCAACTCTTCTGCCCTGTCCTCTACATGAGTACTTGTTACAGGTTACATTCGAGCTCGACGAAACCGACAGTGAGTGACGATGATGATTGTTATTATGAACATGACAAACGACAACAAAATAAAACCTAACCTTGCAACGCAATACGTCCAGCTGACGCGAACCGCGTATGAACAAAATGCGCATCATTACTTCACTAGCAGCTGATTGTTATTGTCCAATGAAAATCCAATAGGTTTCACTACAGTAGAAATCCAAAATGAACACTAAATTCTGGAGAATAGATAATTGGAATCCGGGATTTCTATGTGAGAAATAATCGGGAGAAAGAATAAATGATAAGAATAAGAATACGAACAACATGAATACGAAAACAAACTCCAGCTGTTCTAATTCGAAGTTGAATGTTTTGCAGGAACGAAGAAGCGAGACAAAATTTAATATTATTTGTATAAGCGCTAGCGAACCGAGCGAAGTGGGAAACACGAAAACACGCAGTCCCAGTCCCGCAGTAGGCTGTTCTCGAGGCCAGGTACATGTTAGGATCAAACAAGAAAAGCGCTGAGTTTCTCTGCGCTGGGACAGTGTTTGTGCGCTGTTTAGGGACCACCACCGCCGTAGGGATCGACTAGGGAGAAACAATACACTAACATATGGTTGTAAACATCTGATTATAATTTTTTTTTTATTTCGAAATGGGAGGGCGCAATAGTGGTGGTGGGGATCACAAAACTACGCTAGATTTTCAACTTCATTTTGAGGTTGAATTGCGTTGGATCATGATGTAAGAAGTAAGACAAGGATGGACATTGAAAATCCCAACACGAACATGCTTTTAAGAATTCGAATTAAAACAAAAATAAAATTGAATAACACGGGGGTAAATCCCTGTGGTGTACTACAAGCTAGGTGAGTTGAATATGCTAAGATCATCCTTTCATCGTCGGTGTCTCTTCACTAAAATTTCGGTCGAACAGAATCGATGATTGGTTATTGGGTTCCAGGAATGCTTTCTAATTTTATTCAACAAATTTGCACATTTTTTCCATACGGATATATCAAAATACCCTTGACTGCCAACAGAAATCTATCTTTCCTGATACGATATCATAGCTACGTTGCAAAAAAGACCAAGCTTATCAGAAGTATCAACGATAAAAAAAAACATGTTTCACAACACTCCTCTATCAGACCCGTAGGTGCAAACACAAACACATTTACATACTAGAATTTATGTGAACCCAAACCATTCATGCCTCTTTCCAGTCACACGGGCAAGAACGAGAACGACAAGCGATTTAAAAATCCTGCCAGTAAGACAAAACGAGAGCATCAGACAAACACACTCACACATCGATATCCTTTCGCGTTTTATACGTCGTTCAAGGGTACGTGTGTGGAAGCATCAACCGAGCCCAATCCCGCTGCCGCGCTCCTCGTGCCATGTACATGTCGTGTGTAACACACAACTAACGAGAAGGAAGGACGAGGAAAGGATAATACTAAAAAGCACACTGTTTCAGATACGCTTCTAGCAGAGACAGACACAAGCGCAAAACCCGTTCATGGCCCCATTCCAACAGGAGAGCTACAGCGGATTGAGGCTAACCAGCGACCGTCAGACACACTAGGGAAGAGGCAGGTACAGCTGGAACAGTGCTGAACTTTGCGTAAAATTTGATGATGGACGACGACGGCGACGATGATACACACGAATGATGCCAAACGGTAGGGTCGGCAAGGTGGATGTAGCTAGGCAAAAGGCATGACCCACGAAGAGGCTGCTAAGGGATATTCGAAAGGATGTGATTGCGCTTGTTGGGACAATCAGTTAGTTGTCGGTGCCACTGCATAGGAGTGTGGAGAAGCTTACCGTGTTCCATACTTATCCGGGAAGTGCCAAAATATATCGCTGGAAGTGCGGATGGCGCGAGTATGGGAAGCCTCAGACTCCGCGACTAGGTAGGCTTACGTAACTTACGGACGAATTCCAGTGATCAATTTAGGAATCTCAGCTGCTATCCTGGCTGAAACCTTAATAATTATTGTTCTTTTGAAAAGTCCACAATGATTCTACAAGCAGTGAATTCTGTAGTAATTATGATTAATGCTCGTAAGTATAATTGAGCATTGCTTTACTAAGAAATGGGAATCCACTAGAAATTTATCGTTGTGGCATCTCAGAAATTATTCCGGATAATCACGGCACACAATTCTTGGGATATACAGTGACGGACAAAACAATAAGACCACCGCTCATTGTAAAAGATGCAGTTGCAGGGCTCAATCAATAAAGCAAAACATATAATAATTTCAACTAAAAATAATAGTTTATTTAATAACTCAACAAAACAAAATGGTTTGAAAGTAATAAAAACAATAAAGAAAAAAACTGCCCTTCCAGCATAGAAAAGTAAGAAAATGATGCGACAATAAAATAAGACCACTCGTTAATTCATTCAAAAAATCGTTTCCATTAGCTTTGATCATTAGTATTTAGTGGTATAACCATTATTCCGGATCACTTCTCGCACTCTCTTCGGCATTGACTCCACGAGGTTTCGACATGTGCTGGCAGGGATGGCATACCATGCTTCCTGAATTTTGCTCAATAGTTCTTCCTTATTTTTCGATTTTAAAGGATTCGCCGACTTTTTGACTATCTGCCAAAGATTTTCTATCGGATTGAGATCCGGGGATTGTGCTGGCCATTGCATTACATCAATTTTGTGATCCTCAAACCATTGCTTCACAGTACAGGCAGTATGCTTAGGATCAGTATCTTGCATAAATTGCCATTTTAATGGCATTTCCCAGTCAGCATGTGGTAGCATTACATTCTCCATGATCTCAGCGTAAACGTACTGGTCCATTATCTTTTTTATCCAAAAGAGTGGACCAACACCGTACCAGGAGAAGCATCCCCAGACCATGATATTACCTCCTCCATGTTTAAATGTTTTTGTTGTGTACTGTGGTTTGAAAGCTGAATTAACAGGTCGGCGAACCCAGCGTTTTCCATCAGATCCGATTAAATTCACTTTTGTTTCATCTGACCAAAGGATGTTCCGCCATTTCTTACCATTTTCGGATCCGATCCAGTCCAGATGTTCTCTAGCAAATTTTAGACGGGCCTGGAGATGCTTCCGTGTGAGCATTGGAACTTTCCTAGGACTTCTTCCAATCAGATTCTTCTCAACAAGCCGTCGCTGAACTGTCCTGGAACTCACGGATAAGTTCAGCTCTTCTTTGATCTTCGTTGCTGACTTGAATGGATCAATGCTAGAAAGTCGTTTGATGTGGCCGTCGTCCTTAGAGGTAGTTTTCCGGGGACGTCCAGTTCCCACTCGTGGTTTCGGGTCACGGAGAGCATTGCAAACAAATGTTTTGGACCGTCCTAAGAATGCAGCAATTTCTCGTTGAGTTTTTTCTTCTTTCGCCATTTGCCGGATATGAATCCTTTGATTCTCTGTGCAGTGATAGCATTTTTGCTGAATTTTTCCTAAAACTGACGAAATATGATGTCTTGTTAGATGAACAATATGATGAAGAATAATACGACTCATCGATAAACAACTTACTTCAGAGGAACGACGGTATTTGCTACAAAATCAGATGAAATGTGGAAGTGGTCTTATACTTTTGTCGCACGTTTTTTGGTCCTTTAGCAGCTTTCGATGCGTCTGGCTTGGAATGTTTATTTCCGAGGCTGAAAAGCTTGTGGAATCTCATGTCAAGTTAGTACATGTGCTCGCAACTTGGTGTCGCATACGTTTAATTCAAATTGGCGGTTAGGACGCATGCATGAAAATTGCTCTATGCTGTGGTCTTATTGCTTTGTCCGTCACTGTATAGGATTTGTACTATAATTTCGTCGTTTTTCAGTAGTCACTCGCTTTGCATTCAGTGAGTGTCGTGTACTTACACACTTAGAAAGTATCGCTAACTTCGGTAGTTTTTAACGGGTGGACAGTTTCGGGCTGAATTTGAAGGCAATTCTGCTCAAACCCTTTTTTTAAACCGCATTCAAAATCGATCATTCACAAAATCATCCATACCATGAAGGCATTATAACATCCAGGTTTATATTTATATAATACAAGTTTGCTTCTGCCGATAAATTCACAAGCAAACTCATAATTTGTCAGGGAGTTTGCAGTAACGGTAAAAAATTAAGTTTTTTATCACCGATAAGAAGATGAACTCGGAACTTCACAAGCAGGAGTGTCTCCAAAACGAATGTATCCAAGATTCTTGCTACATGGCATTACAGATCGGACATACAACAATGGTACCAAAAAAGGTTTGTTTCAAAAGAGCTCTATCTACCCAATTGTCCCAGTTTAGGCCAATTGAGAAATATTGAGCAACCCGGCAGAGGAAATTGAGGGCAGAGAACTGACTGACCAAAAACATCACTCAAATGAAAATTTGGTGGCCTAAGATCTCGAAAACTTCTAAGTATTAGGCACCTCAATCAGGAGCACATCGGAAACTCCTTGACTACAATGGGCTCAGAGTCGCCACGCTCACCGAACAATGTAACCGCGGGGCAGGGAATAACAGCACTCGTTACAGTAAAACTCCTCGAGCACTTCGCTTTACTAAATCCCAATTCATATTTTCGCTTCACTTTATGTCTCTTTTCCACTTTCTTATTCGCTCTTTGACTTGGTTATTGTTCTCCGGGGCCCCTTGCAGCCACCGCCACGTGTCCTCCTAGACTAGTTCTCTCAACTGCTTCTTCCGCTATCATCTTCGAGTTTCCGGTTCCGACTTTCGGTTTCGCTTCTTCCGGATACTGATCAGAGAGAGAGAGAGAGAGAGAGAGAGAGAGAGAGAGAGAGAGAGAGAGAGAGAGAGAGAGAGAGAGAGAGAGAGAGAGAGAGAGAGAGAGAGAGAGAGAGAGAGAGAGAGAGAGAGAGAGAGAGAGAGAGAGAGAGAGAGAGATGTCGATGGCTTCACACTTCACCGTCCACGGCCACCGAGCAAGTTAATGGACTCGGAATTGATTGTTTAAGCCGGTAAATGCCCTAGCATCGGTGTAGGTTCCCGGTACGTCTACCGGGGATTTTTCAGGGACTCTGTACAAAAATACACTCGCCTTTGTTTCTCTAGACAAACTTCTAGTGGATTTTTCATGGAATCTGTACAAAAATACAGCGGGTTCCTGTTATTCACAGTCCAGACTCCCTTTCCCCTCACACTCACCTTTGTTTCTCTAGACAAATTTCTAGTGGTTCTAGATTTGAAAATTATCGACCGTTTAGCTTGATTGTTGACTAATCATTAAATTCGCAAAGTTTGTCTATGCGAATCTAGTGAATCATCGGGTCACTGTCCTTAGCAGAAGGCCAGTGACCCAGGCCATTCACACTTCATCGTGTTTGTTATCGCGCCGTTCATAATGGCCTTCTTTATCGCCACCCCTCATGGCCGCCCAACAATCTATTTTCCGTCCCTCGAATGGTGGGTTTTGTAGACTTCGGTCGGATGGGTGGCTTCGTTCTATGGTAACGATCCTACTATGATCTAGCAGGGAGACTTGATTGATTTATTCTAAAAACACGACTTCAATCAACACTTACAAATTACAGACGAGTTGGTGCAGGAAAAGTTCGAGAATTACCTCGAAATCATAATGAATGATGAAAACTCTTCATGTGTGAGAGATTCAAGCTGTATCGTACAATCCTTCCTTAGTTCACAACATTCGTTTTCACGAGTGAACAGAATCCCAAGGACGCCCAGAATGCTGAAAAAGACACGTACAGATTTCCAAGCACAATGCGCCGATATTTGCTGCAAACTGTCAGTGCTATTCAGTCGGAATCTCTAGTAAGATTCGCTTAGAATCATGAATTCCAGCATTATAAATGTCCCATTATACAATTGAAGTCCCGAGGAGGATTATCATTCATAAATGAACAAAATACGCTCAGATTCCATCATATGATACGTAACAAATCCGATTATGATGAATGAAGTATTGATCCCAAGTAGGATTGGCTCAGCTACTCTTACAAATACAGGTAAGATTCTCACATGTTCCAGATGCTCACAAAATCAGAATCTCGAATAAGACGTGTACCGAATCCCGTGAAAGATCTGCTCAGAATGTTGAGCAAGATAAAAATCCCGAATGAATTCATTCGGAACACCGAGCAAAGTTTGCTTGGAGTTCTGAAGAATATCCATTAAAAATAATGATCAGTTGCAATTCCAGGCAAGACTCTCTAAAATGTGAGCAAGAAGAAGTTGAAATTCTTAGTATGACTCTCATGAAAAACTGAGCATAATATTCCATAGTAAAATATGCTCAGATATCTAAGAAGGAAGCAACATTTGCTAACGGTGCGCTCAGTGTGCTGATCAGTGATCCTCACTAGACTCAGTATTTTGAGAACGCTGAAGATGAGAGGATATCTACCCGAAATTTAAAAGTTCACTTTTATGAAAATACGCCTATGTTTACATAAATCCAGCGATCGAAATCGACGAACGTAACGAAAGTACAGGGATGTGTTAAGATTTCACGAGATTTTTGTCAAATTTCATGTAAACGATGTTCAGATGGCATTTTAATACTGAAATTAGGGAATTCTTGGCATGGCACAAAGATAATGAAAAAAAAAAAAGGAATTGACTGTTTCTTCTTATTCTTTTGAACTTGTTTCACTTTGGTACCGACCAATCTGCCTGCTCTCAGCTAAGTATGCTACTTTCAGTTCTCCGGTTATTAAATGAGAGCTTGGGCTTCAAATACCAATGTTTATATTATGAGACAAGCACTTTGTCCATAACAATCAAGAAATTGTCCAACCCGAAAGATATCCTCGGATCGGACCAAGAATCGAACCTGTCGTTTACAAATTGGTAATACATTCCCTCTATCGACTGAGAGCCCCGAAGACTTTGCACAACTTCTATTTAGGATTGTTACGAAATCTACGGAATCGAATTCGCGTCATTCTTATTGCCAAATCGCGTCGAATCCGTGCAAATGTTACAAATAAGAAATACAAATCTCAGAGTATCTTATGACTTTAGAGAATAAGCGTATTAATAAAACCTGGGGAATTTTATAGATAAATAGATATAGACAGATAGCATATTCCTTGATTGCAGTAATTCCTCAAATAGCGCGGAAGAATACGATATTGCGAGACGAGTCCGCGTAACTAAAATACGTACTGTATCAAGTGTGATATGACTGGTGTATCTCGTAATCCTGATCATCTAGACGGCTTCTGTCTTCGACGAAGGGGTCTAGAAGATCAAGGCCTTCTCATTAGTGACTACTAGTTAAGAATTTTATCACTATCCACGGAAAACCTTATCCGGAGACAACATCTTTCCAAACAGTCAGGATCCCCAGGTATGGCACCTTTAGGAAAAACATTGGCACACTAGCAAAGGCGTCGCGAGAAAATTTTGAGCTGCCACTATTCAAAAGGTCTTGTTTTTTACTTACAAAAACCAGGTTAAGAAGTCGGTAATTGTAAGTTTACTCTGTGACTGTACAACATCTGGTGTACACAGTTAAATGAACCCAGATCAGGTTTTTTTTAATCATTTTCTTCAACATAATCATTATAACAGAAATCCTAATTATTAAAATAAAAATCGTAATACAACTGTGAAATATAGTTGTATTACGATATTCGCGTTATCGTAACTTCGCAAAAATTCATTTTGAAAACTATTAATACAATGAAGCATGACTCAGTTTAAATAAACTTCACACTCTAAAGCTAATGTTGTAAACTTTGTGGGAGTTTAGGAAACTTTAACAGATTTCTTGTAAGCTTTAGAAAGATTGTGCAGAAGACATAGCAAATTTAATTAATTCAAAATATGTGGAACTCATGCAAATTGCGGTGCAACCGAGCAACTTTCTGAAAAAAAAAACTGTAAAAATATCATTGAAAATCAGGAAGTTTGTTTTAAGAAATGCAGTATGCTTCAGAAAACGTACTGTAAATTCTCGCTCCCCTTATTATTGATTCAAGTTCTACTCTCTTTTTTTAGTCAAAACGGGGTGACTAAAAAAAGAGAGTAGAACTTGAATCAATAATAAGGGGAGCGAGATTTGACGGGACTTTGTAGAATTTGAGTTAATTTATAATAAATAAAAAATATAAGGGGATAATTTTTCCCGGTAATCAGAATAATTTTAAAGCGCCAAACGCCGACTAGACTCTGAACCAGTGCTGGTAAATATGACGGTAAAATTGGTCATCTCACTATCACGAAAAGAAACGTACAATCATGAGCTTTCTCGTCATCATGCAGTCATTTTTTTTTTCTCATACGATATTGTTTCTTAAATTTCTAGCTTGTCTACTTGCAATTAGACAAGGAATAGTATGTAACCTATAGAGTGGACATTATATTCAATGTTTTGCTAGGAAACTAACAATAAATGTGTTTGTAATAACGATGACCAACACATTGTCATTAAGAAAATCTCCATTATCGCTTTCTCGCCCAATGAGATTTTCAGACGTATTTTGGTATAAATCGTGAGTTACTTTTCATTGAAAATGACATTTGGCAGTCCTTCTCTGAACTGTTTTGCGAACAGTTTTACTAGCGCCAAACAACTCGTATGAACCTAAACGTTGGCAAAAGCAGACAAACGCTGTTGATCGGAACTTAATCCGAGTTATAAATCCGAATAAATCGTAGTGATGTTTTGGAAGTCCTCTGATACCTTCTTATACTCAAACTCAACCGTAGCACAAGTTTTGGCCAGGTTTTTGACGTGTTGGAATTTTTTAATGTTCCGTACAGACATATTGAGAAAGTAAATGACATGGCTTACATCATCTGCTTCGAGGTTTCTATTATTCATTTCTATTCTATTGCGAAAAAAAAGTAAATTCATTGAAATGCATACACCCAAAACGTGTCCTGATTTTATTTCTAGGAAGTATGAACCCTCGCAGCATAAAACTCAAGGTTATGCTATGCTACCTACGTTCTGCTCGAAGGAAGTTCACAACGCAGTGGTGAGAACGTCAATAAAAACGAACGAAGACACAAAGCGAATGCCCAAACACACGGTTTCCGTACTTTTCTATTGTGGGCAGTGAGACACCACGTGGTTTAGTCAGAATTTTGTTGTTGGACAGAACTCTCCTATAATTTGCAAATTTTCCGGTTTTCCGAAAATCACTCACACACGCGAACCGCTTATCTTTTGCTACTTTTATGCTTTTTATATTTCAATCTAGAGCGGAAACTTTTTTATCAACATCATCGTTGCGAAATATGATGCAGCAAGGTGGGTGATGCCATCCCGATTTATCGGTATCCGATGAAGTTAGTTTTGGCTATGCGGTTGGGGTCCACGAGTAGCCTGTCACGTGGGGTAATAGAAGAGCAAGCTGAATGTAGGTAGAAGCACCTCGGTCGTTGCCATTGCCTGCTGTGTTATTCCTATGTTGATGCTACACACAAGAAAGAGGAAGCTAGTTCCGTTTTGTCATCGCGTACCACGAACATGCTGTTGCTGATGCCCATGATGGTGGTCAGCAATTTGTTGTGCAGTAGTTTATTGGCGAAAAAGTTGGAAGAAGAGGCAAAAATCGATAGTTTTGTTTTTCCAGATTTGGCTTGGTGACCGTTTCGTGAGTTTGTGGCATTAGATAGATGTTTATTGTCTAGTACATACAGTATAGGAATTGTTGTGAATAGAACTATCGGACGTTGAAAATACTGAAATTTGAGCTGATTTTCACGTTTATTAGGGATTTTTAATTTACGGGAAGGTTTTTTTATGCCTCGTTATAAGATAAATACAATTTACAGTGCCAAAAATTTACATGTCGTGCAAAAAAATCTTGATTCGATATAAGATAACGTTTTGAAATTATTTTTTTAATCTTATCGAGATCGAGGGTAATCAATATGTTTTCCACCCTGCGTTGCCCCACATTATGTTTTACACA
Organism: Aedes koreicus; assembly: GCA_024533555.2. NCBI lineage: Eukaryota > Metazoa > Arthropoda > Insecta > Diptera > Culicidae > Aedes > Aedes koreicus. Next base: position 41,983 of record JAHHFK020001264.1, on the reverse strand, counting down.
CTCATTTGATTTAGCCCGTAAGTGTCTTCTAGTTGGCAACCCTAGACCACCGAGTCAGTACAACCCTGTTTGGCAACCTCTTGTAGATTTTCTTCTACTTGAATCTCCGGTAAATTATTTTCGAGACCTCAACTAATCAACAGAGCCTTAATTTTCCATTTGCCGAAATCCAACCTCTTAACCTTTTCATCGTGAACTGCGAAAAATTTATATCTTATCTCAACTCACCTGGCAGGATCTTCCTCGACAATCATGTCCTCACCGGACTTCCAAACATCCACCATGATGATCAAATTCTTCTAACTTTGCAATAATACAACGATTTTATTATTCCACACCACTTTCGCTCTTTCTTCACAAACTCACAGAAGTGTGGTCACTGTAGTAATTCACTTGATTTCTTTAGCTCTTCTCAACTATTTAGAATCACTTTTTGATTGCCACCAATTCGTGCAACGCACTTTTGACACAGCTGCTGGTAATACTTTCCTCTTCGCAATCGACACGAGCTGGAGGAATGAAGTAGAAAATCATCACAATTTGCTGGTTAAAACTTTGATTACCTATACTGGATTTGGAACTTTTTTTTTTTAATTGCACTCCTAATTTGTTCTGATTGAACAACCTTAATTCAATTTCTGCTGCCTGCCTTCTCTTTACATGTTATTGTTTTCTTCTTGTGTAATTCGCCTTCAGCAGTGCGTGATTCCTGTTGTTGATGATGTTGATATTCATTCAATTGCCATGCATCACACTTCTTGCTTCTTCACAATGCTACTTTGTTGTTATCAGTTGTTGCTGTCGCCGTTGTCACAATTGAGCCCTTCTCACTTATCCCTGCCTCCGCACACAACTTTGCTGCTGTTCTACCGATAGAATGGTGCGGGGGAGGCAGTACACGGGGAAACACCGCACCAACGAGCGTTACACACACAGGATGGCACGCCGCGAGCACAAGGACAGAGCGTAAAAACAATTGGGGCTACTCAAATCACTCATTCGCGCCGCTCACCCTCTCACCATTACTTTGCTTCGCCCCGAGCACGCTACATGTGTAGACAGGGTACACGGATTATAGTAGTAGCGTAGAGGCTAGTTGTGTCGCACAAAATCTTCTAAGAACATCCGTCGTACTGCCAAAGCTGATGGAACACGTTTTATTTTTCTCCGTGGTGACCAAGCAGTAATATGTATCCAATTCCGCTTTGAAATTCGCGCACTGCGGAGACGACTCCTCCCGCATTAAACACTAGATGATGCTAACTCAGCTGCCACACCAAACTTCGATATGCGCATTTCACTTTTCTCAGTGCACAATTTTATGCCCGATTTTGATTTCTTCTTTCAAAATATCCTGCGTAACGCACAAGTACCTTTTTTGTTAGGCACCTTATTACTATGTTTGCCTTGCCTTTCCTGTACTACGTTGACGACGTGTTCCAAGAAAAAGAAAACAATGTTGTTTATGATCGAAAGCAAACACTCCGAAAAACGATATCACTCTTCAAAAAACAGGGGAACACGCACAGGTTCGAGAATTGCCGGATGGCATAAACCTTACAGTGGGCACTGCTCTGTGTAGAAGATACACACGAGTAGAGAGACCGAGAGCGAAAAATCCGCACAACACACTTTGCCGACTTTCAGTCGATTTCTGGTGGCGGGAAACAGCTGAGTCCGTAGGTGACGCTATGTTGTTGTATTGCTACGCCTTTGGGCGGTAACGGATAAAAACGCTCAAATCGACCCCCGGCAACGCCGAATTAAACCGGAAACGATACTTTCACCTCAAAACATCTAAAATTACATCACCTTTGTCACAACAGCACCGGCTAAACACCTTTCCTAGTGTAAAACCATACTGGATCTAGATTCGTCTCGCGTAGTAAAAAAATGCGCTACGGTCGCAGAGACGCGTCCTCTCATGGGCGAAACAACGAGAGCTGAGGTGGAAACGAAGTAGAACGAAAGAAAGAGCAAGGGGCAACAACGAAGACGGTAGCGGTAGGCGAGTATCTGCGAGTGTGGTGGTTCCCTGTAGGAACGGATGCGGCGGCGAGCACAAGTGTATTGGGCTAAATTACGTCTTTTCTTTGCAGTCACCAACACACGCCCAGCAAACACGGCAGCAAGCAGAGAGCCATCGATTCATTTTTCGTTTGTTGTGTTGCGCGATCATCGGCCATCAGTACTGTTCGTCACTAATCATCAACGTCCGTCGACCGCCTGGTGAGACCTGGCAGTGTAAGCGAGAGGGCACTTGTTTATGCCTTTCCGTGCAGCTTTTACGTTCGGGTAAATAAGCTGATGGTTGCATATAAGCCAGAAGCAAAGCTTTCATTGCGTGGTGTGGATGTTTGATCCTACGCATACACATGCAGCATTGAATTCTACAGCGGTGCGGTGGGTTGGTGCAGGCACGTTTGGTACTGCTACTGATGTTAGAGAAAACAACACATGAAAAAAAAAAGTTTTTGCAGCATGCATTGAACTGCGAATAAAATTAATTTAAGTTTTATTATGCCCCGCATATTTACAGACCATTCATGAATTGTATCCCTTATGGTTGAAAACCACGTCCGTGATTGTTGCGGCAATGACCTTAACAGCAGACAACTATAAACAAAAAATTTCAGATGATATATATCTCGGGTTTGTTTTCATTAAGCCGAATCTAACAATGAGAGGTTCTCTCCGGGCTCACTCTCTTTCATGCATTATAGCGCCATTATAAAACTTTCGAGGCATTCTTTAGTACAGATCGAAACACAACAGTGTTGGCTAGCATACTCTACAAATAGTAGAATGAAAAACGTAAAGATGATTGGAATTTGAATGAAAGAGAAAGTAGTCAAAGAGAGTCTCTCAATGTTAGATTCGCCCTAAGAGCACCCGTACCGGTGCGCGACTAAACTATATTTGATCGCCCTCACCATCACTTCAAACCGTATCGGGCGCAACTAAAAGCGCCAGCAAAATCGTGGCGCGACTATCGGAAAGCATCAGGCACTCAAATTTAGCAATGCGATAGTGGCGCGAGAGAGGGTTGCTATTCGACTGCCAATTGTCAAAAATCTTCGATTGGTTTGTTGTTTATTTTTGTTTACGCAATCAGGATTAGGGGCAAATTTTGAATTTGATTCAATGAAAATTATTGCTTTATCAACTTTAAGTCAACTTGGTTTAATTATAAGAATTTTATCAATAGATAAATTTTAAATCGGCATGAAAGAGAATCATTAGCCACAATGGCCGCTCTGGCAACCTCTGGGGTGTCCCGGGGGAACCTGTAGGAGATGTTTTGCGCCAAACCACGTGGTGCGACGGTTTTTTATTCATGAGACTGTCGGTAAGCCTGAAAAAAACCATTAGCAACATTGGCCTCTCTCGGAACCTCTGAGGTGCAACGGGGGAACCTGTAGGAGGGGACATTTGTGTTTTTGCACCAAACCACGCCGTGCGACAGCTCTTTCTTTTTTATTTCACCTGGAGGGTCCTTCGATAGGCATGCAAAGAATAATTTACCACAATGGTCCCTCCGGAAACCACTGGGGTGATTTGGCGAAACTTATAGGAAATGACATTGTATTTTTGTGCCAAACCCCAGAGGTTCCCAGAGAGACCACTGTAACCAATGGTTCTTTTTATGCCAACCGAACGTCTTTTTTTTTTTTTTAATCTTTATTTTACGTCGGCCTATTTCCTCACATGGTGACAATCACCGACGCCAGGAAGACGACTCCACCACCTGGACCCTACCTAACGACTCATGAATATGAACCGGGACCAACGGCTTTACTTCCCTTCCGAAGGAAGACTACCGAACGTCTCTCGGATAGAAATCACGAAGAAAGAGCCATCGCAATTGACTATGTTTATGACGATCACCGAATCTGTCAAACTGATGATGGAGCACTAGTTTAGCAGCGATCGATACAGAACGCGGTAACAAAATATAGTGGCGACCGGTGTGAGATTGAGTGACTAAACTAAAATGACAGCTCTATGCTCTAGCATTTTAGTCGCCCAGATAGTTGCGCCCGATACGGATGCTCTAATAAACAAAAAACCCTAGATATATTCTATAGAAGCCAGGGGGCAAGTCACTCGGCCACCATGTGATAACACCCTCAAAAACACAATCCGCCACACTTCAAACACACTCGCCACCACGTGGAAGATAAATTCAATTCTGGCAACACTTATACGAATCGAATGTTTGTTTTCTCACTGTTTTGTTTCCCTCTCGCTTCCACTGATGCGATTTAGATGATACATAAGTGTGCGTGTATTAAAGTTAAAAAGGTACATGGTTGCCAATAAGCATAAATCTTCGATTATAGAATTGACAGATATGTTGAAACACAAAAACACCTTCCGACACCCCGGAACACCTTCCAACACACTGAAATACAAACACAACGTGGCAGAGTGGCTTACCCCCTGATAGAAGCCCAAACAACCATACACTGAGCCTTATGATTTTGTGCTATAAGAACTCTGTAATCTTTTCTCAGTTATTTCATGGACCAATCGCTGTGTGAACCAGAATGAATTTCAAAAACCAACGTTATAAAAACGCGTTTTTTCAAATACCATGGAGAAATTCCTACACTGATAAAAAAAGCAATGATAACATCTATTTGTCCCATCTATGATTTTTTGCAATATAGTCAACAAAATGATATCTATTTGTAACCAAACATACTTACTATTTTTACACATACCCACTATGTGTGGCTACACATAATTTTCATTTGTCACATAATCTTCATATGTGTTTCTCAGAGGGTTCTGCTTAGGGAAGGTCCATTAATTATGTCACGCAGTAACAAAAAAATTCGAAGGTTCATACAAAAAATGTGACAAAGGGGGGGGGGGGGGGGTGTATAAAAAGTCAAGTTTTGCGTGACGTAATTAATGGACGTTACCTTATGTGTAAACACATCAGTATTATGTGCAATTTGCTATCGATTTTTGCCAATAAATAAGTGTGGATTATTTCCCGTGTAGATAAAAATGAACATCATTTATGTTTGCATACGAAAATCTATATTTTTATTTTTATGTAAGTTTTGTTGTTCAATATGATTAATATGTAGGTTATGTTTCCTCATAGGCTCGATAATGAATTATGATTTCTTTAGCATTTTTTGAAAAGGACAAATATTGGAATAGAAAAGCGAAAAAAAATTGAATAGCAACTGACGTCATGAAGGCCGCTAGTTGCTTATTGTTAGTTGACGATTTCTTTTAAATTGATGGTTATGGAATTTTCCACACTCTGAGTCAAGCTTGAATGGCTATGATAATACTATAGACTAACTCTAAGACCAGTAGGTCCCGAACAAATACGATTTTTTTCTTGGCTCAGTCAGAACTAGCACATCGGTCCCAAGCTCGGTCCCAAGCTTAATAATACGCCCCTAATAATGAACTCACACGAACACACTCTCAAATGTTGTGTCAAAATAACACAGCAAATTAAAACAAAGGCGCAAATATGTATAGTTAGGTGCTGGCTTTAAGGTGTACTTCGGACCAAGGGGTTCTACAACAGTGAACCAATTTCAAATCGCTACTTGCATATTGATTGTTGATAATACCTTCACTCAAATCGTCCAGAACCTCCGATGTGCATTAATGGTTGCGATCTAGGTGGTACCGTCCCACAGTGTCGACTATTAATTAACTCCCGTTGTGCGATATTGGATGAGCACTGGCCGGTTTCAATTCCAAAATCACTATGATTTCGTAAAAACTGAAGGATAACCGTTACCAACAACGGAAGATTCGATCCGTTGTTGGTATTTATTTTTTCAAGTGGCTGTAAGTATCAATACTGAAACTGCTGTGCAAAACGATAAAATAAATATTAAAAGAAAAAAGAATACCTCTATGTCCGATAAACCGACTGTTGTATTCTCCTGATACAGAATAAACTGCTTTTCAAACGCCAAAATCGATTAATCCGGTAGACAATTGAGTGGCATGATCGGATTTGATCTTTTGAGAGAATCTGGTTTCATCTGCTGTGCTTTTTTTTAACTACTCCTGAAGGACCAAGACGTCTGAAACTTACTCCAAAGTCAGCTTAATGTTTCAATATAGAATTGATAAAATATTAACTGCATGAAAAGAATAATAATTACATTTTCCGCTCTTCCGTCTAATAATCGACTTTCATAGCTACTAGGACAGAAAACCATTTGAGAAAGAGTAACAATCGTAAATCGAAATCTTCCCAGTTACGTACATGGTTACATTATTACATGGTTTGAAAATCCGCGCGTGGAATCAATTATTCACTTTCTGCTGATGTATCGTATAGCAGATATGTGATTCAGCTCGTATGGGTTATAATTTGACATCTTCATAACTAAATTCATAAGATTTGCTTTATGAGTTTTTCACATCAATACCAGTGATGAGAACATAACGCATAAGTTATGAAAATTTATCACATGTAACTTATATGAAATTTAAAAAGTGTTTGAATTTATTTTGTACTAGTTCAACCTAATTTAAAAAAATACTTAATGAAAAGAATAATCAATCTATTTTCTATGCTTGTATAAGATTCAACTTATGATTATCTTAAGGTAGTTTTGTTAAATGCATGCTAAATAGGATGTTAAGTTCAGTTACCGTAGACAAATGAAATTTTTGAATTTTTTTTAAAAAACAATTTGGCATACATAAGCAACATGTGTAAATTTATTTATTTTGTCACGCAAATACGAAGAATTAATATATGCAATAGAAATCAGCCTTTTCACATGAGTTTATCCACTCAAGTAGTCTTAACGAATGTACAACAGTTGGTTAACCCTTGGTATAACCAAATGAATTGATATAAGCTGGGGGTACTCTGTGGTGTACTTGAGACCAATGGGGTTCTTAGGCAGTGAGTCAATTTTGAACCGCTAGTTTTCAATCAATTGTGGGTATAACTAAAATATATTCTCCCATCACATACTTTTATGTATACAAAATCACTAACATAACGTTTCAAATAATAGACTACCTACTATATAATGGAAAGACCGTTTTGCACAGCAAAAGTGCACTTCGAGCTAAATTTATTCGATCTTAAATAGTTTAATCTTTGCTTGCAAATACTGTCAGTTTGTTTACACGCTGTTGGGTTGCTACTCATTTTAAATTATAAACTCAGCTTAAAAAATAAGGAAAATAACCCAAAAATAAATAAACTTATGAACAAAATGTTGATAGTTCTGATTATCTGATGGAAGGCTTTGTTTTTCAACAGTCGAGCAAATAATTGTTGTGCCATGGTTGTACCGATAATTAAATCGTGGTCAAGTTGACTATTGCATATACTGGTTAAAATAACTATAACTCTATAACACTATAACTCGACCATGTGAGTTCACCACGTTCATTTCATTTTTGACTATGCCCGCATAATCACAAACCATTCCTGGACCATTTACCTTATTGTTGACGACCGTTTCCGTTATTGTTACGACATTTACCCTTATAGTTGACAACTATAAACTAACAATCTCCTATACAGTTTTAACAATATTTCAGATGGTAAAAGCATAGACTAACTCTAAGACCAGTAGGTCCCGAACAAATACGATATATTTCTTGGCTCTGTCAGTACTAGCATATCGGTCCCAAGCTCGGTCCCAAGCTCAATGATTCGCCCCTAACAACGTAGCTCACACCAACACATTCTCAAATGCTGTGTCAAAATAACATAGTGAATCAAAACAACAACCAAGATACTAGTACCGGAAGGTACCGAAAAGCGCGAGAATTATTGCAAGGTGCAGACTGCAAGGTATACTTTTGACCTAGAGGTTCTACAACAGAGAATCAATTTCAAATCGCTAGTTGCACATTTATTGTTGGTAAAGGCCAAATAACAATATGCTGAATAGGCGGTGAAGTTAGGTTACCAAAAAAAAAAATGGCAATTTTCACGAACAATATTATTGCTGTACTCTATGCCAAAAAGTTGGTATATAATCCAGACCGAGTGCAGACAGTAAAAAACCTTTCAATGACAATATGGCATACATTAACAATATATGTTAATGTAGAGGTTGTATGGTGAAAATGAGATTCAACTATTTGATAACAATAACATAAAATGTGATAGTATATCTTACATTCAAAATATAGTTTTGACTATATAGAAAATTGTTTTTCGTTATGCGGGCGATTACATACTCGTGAGTTTTTCAGGAATCGCAAACGTAATTTGTGATCGACCCTCGGGCCCTTTCAATTTGTATAATAATTTTTGAACACATCTTGAATTGTCAATATAATTCGCACGCTAAGATGAAAATCGTTAAAAAGTATCGATAATCGCTCAGAAGTGCACATACCTAAATTGTGCTTAAACACAGATAAGCTAATATTGGGAACTGAAGGAAGATAAACGTTAAAAATAACCGATTTTTTATCGTTACTCTTTACTGAAAATTAGGTAGTTTTTGAATTATTTTTATTTATATAATTAATAAAAGGCATGCAATTTTACAATTTATCCATTCGGATAATTATTCTAAATTCTGTTCTCAAGCAGAAACAACAGTTACTGTTCAAAAGTATCACAGAACGGAATCCATTTACGAATGTTTAGATTGTTATCACATGGTACATCAAATATTTCTGCAACAATTTTGAACAAATTGCAAATTGCCGAATTGCACTTCAGGATTCACGTTGGTTCACAAGGATCCGTCGGTGCTAGACTCAAATAAAAGAATGCAACAGTGATTGTTTTAAATATTGGGGCATGAATAAACTATTTATTGAAAGTTGAATAAGAAACATAATTACGTTTTCGCTTAGAAAAATATGGCAACCAAGTTGCTTCTGTCCTCGATCAGTGCCGAGAAAATTATTCAATTTTGGGTAAATATTAACGTCCAATATTGAAAAATTAACATTACCCAAATTTCAGTCAACATTACTGTTCATTATCGTTTTATTTTACCGATATTTTGGGTATTGTCAACAATATTTAATTTAAGGTAAAATAAAAACCTAATTTTAGGTATTCTCTAAGAAGCTTGCGGCTGATTAAGCAAAAAACGAGGGATTCTAAAGGGCCCGTTTTAAATTTTTGAAAATGAAACTGATATGAAAAAAAAAATGATTCAACTGTTCTATCTTAGCATTCTTCTTTGACTATACTGCAATAGTCATCCGAACCCCCAATAATGTTCAAATTGACTATGATGTTTCTCTGTGTACCAAGCCTATTTTGACTTCTGCCGCCTTCTACATGTGACTATCGGCAAAAAGACTGCCATCGGTTGATTGCGTTAGCAAGGGCACTTCTTATTTCAAGAAGGTTTGCATCATTGCTACAAATGTAGAACACTCTCAACCAAAAATACCTAGTACTCTGAGAAAAATTTCATCGTTGTACCGACAATTAAATCATGGTCAGGATGACTATCGCATATAATGGTTACAATAACCATGAAAATGGTCGAATTCACCACGTTCATGGCATTTTTGACTATGATCATGGTAACAAGGACTATTCCGACATTATGGCAAATGTTGGATCAACTATTTTTAATGGTCGTTTTAACCATGATCATAGTCGGTTCAAAATCACTATACTGCAATAGTCATCCTAACCCCCAATAATGGTAAAATTGACTATCAAATTCCTCTCTGTGTAAGTTTATGAGAAAATACACAGAGAGGAATTTGATAGTCAATTTTACCATTATTGGGGGTTAGGATGACTATTGCAGTATAGTGATTTTGAACCGACTATGATCATGGTTAAAACGACCATTAAAAATAGTTGATCCAACATTTGCCATAATGTCGGAATAGTCCTTGTTACCATGATCATAGTCAAAAATGCCATGAACGTGGTGAATTCGACCATTTTCATGGTTATTGTAACCATTATATGCGATAGTCATCCTGACCATGATTTAATTGTCGGTACAACGATGAAATTTTTCTCAGAGTACGAACAAAAATATTAGTTTTACCAACGACATTATTTGGTGTAAATGAGTGGCACTACCCAAGTAACCACAGGCATTATATTATTGCACTTGTTCAACCCAAAACCAACATCATTAATGCGGGATCGCATTAATTCAACAGTTGTCAAGTAATGAATCGTTTGATTAACTTTAAGAATATAGTGATGCATTACCAATGCAATAATTCTACTTTAGCCTCGACTTTAGCAATGTCTTATGGCATAACAAAAGATAAGGCGTTAGGTCGATCTTAGTAGGGCCCTTTTCAGCTTTAATCCAACTTCAATGATGCACTAGACGTAATGCTTATGCCCTATATATGCATGCTATTATAGCCTCGTCATTCTTTTTAAAACAATTATGTTGTTTGATTTTCATTCGGCTATGTCACGACTTCGAAAGAAGTACCATAGACTAACTCTAAGACCAGTAGGTCCCGAACAAATACGATTTTTTTCTTGGCTCAGTCAGTACTAGCACATCGGTCCCAAGCTTAATAATACGCCCCTAATAATGAACTCACACGAACACGCTCTCAAATATTCTGTCAAAATAACACAGCAAATCAAAACAAAGGCGCAAATATGTATAGTTAGGTGCTGGCTTCAAGGTGAACTTCGGACCAAGGGGTTCTACAACAGTGAACCAATTTCAAATCGCTATTGCATATTGATTGTTGGAAGTACTCCATCCTATCCTTCTAAATTCCGGAAGAACTCCGGTTGCCAAAGATCTTCACAGAGTTCCAGAAATTTTAATAAAACAAAAATGATTTTTCTGTCAAATGAAAGATATATTCCACTCTAACCTGGACCATTACGAACATAAGGTACGTTGCATGTTCTACCAGCGGGTGGATAGTCAAGAAGAAAACGAATATTTTTTTTGGCTCAGGAAGTACTAGCACACCGGTCCCAAGCTCGGTCCCAAGCTTAATGATTCACCCCTAAGACCGTAACTCACACCAATACAATCTCAAATATTCTGTCAAAATATCATAGCGAATCAAAGATACTTGTATCAAAAGGTGCTGAAAAGCGCAAGATTGCATGACAAGGTGCAGACTGCAAGGTGTACTTCGGAACTAGGGGTTCTACAACAGTGAACCAATTTCAAATCACTAGTTGCACATTGATTCTTGGTTCTACTGCGTTTATTTTTTTTTGTAAGAATACATAACGCATAATTGTAGCTTAAATTGGTTAACATTGTTGAACAACATCATTGTATATACGATTTTTTTCAACAACTACTAGGAAACTAGCGACTTAAATTGGCTCACTACTTGCGCTTTCCGGTACTAGAATCTTTGTTTTTGTTTTGATTTGCGATATTATTTTGTCAAACTATTTGATGGGTTGTTCGTTGTGAGCTATATAGGGGTGATTTAGTAATACTTATGACAGACATACTACGCTGACCGTTGTACCATAGACTAACTCTAAGACCAGTAGGCCCCGAACAAATACGATATTTTTCTTGGCTCAGTCAGTACTAGCACATCGGTCCCAAGCTCAATGATTCGCCCCTAACAACGTAGCTCACACCAACACATTCTCAAATGTTGTGTCAAAATAACATAGTGAATCAAAACAACAACCAAGATACTAGTACCGGAAGGTACCGAAAAGCGCAAGAATTATTGCAAGGTGCAGACTGCAAGGTATACTTCGGACCTAGGGATTCTACAACAGTGAACCAATTTCAAATCGCTAGTTGCACATTGATTATTGGTTGTACGAACTGTCAATTACTTTAATCCAGTACCAAAACACACGTTCTAACGAGTACAACTAAATGGTACAACGCAGTACATTGTATAAGCGGCTATATAGTCATGAAGAAAATAAATGTTTTTTGGCTCAGAAAGTACTAGCACATCGGTCCCAAGCTTAATGATTCGCCCTAATAACGTAACTGATTCCAACACACCCTCAAATATTCTGCCAAAATAACATAGCGAATCAAAACAAAAACAAAGATACTAGACCGAACGGTTGTGAAAAGCGCAAAAGTGTGTTATAAGGTGCAGATTGCAAAGTGTACTTCGGAACTAGGGGTTCTACAACAGTGATTCAATTTCAAATCGCTAGTTTCACATTGATTGTTGGTTGTCTGTTTCAGGCATAAGCTGGTACTTCCTGAGTCAAAATCTATATCAATTTTTTTCGTGACCCAGCCCCCGCTTAATGCCAGGGACAGACATACGTCGAACTGTCTGTCCCAGGCATAAGGCTAGTATGCAGCTCAAAACTAGTGTGCATTAGTATACACTAGTGCAAAAAACCTTTAAATGTTCATTAAATAACCTTATGAAAATTGGCCACAAGGAAACGGTTTGAATTCCATAACATTACCTTATGAAATGATATGATTGTTGCCATAAGCACTGCAAATTGTTTGCTCATGGCAACCATATAAGTTTAATTGAATTCACTTATGAAATTCATTTGTTAGTGCTATGGAACTCATATGCATTGATTATACTAATAATTGCTATTTTTTTTTATTGAATTTTACTGAAATTTTCATTTTATCTATAATAAATTTGAGGTTATGAAAAAAAAAAAGCCATTGTTAGTAATCTAATGGTACGCCCGCAGTACAATTAATGTTTATTAATGAAGAATGTTATGAAAAGACGACTTATTTGGATCTTCATGAAGAATGTTGCGCCACAAGATGCGCGTTGAAATTCCCACGCAATACGGATCAACCACTGGAAGCAATGAACTTACTTGTCTAAGGAGAACGTTTATAATATATGTATTAGACTTTACCTAATTTATGGTTCCAGTAGTTGATTTGCTTCATCCTGTTTTACTCTCCGCGTTCGAAGGAAGTATATCAGCTCGGAGATATCGGGATCCTGATGAATCCGAATTCATCAAGAGTAACCAAAACAATAATTTAGGCGCACTTTTTTCTATCTCATACATATGCCTTTTGATGATTGCGCACAAACAATAGCCATGAAATTCATAAGGCGGTTTATGAAATTGATAAAAATGACGAGAAAATCATTAACTGAGAAAACCTTAGTTTTACACAACGATTTCATAAGCGCCGTATGGAATCAAAATACAGTGGGCCTCATTCAGTTTCATAAGGCAAATTTTATGAAATTCGATATGTTTTTAATATCAGTGTAGGACAAGTAATGGTCAAGCAATGCTTTTACTGTTGGAATTACTTACCTTGTATGCAGCTGAAAAGGAGGGCAAACGCAAACTACGGAATTCATTCATACGTCAGTCTTATGAAATTCCAAATCATCTCATAAGTTGAACCTTATGAAATTCTTAAGTTTATTTGCCTGAGTTATCTTTTCTAGGGTATTTAATCCATGATCCATCAAAAACATGCTGTTTGAGAGTTTCTCTCTGTGGTTATTAATTAAATGACAATAAGAGAAATATTACCGGTAAATTAGAATTTGTATTTTCAAAACCTCTAATTTGGAAATTGATTTATGTCATGATTCTGTAGGAAATGTAAACATAAATTTAGGGCGTGACCCCAATTCATACATGAGCACGGTTAAGTAAGCCTTGCCTACCCTGCATTGGGCTAGCTTGGTAAAAGATTGTGTATTTGATCGAATACTGCCTTTCAAAATAGCCCTCCATTTCAACTGCTTCTATTAAATTTCACAGCCTGCCGTACTCTAACGGAACTATTAATACTTTCTCTTCATACCTTCTAGCAGTTCTAGCAGAAATTGCTGTCCATTCCTAGGGTTTCATGTTGATGAGAAGATATTTCCTTAAAAACATTATAAATCTCTCTTAGTTAAATTATAAACAAATATGATATTTTGAGAATTTTCTTCGAATTTCTGCTGGGAAAGATTAGGACAATGTTTGATGGGAAATCAAAACCAGAATTTTATGTTCTAGCAACACACCAACACCCCAATTCGCATATCAGTCCCATGGCTATTTTAAACAGATATCAAATTGAAAAAAGCTGCTAAGTCTCCGAAACGTTTACACCTTGTTATATATCTAGACAAGGGAAATGTTGGCTTCGGCCAACATATCCTTCCATCAAAACATTTTTAGTAAATCAATCTTTGAAAAATCGTTTTTAGTCTTTTGAATCTAAATTCATCAACTTCATAAATTTTATTTCTACCTATTATGTGCGCGAGCATCGCACAAAATCGAAACGAAAATATTCCTGCATCTGAGATGTCCTATTTTATATATTTTTTTCCTATAACTACTAGCAACGTTGAGCTTATTTCCATAAGAAAAACAATGTCTCCAAAAATCCCTATGGGGCTGTTATGCAAATAGCGATAGAAAACATCACGAACAATTCGTTTTAACCGTGCAGGGTTTTCGGATGATAACATTCGCAGAAGCAAGCACATCGACATTATTTTCAAGAAACATCACTTCTTTGATTTGTATTTCTTTCCATTTATTCACTATGCTAAATATACTTGTGTACTTTCTCTTTTCTCGTAAAAAAAGATATTCTAATAAATTCTGAACCATCATACTACTATTATACGTTAGCTTTTTAGACTTTTTGTTTTTTTTTTCTTTATACATTTTCGCGTGTATGCTTTCTATGCGGATTTTGTATTGTTACTGTTATTATAGCAATTCGAGCAAGAATTCGCTGCACACTTCGTCGTCGCCCACTTTTTCCCACATTAAGACTCTCGAATGAATGGTGTTTTCCTCTATTGTTTTGTCGTTTGGTTTTTGGTAAATTGCTTTCTCCATTTTCCATTTTGCTCACCGGAAAATGTGGCTCTCATTCGCTCTAATCACTGACTTCATCTACGACACAAAAGCTTTGGAATCCTCTCCTGGACACTATTAAAAAAATGATTCGCTTCATCACAACAAAAAGAGTACTTGATATTTAAAAAAAAAGAATATGCTACACGAAAAACCACTAATAAAAAACGAAAAAAAAAAATCCTAAATAAACCAGCAGGTTGCGAAGTGAAGAACAGGAAATAAATTAATACTCTTGAATAGTTTGTTCCCTTCCCTCGGAGACCGATTCCATCCATCGCTCCTGCTCTTCATCCTCTTCATTGCTACAGATACTTTTTCCCCAGGCTGGACTTGAGAAGCCGCGATTTGCTGGGATCGATTTTGCACTTCAACTGCTGGATGAGATCATAGATTTTCAACGAGGGTCCCACCTTCATGTTCAGCAGGGTGATGATATCATCCTTGCTGAGTTGCAGGAGCTGTTTGCCGTCGATGCAGTTCGCCACAAACGGTTCGCAGTGCAGCGTACAATCGTTAGCAGTCAGAAACATAGCTACGTCCTTCACGTCCCAACTGTCAGGATTGATCTGACCGTGTCCGGGCTCGGGTGAACTACTTCCGTTGTCATTGATCAACCTTGGAATGATTTTTTCCATTTCTATATCGGTGATTTCCGACGGAGCTGACGAGGGATTTCCGGTAGCACTATTCGATTCGCCATCTTCATCTTCCGTTTTGAGGCCACCCATGTCGTCATCACCGATGCCGATGCTTTCGGTCGAATGATCGAAAATTGGTCCCAGCATCGGATCGTGTGAAGGTTCATGTTTAATCGAAAGCAGCGATGAACTTGAACTTCCGCCAGTGGTGGTACCACTTCCACTGTGCGACGATTCCAACGAAACCGCCGTCGTGTTGGCGTACTGAATTTGGTCCAAATTACTCTGCAGCTGGGCTATCGAGTAGGGGATGGTGGTCGGGGCGGTACTCAGAAGCTTTTGCTGTTCGAACTGTTCTTGCTCCTTCTTGACGGACGCCGTACGGGTTGTTGCAACAGGGTGCACTGAAATTTACGACGCAAATTATTAAAGAATTCCCTTACTTTACCTGATGCTCAGAAAACTTACTGTCGCCACTAGGAGTCATCTCAAACTTCATCACTTTTTTCTTCCGTTTGCCTTTCTTAGTGATTTTGGGAGAGATTTTCTGGGCCGGTGGGATCTTCGGAAGTATGCGGGGTCCCTCCAGCTTGTGGCCAACCAGTACGCACCACCCGATTGGGTAGATATCCGGACTCTCGCTATCCAACCACTGATCATATTCGTCATCCCAGCCGTCAAAGTGTACTTTGAGAAGACGGCCAACGACCCGCGAAATAGTCGCCACGCAGATCAGTCTTGGGTCCATTAGATCAGCTGATTCCAGCTTCATTCCAATCTGGTTGTTTGGAAAAAGGAAAACTTAATATATTACCTACTAAATGGTGATAATGTTACGATGTTTTGACAAGCAATGCATTACTTAGATGTAAATTTACCATCTATTTTTCCCTACTAACCTTAAACTTCTGTCTTATCAGGTCCCGATAGAACAGATCCTCCGTCGCCGGTTTACTATTGGTATCCACCAGATATTGATCCCACGTAAAGGTCGTCAAATCGTACCCTTTCGGAGGCGTTAGTGTGATTTGATTGCTAGAACAGAAACCAACCGGGAAAATGCACGGTGATTTTTCGTGATAGCAGAACCAGTCGGCTCCACTTGCGTCCGGATCGTACGAGTCGATGCGGATCATGATGTAGCCGAACTTCAGTACCGACATCACTGTGGCAACGCAGATCGACGACAGATTTAACGGATCAATGGCTTCCAGTTTCATTCCTTCCTCGAAACCAGTCTGTTTGCCCTCCAGGTAGTATTCCTCGAAGTGAAAATTTGTCTTGAATAGATCCATCGTGGCATCGTCTTCATTCGGTTCAAGGATTTGATCGCGAGCGGCTATAATAAAATAAAATGAATTATGCTTGATTCTTTGATTAAACTGTCTGCTAAAGGTTAACGTTACCATTCATCCGATCCATGTATTCTTCCGGTGCTGCAAGATTATGTCCCACAGTAGTGGCCCATCCGACAGGGTGGATCAATGGGGAGTCTTCGTGGCACCAGAAACCATTATCGTCCGGAGGACTATCGTAGTATCGGACATACAATCGCTTCCCTACGATTTTGTTGATTGAAGCGACCTTCACCTGACTGATACGATTCTTGTCCACCACTTCCAGATTTAAACCCACACGGAAGCGTGACTTAAAACTGTCGCTAATTTTATTGTAAAATGTCGACGGAAGCGTCCTCGCATTGGATAAACGCTTCACTAGGAATTCCTTCCAATCTTTGTACGGTTTGGCTATACTTTTCGGCGGAATCAGTGGCTTGCCGCGCGTTGCACACCACCCAACCGGATGAACTTCAGACGAACAAAGATTCACCCAGAAATCCTTGGACGAGTCCGTATCGAATCCTTCGTAGCGAAGAAGAGCTTTGTAGCCGCAGATTCGAAGCACGGTCGCCACCCAGAACGAGTGCGGCGTCCCGCTGATGAGCGATTGCTGGACGTCAATGTCGGTATTCTCGACTTCCACCTTCATTCCGATGACCACGTTTGGCCACATTTCGTAGCCCGGCGCATGCCGAAAGCACGTCACCGGGGCGGCAAAAAATACCGGATCCGACAGCGATGACGTCCAGTCAAACGAATTGATGAACTCGGAAGGCTTCCTTCGGATGCTGATGATTCGTTCATCCTGGGGACAAGGCGAAGGCAATCTAGTTCCCCGCGGAAGCTGCGGGATTTCGTCCTGGGGAACTATTTCGTGGCTGATTGTTTTGTCGCTATGTACACCGTGGTTGCTGTTGTCGCTTCTGTGAAAAGTGGAGCAATGTTGACTGATTAGTTTTTCGATGTATATTATATTGTAGGCCAAATCGACACAAGAAATTTTCATCAGCCTTAAGCTATTTTTCTGACCTCCATATGAGGTTCATATCTTCGTCAATATTGCCCGACAATGCATTAGCCGACACTATTATTGACACGTTAGCGTGAATGTGAACAGTTATTGCTAGACAATTGAAATAATTTGTCTGCTAATAACTGTTCACTATTGAGGGAAACATAGCTGGAAACCACAAATGTTAAAGTTCAAATCAGCCTAGACAATTTGTGAGAATTTCTATCAATTCGAGACTTTCAATGTTCATACAAAACTAGATTTGCATAACAATTGCGAACCATTGTAAGCATTTTAAGCGAAATATATGTGTCGATTTAGGCTGTTAGCAAGGCTTGGAAGGTTGGCATCATCGGCGATCTTACCCAGTTTGAGACATCTTGAATCTATAGCTGATGTTTTGTACTTGCTGTTGTTGCTGCAGTTGTTGGTGGTGTTGAACTTGCTGTTGCTGTTCTTGTTGTTGAGCTTGGTGTAGAGCTAGTTGTTGGTGTAGGAGATGTTTGCTGTCGATATCGATTTCGGACGTGATAGCACTAGCTGCTGCCGTATTGGAAGATTCTTCGTCCGCCGAATCGTCTATCAGTTGCTCAGGAGGTAGTGCGGATGGTGTAGCCAGCGAGGGAAGGCTATCTTCCAGACTGGCTATTGTCGCTTTGCTGCTTGCCAACGTTGCCGATGAAGAGCTGCTGTTGGTACCGCCGTACAAACGTAATGCATCGAAGGAACGGGCACAGGTCATGCTACAGAACCGGCGCTGCTTGGTGTAGAATGAGTGCTTGACACCTATTGCACCACATTTTTCACAAATGGCTATGCGAGAAAAATGAGAATAAAGAAGAAGCGAAAAGCAAGAGTAAACGGAATCGTTCGTATGTGGGAAAAGCTCGTTGGAAGTCAAGTGCTTGTGAACAATTACAGTATGGATCGATTAACAACCCACCCTAGTAGCGAGGTGAATCCTCTATCTCAAGCCGGAAGCAAACAATCGAAATAAAAAGGGATATACAACAAAACCTACCCATTCCATCACGCTGGATCGGTATAACCGACGGATCGATGTCGCCTTTGTACGCAATCGGCGTCTTCAGTACCAGCCCGGGTCGTTTAACAGGTTTAATTTTTTTATTCGTAAATCGTATCGATGGGCCACTTGTTTCACCCATTCCGTTCCCTCTTTCCGATGCTCCAGGTGCCATCGCATTCGCAACTGCAGCCATCTGTTCCACCATTCCGCTCATCTTCATCCCTTCGTGGATAGGACTCGATGAGCCATCTCCATTGGCACCTCCATCGTAGTCCAGAAAACTTCCCTGGGGCTGTAGAAGCTGAGCTTCATTCATCAGTTTGTAACCGAGCAGATTCTCCTGACCAGTAACAGAGAGAAACTCATTACCAGCTTCCACCATTCGCTGGTAGTGTTCGTATGTCTGCATTGCATGCTCTTCATCGTTGAGATGATCGTCTTCTTCGTCATCGTCGATTATTCGTGTGGCTCCTGTTGAATCATCGCCATCGACACCAACTACACTACCGGAACCGACAGCCGCCCCAGACAATTGGCCAGCTAGTCCACTCTGTTCCAAGAAGCTATAATTTCCTAGGCTCAGTTGTTGCTGCAGCTGCAACTGCTGCTGTTGGAGATTGAACAGCTCGGGATTAGTGATGGCAAGATCAGGATTCGGGATCGACGTAAGGCCACCTGAGGGCGTTGGAATTGCCGTCACGTGGCCACTGTAGTCACCAATCAATGATCCAATCGCTGGACTCATATCCTACGAAGTTTTACAATCCACAGCACGTTTTATCATTCAAAAAATGCGAGATGGTTGTTTACCGGAATGTGTGTAAGTGTAGTGAAATGTTGATATTTCCGGACGAAAATGGGCGAAAAACGAAACCAAAAAAGAAAAGAGAAAAAAAAGGAAAACAAAATTAGACAAAACAAACCAAAATCTAAGCAAACTGAAGCAGGCACTTGAAGGTAGAAAGCGAATGAAAAAGTGAACGAAATGAAACCCTCATTCTTCTTTTTTATTTAGGTTAAAGTTAAGGATACGTACCATTGATGGGGCTGGCTGCGACATGTCGTCCATTACGGCTGTAACTGGCTGCCCATACAGATTGGCAAGGTTTTCATCCAGTGGCGAGGCGAACTGTCCCATCCAAACCATAGTACTAAGTTCTTGAGGATTCATACTAGGTATCACGTGGTTGAAAACTGAAACGGCGAAAGAGGAAATGAAAGTCGTTAGATTAGTTTATTTATTTATTTATTAGTTTTATTCATCTGACAATATTTGATAGTCTTAATGAATCAATATTCTAGTTCTAAACACGTCAACACCAATATTAAAATCAAAGTCAGGATACCGATGGTTAAACACGTTCATCATTGACCGAATTGGCTCGTTCAGATCATACTCGTAGTAGCGTCGAGGCAAGCGAAAAAAATCACTAGAATGAAGTGTGTACCCAGGTACGTTCACGCCCAACATAGCCAGTAGATTCGGGGCGTCAAATTCACCAGCCAACATTTTGAAGACGAACACAGCTTTAGCAGTTTTTCTACGGTGCTCCAATGTATTCAAGCCCAGCAGCTGGCATCTGGCTTCGTACGGTGGCAGATTCATTGGATCATTCCAGGAAAGGAAGCGTAAGGCAATTCTAATGAACTTTCGTTGTACAGCTTCCATTCGGTCGACTACTGTTATACGGTAATGGTCCCACATGACAGATGACGTTTCCAAGATGGGTCGAACCAATGAAACATACAGCGATTTAAGCGTATACGTATCACGGAACTCTTTTGTAATTTTGGATACGAAACCTAGTTGACGACGCGCTTTCTTGATGATTTCCTCGTAGTGTTCCTTGAATGTAAGCTCCTTGTGCAAAATGACTCCGGGATCCCGTACAGAATCCACCCGTGCAAGTGTTTCTTCGCTGATAACAGAGTTGTTAATGAGAGGTCGTTTTTTTCGTTGAAAACTAATTACCGAACATTTCGGGACACTGAGCGTCATACTATTTGCACGACAGCAGGCACTAAGCCGATCAAGAAGTTTTTGCAATTCGATACAGTCCGAAAAATTTTCATGTATACTTTGATATCATCGGCATATAGTATGCAGACATCTTCGCCAAGGTGCAAGGCGACATCAATGAAGAAAAGCGAGAATAGCAACGGACCCAAGTTGCTTCCCTGTGGCAACAGAGCCAATTTTAACTGCCAGTTTTCTACCACACAGGGAAGACCTAAGCCATGAAACGAGCTGAGTGGAAACTCCAAACTTTTCAAGTTTTGCTAAAAGAATCGCGTGACTAGCTCGATCAAATGCTGCTTTCAAATCGGTGTAAACGGCATCAATCTGCATACCACGTCCAACGTTTTGAATACATAACGATGAAAATTCCACGAGATTAGTTGTTACGCTTCGTGCAGGAAAGAATCCATGCTGCTTAGGGCTGATGTATTGTTTCACACGTGTACACAGGTAGTAGATAAAACTATTTCCAGTAATTTAGAACACGCGCATAACGACGTAATCCTTCGGTAGTGCCTTACATTATTCAATCAGACTCGCAGAGCATTTCTTCAGAACACAGGCAGGAACTCCATCCGGTCCAGTTGGGACGACGTTTTTAGTTTAGACAGTGCCTTGATTAAATTGTCTGCAGATACAGTGAAGGTATCAGCATCAATGACATCACGCGGTACATACCTCAGCGCATCTGTAGTATTGCAGTCATCTCGCGGGTCCTCGAAGACTGATTGAAAAAAATCAGCCAGCAAGGAGGATTTTTCTTCCTGTGTATTCGCCGAGCGATGGTCCAAGTGCATTACAGAAGGCAACCCGGTATCTTTACGCTTGGAGTTGAGTTAACAAAATTCCAAAATCGCTTAGGTTTTCGCTTCATATCACGCTCAGTTTTTCTTGCGTAACTTCGATAGAGCCAGTTGTTTAGTCGTTTATACCGTTGGCTACAACATTTGTAGGAGAACTTGTTTAGAGATGATCGATGAGAACGGTATGTTCGACGAGCAGTATTTCGATCCGTTTTACAAACTCCAAGTTCACGACTCGACCATGGAGGTTTCAACGGCGGACCTTGTAGAGGCACACAACCGTTGAAAACTTGATGAAGAATCTGCGAAAATTTGCCTACACAATCATCGACCTCATCGCAGAGACAGACAGCAAACCAATCGATTTCCATCAATCGTTGGCTCATGACATCATAGCTAGCATTTTTGAAGTCAAAGGCAGTAAGATCATATCTGTTGTTGGTACTACTATCAATATCAATATCGCTTTGAACGATCGAAATATGGGGAGGATGAGGCGGATCAACGGGAATTAGTGGTTCGACAGCTTCTTCGAGCTCAAATTGTCTCCCAAACGAATTATTAACAAGAACGAGGTCAAGCGTGTTTCCTGCATGATTCTTGATATCGTTGACTTGTTCTAAGCCGTTCGAATACATGCAATTCAACAAGGTAGTGCATGATCGAGATAAAGTTGAATTAGAACGTTCAACAATACAAAACGGCCCATCAAGTCGTGTCCATCGTAAACTACAGGGGGCCACTGAATTTTCATTTTCAAATTCCCGGTTTTTTCCCGGTTTTCTCTGAACAAATGTTAAAAATTTCCCGGTTTAAGACTGGTTTACAGGTAGGGAAAAGCGTCACTGGATTTGTGCGCTTGTGTGTTTTAAATGGAGCCCGAGATTTGAATTTCCGTGGCAGGAAATAAGTCTACACAAAAATTACAGTTTTCTTGAAGTGTAAACTCAATTTTACACTAGGAAATAAAATTCATCTCTACCCACTTCTTCTTCGGCGAGAACAAATCATTACACTCTATCAAGTTTGAATTCGAATAGAAAAAAAAATGTCAAAAGGAGAGCCGAGTTCCGAAACAGTTTTTTTTTTTCGATATAGATCATTACACGGAATACATTAACCTCACTTTTTTGACAGTTCAGGAAGCTTGTTTTGCAGGTGTTAGAATTTGAACCGCTCAAACGAAATTTTTCATTGCCTTTTTTTTGGATTCTGAATGATTAGATTCAGGAAATGATGTAGTAATAAGCACTGGTTTCTGTTTTCCGGCTGTTTTACTTTAATCGAAATAAATTTAGATCACAAAATCTCAAACCGATCTTACCGAAAATATCCTAAGTCCACGTAAACAAGCTCCCTGAATTGCCAGATCTATTGATGTGCTCGAATATTTGACGGTTTTGACAGTCAGTATGAACAACTAACAGAGGAAGAAATATTGAACGAAGAAAATACAGATATCCTGCCAAAAAAAAAAAAAAAATTAAACGCGTAGCCAAAACGACAAAACGGGATAAGGAGATTTCGAAACATCCTTGCTGGTATCAAATAACAATAAAGGAGAATCCCAACAAGATAGCTAAATATTTGATTTAAAGCCGTTTTCGGTTATTGTGGTAATGCTACACTGGTATCGCTTCTTATAATTAAAAAAAAAACGGCTGTCGAAATACGATGAGTGATAATTCGCAAATAAAATTGTTGGAACTGGGCGACGAATATGACCTCAGTATCACCAACAAAGCGAAAAAGTGTCTAATCACCTTTCATTCAAACGCTGAGGACGAATGTAAATTGTTTTGATAGGGAAACGTTTGCCTGACAGCAAGTCCTATAGTTTCTATGCGCTTGAAAGAGAAAAGAGATTAGACGTCAGAACACACGTTGCGACACACTTCGAGAATGAGCCAAGATATTCATAGAAGGTAAATCAATTGACACACTCTACTCTGAGAAAAATTCTATAGTTATACCGACAATTAAATCATGGTCAGGATGATTATCGCATATAATGGTTACAATAACCATGAAAATGGTGGAATTCACCACGTTCATTGCATTCTCGACTATGATCATGGTAACAAGGACTATTCCAACATTATGGCAAATGTTGGATCAACTATTTTTAATGGTAGTTTTGACCATGATCATAGTCGGTTCTAAATCACTATACTGCAATAGTCATCCTAACCCCCAATAATGGGAAATTTAACTATCAAATTTCTCTCTGTGTATTTATTTAAGTAAAAACCCAAAAAAAAAAAAAAAAAAAAAAGAAAGATAAAAACACACAACCCAAAAAAAAAAAAAAAAATAAAATAAAAAAATTCCCTTTTTTCCCCTTTTTTTTTTAAATTCCCGGTTAATTCCCGGTTTTCCCGGTTCTGTGGCCACCCTGAAACTAGGTTATATTGTGTGTTATATTTTGTGTACGATCAAAACAGTTACAAACTGAAAGGAGTCTTCTATAGTGCAGTCATCTACTCCAAACGGATAAACAATTGGCGTTTCAGTGCTGCCTGTTTCGCTCTTGAAATGACCCCGTTACATTTATAGGGTGCCCCAGTAAGTGTAAGCACGGTTTGTAAAAAAACAATACGAGCTCGGTTCTTAAATAAATTGAGTTTTTATTTCACTTTTATGTTCTCTACATTGTTCTTCTACTGTTCAACGTGACATTTCCGAGATCCATTTAATCGTACGCCAAAGAGCGGACTTTTGATCTAACACTGCTCATTAGCTTCAGCACAGACAGTTTCACAGGTTTTATTTTGTATTTTTCAGCAAAACTTCTTCAAAAGAGGTAAAAGAGCAAAACTTCTTCGTGATGACGTAGTACATCGTCCAGTGCGTACCGATGCGTAGTCTGAAACTGCGTTTTTCTTCAAAACTGAGTATCTAGAATTATATAAGCAAAATCGCCTCACGATACAAGACCTTGATACACGTATAGTATCTAGAGTTACCAATCCTATTTTTATTTCATCACCTTGCAGTTCGTGCTATTCGAAAACAAAATATTGACGCATAACCATCTGATTTCTTACTTTTTTTTATTTATTTTCAATTGTTGTTGAACGTAAGCGAACTTGGGTCCTCCCTTAGCTCAGTCGGTAAAGGCGCAGCTACAAAGCAACACCATGCTGGAGGTGGCTGGGTTCGATTCCCGGTCTGGTCTAGGAAGTTTTCGTTAAGGATAATTTCTCGACTCCCTGGGCATAGCGTATGATTGTACTTGCCACACAATCATACTAATGCAAAAATGGTACTTGGCATCGAAAAGCTCTTAATTAATAACTGTGGAAGTGCATTTAGAACACTAAGTTGAGAGCAAGCAATAAGCTAATTGCGAAAGCAATAAGCTTGAAATGCTAAAGAAGAAGAAGAAGAACGTAAGCGAACTTAATAACAAAAGGAACCAAATGGTCCATACATCAAACACATATTTCCGATCAATATGAATAAAGGATCATGAGATGAATAATGGAACAGTTCCCCTATGTAGTAATGCTTTCCAAAAGTATGCTGATTTGTGATAATAAACTATATCAGCTTTTTCAGCTGTGTTGATATGATCAAATGCAACATTTCAACTATTCGCAAATACTGTACTTGACCATTGATCACCATCTCAGAATGTTCATCGATAAAAACTACTCGAGGATTGTCAGAAGCATGTTTGGGCTGCATTACTACTAATCTGGCAACACTCGTTCCAAAATGGTAAAGAACCAGACCAGCTCTGGGACCTGGCAGTTGAAGTTAAACTACCACAAGGTTTTGCTCGTGCCCAGGGGATTATTATGTTTCCGGATAATGGGGAGCAGGCGTCGCTTCAAGCATTCCTGAACGTAAACATCAGCGGTATCGGTTGTTACAAACGGATTTGAAAGCATTCCACACTCACAAATTGCTTTCCAAACCATTGCTTTTTTACCGAATATTTCGGTCAAAATTGACATATCGGCATGGTCAATAGTTTGACGAGCACGAACCGTGTAAAACTAGACACCCGGAAGCGTCTTATAATCAAATTTCACGTAGGATTCATCATCCATAATTACGCATGCCGATTTTCCACACAGCAGTTTATCGTATATTTTACGGGCCCTTGGTTTGATAGATGCTGCTTGTTTTTCTCTTCGTTTTGGCTTCTGCTTCTTGAATGTCCTTAGTCCATTTCGTGTCTTTGCTCGGTCGACGTTACTCTTCGAAGTTCCCAGCTTTTTGGCCACATCTCGAACGGAAGTACCAAGATTTTTGCTTGTCCTAAAAGGAAGACTCCGCACTATACTTCCGAATCGCGTTGCTCACACCTTCCATTTTCGTCAACTGACTCAGCGAAACGTTGGAAAAAGTCCACCATTTGTGCACGATCTTTTTGCACTTCTCCGGGAATATGCTTCGCATTTTCATGAAAAGTAAAAGCACTGGCACTTGAGACTCGCAGAGTTATAGATTGAAAGGTAAACAATGATACACAGTCATCTGGAAGCAACAGTTGCGCATCAAAATCGTGCTTGATGCGGAGGTCTAGTTAATCGATCACCGAAAACATCATCACTAGAGTTACTACGTGGGATGCAGATGTCTTCACTTCTGAGCATGAGCATGAGCATGATTGACCACCTGAGGTTGCAACTTCGTTATTGCCAGATCAGCTGTAATTACACAGAGAACCAACAGATGATGATTGGGACTAACATACATCCTCAATGTGTAATAACTGGTGATCCCAAACCAAAGCCATACCGACGCCGGCCTCACCCGAATACAGGTCAAATAAGGAAAGGGTAGGAATGTGTTGACGTGATACTCGCTTTATTGGAAGCCGAGAACACCTCTGCGCTTCCACGAGAAATCACTGGGATGTTGGATAATATGATTGGGTCGATAAGCTGTCTAGTGAAACATTTGAATACTAGTACCGATTTCCGATTTATACCAACAGCAAGGATGCTATTGGAGCCACGCACAAAGTGATGGTTGTTTTTCATAGGGAAAACAAGGTTGAGAGCCAATTTGGATCGATTTAAACCAACAGTACGGATGCTGTTGGAGCTACTAACAAAATGGGGTAGGGGTTTACTTGTACATATGTTGCCTGGCGAGTTATGATCCACATCTCACCGGAAGCACCTTTATTGTTTTTCTCTGTGCTCACTAGATTACTCGCGCCACCGAACAATAGGTAACCGAAACAATAGAAAACGCGATATGCTCGATAACAAAATATTGCGCAACAAAGCATCGACACAACCGTTCCAAGCCGATGCCCAACGCAGGTTCTTTGTTTTTCGTAAACTTTCAATTTGTACAACTACACTCTAGAAACTATTTTACAACTGGAACTGATATCTGCTACAAGCAAGTTGAACGTTCTAAAGAGCAATCTACACTTTAAATTACGATTGAAGCATTTCGGTGTCCGGAAATAAATTTTGTATCATCACACGAACGTTATAGGTTTAACAGAAATCCAAACAAATCTTTTTCTCAACATTTATTTTCCTCAAGTATGTTCCTTTACACTTTTGCAATAATAGATTTAAATTTCACCCTCACGCCCAAACTTTCGGACCTTTGACTTGACTCCTGCCATCAAGGTTTGGACAAGCTTCTCTCCTCTGGTTTTGTAAGCTTTTGTCCACTTCTGCTTGAAGTTTTGAACCGATTTTGACTCTCCTCCCATTTTCCGACAATCAGCCTTCATTATTGCCCAAAATTTCTCGATCGGTCGGAGCTCTGGACAGTTTGGAGGATTAATGTCACGAGGTACCACAATGACATTATTTTCCTCGTACCATTTCTTCGTCACTGTTGAGTAGTGGCAAGATGCCAAATCGGGCCAAAACAGGGTGTTTTGAGAATGCTGCTTTAGAAGTGGCAATAGGCGTTTTTGAAGGCACTCTTTGATGTAGATTTCACTGTTAATATTCCCGGTTGAGATGAATGGTTGGCTGATTTTACCGCACGTACAGATGGCTTGCCAAACGAGATATTTTTTCGCAAATTTTTTTCTATCTTCTGTTCTTTAAACTTAGACTCTAGGCTTCCTCTGTCCTTCGTAGTGTAGAATTTATTACCAGGGATTTGTGAAAAGTCAGCCTTCACGTATGTTTCATCGTCCTGTACGATGCAACCTGTATGTTTGGTTAACAACGAATCATATAGCTTTCGGGCCCGACTTTTCGCTTTTTCAAGCCCTTTATCATCTCGGCGAGGTTTCTTCTGGGCTTTGAATGACCTCAGTCCACATCTCACTTTAATGTCCTGCACAGTTGACTTAGCTACATCCACTTTTTTGGCAACATCTCTGACCGACATGTTGGGCTTCCTCTTGTATACTTTCACCACTTGTTTCTCATCTTGTTTGTTGCGTGTTCCCCTTTTCGACTGCTTGGTTGGCTTCCTCTGAACCGTTTTGGTTTGTAGAAACTTGCTGATGACATTCGACACCGTTTGTTGCGTCACCCCGACCGAATTCGCGATTGTTTTCTGTGAACGATTAGGATTTTCTAACCACTTGTCCAAAATAAGATTTCGCAGCTCCTGTTGTCGAGACGCCATTTTCAAAACTTCAATTTAAAAGTAAACAATATGCACGTCGACGCGAAGGTGAAAGGATCCACTGACAGCTAAACCATACACTGAAAGAAATTCTTACGTTGACTCAGACCACTGACGCGACAAAAAAAAAATTACACACACACCTTTTTTTTTTTTTTAAAAAAACCTTTTTTTTTTTTTTCCCCCCCAAAAACTTTTTTTTTTTTTTTTTCCCCGGATGGTCCCCTACGACAACAATTTCCTGATATTTTAGGTAGGTATGATGGCTTGACTGGTGGTTTATAGCCTTAACTAAAAATAAACAATAACATTATGATGATCACGAGCAGGAATTGTTATGATTGTAGTGTTCGTGTGCTTGTGAAAGTATGAGTATGCACGTATGTTAGAATGTATCTGTAACGTAATTGTGTATCTTGTGTATATGCCGTGCATGTTTGTTAACATATAATGTAGTTATGGGAAAACAGCATATTATTTGGATGGGAAAACGTAGTGTAAAGTGATTTGTTACATGTCGTTTCCTTTCTCCGAAACTAAACTAAATATGAATTAATGAGTGAGTGTGTTTAACTAATAGCAAGATATTATTATTATTTTGTTATTAGGTTCAGAACTAATACCCGAGCCTGGTTGGCTGCCAACACGATTAGCGTCTTTCGCAAGATTCTTCCGTAGTCTGTACTGCCTCATGCGTTCAATATTAGTTTCGGCCGTCTTAAGAAATACTTCTTCTTATTTAATTTATCAATCGCCTCATCCTTTTTTTATACCCCCAGAAAAGCAAAGCATTAAAAAAGAAAGGACATCCATTGAAAAACTTCATACTGCATTCGCGCGCATCTCTTCTTTCTGGATTATGCTACTCAACGCTAGTATATAGAACGCGAGACGAACCAAAATGGTTTCAGTGTTAGACATTAGCTATCAGCTGGTGGTTCTGGACGTGACTTTCCCTTCCCTTATCGCTACGGCCCACCCGGTCGTGGTACCTCGGCACCGTCTGCCCCGGAAGGGCAGCTACGACGTGCCATTAAATGCCGGTGTCCTTGTCTACCCACTGCAGAGGCGAACTTTCGGGCCACTGAAATCCTCAAGCATAGGAAACGTCGCTTGTGACAACTAGAATACCAGAATCATCCCTAGTAACTTACCAGTGGCCATTCAGTGACGAGGTGTATAATAAACTACACACTTAAAAATTATTCACGGGCTCGGTTAAACATTTAGCTGAATTCACTCGGCATTTTCATATTTAACTGATAACTCAACAAAAAAAAACGAACGATGCCGAGTCTCAGCATCACTTGAAACTGAAATATCGGGTAACTTCATTATTAAACCGATTCTCGGCAACACTATGAGCCGAGCACAAACGTTAACCAAACTTTAACCGACCTCAGCTACCTATCATGCCGAAATATTGGTTTAGCAGTGTTGCCATGCGCCATATTGTTTTCATTTGTAAGTGGAGTAAATCGTATGTTGTTTGTGGAACGGTGGAAACGCATAAATTTAATGACACTATAAAACACATTGATAAAACCTCGTCAACACCGATTCACCCGGTTCATGGCTGCTTCTCTCCATCCTCGGTTGCGCCCCACGCTTTTCAAGTCTTGGTTTACCTGATCCACCCATCTAGTTCGCTGTGCTCCCCGTCTTCTTGTACCAGCCGGATTTGACGCAAACTCCAGCTTTGTAGGGTATTGACTATAGGCATGCAATATTAAATATTTCGATGAAAATCTAATTCAAAATTTCGAATATTTACACACAATATAACCGAAATATTGGTTAACCTCATTTCTGTTTGTTTCGAATTTCAACCGATATATCACTTTGCTCATGCCGAGATTCTAAGTTAACTATTCGCGTACTTGCAGGTGTGTAATAGACCCAACTGTGATTCTTAGCTTCATGTCCTGTAACTCCTTTCCCTACCTCCTAGTGCTGCCGACTGAGAAACGAGTAACCACGGGAAAGATCGAGTAACCAGCCCCGGTTGTATTTTGGTCGTATGCTGACATGAGAGTGCTGTATATCTTAGCGTTGTTTCACCACGTTAGGAGCGGCTGATCAACGCCCTCGTGCCAGTGTGGCCCAAAAAACAGTATGGTCCTTCGGCGAGACAAGTGGTTGGGAAAAGCTCAACAAGCAGCCCATAAAAAGTTGCAAATAATACAGAAGTAAATATGAACTGGAACAATCGGTAAATACGTAGCTACGGTAACTACGATTAGAAATTCGGTACATGGAACTACGAATCACTCCGCTTCCCGGGTTGCGATAGGATAATCTACAACGAGCTTCACAGCACAACTTCGAAGCAGTAGCACTGCAGGAACTTTGTTGGACAGGGCAGCAGGTATGGAAAAGTGGGCATCAAGTAGCAACCTTCTACCAGAGCTGTGGCACCACCAACGAGTTGGGGACCGGTTTCATAATGAAAACCCGACATAGGTGACAAGACCGGTCAGGTTGGACGGGAGGCAATGTACAGACCGGTAATCGGACCAAACAGCTTACATCGAACAACAATTGCCAATGATGCGTGAACTTTGCGGCCTCCCTCTGTTTAGTAGTATGAATTACCTTCTTCCTCGCGAAGAAGACATCTACCGCAGTGCGAATACAGATTCGGATAACTATACTTAGTATGTACATGCTCAATTCGGCGATTTACAACATTGAGCTTCTACGAGAATCGGAATTGCCCAGCAGCTGGAAGCTCTACCAACGGCAGCTAGGCGTGGCTACACTTGAAGATGGCTGGAGAGATATTCGAACCACCATAGATAGCACAACCTTAGCGGCATTAGGTAATTTGAATCCTCACCGGAAAAATAACCTCAAAATAACTGGCGAATGCAAGCAGTAAGTGGAGGGAAAGAATGCAGCAAGGGCAGAATGTTGCAGCACTGCACGAGAGCGCATGTGGAACAGACAGGCAAAACTCGATCCTCGAACGAGGTCGCGCAACGATGGAGGAACTGTGCCGTGCCAACGACTCACGGAAATTCTACGAGAAGTCGACAAACTGGCGCAAAGGTTTCGTGCTACGAGCCGATATGTGCTGAGACCTGGAAGAGAATCTTCTCACAAATGAGTGTGAGGAGAGCGAAAGGTGGTAGCAGTACATTGATAAGCGCCTCAACGGCGATGATAGAGTAAACGGAGGTGGCACGGTAATAGACCTAGGAAAACGCATGGAAGATCACAGGTCTCCGACCCTTACCCTCCAGAAAATCTAGGAGGAAATTGATCGGTTGAAAAATGAAAACGCTGCTGGAGTTGATCAACTACTTTGTGAACCATCGGCTAAGGCGCTGCACTAGGCAATTACCAAGGTTTGGGAGGTAGAGGTATTGTGTGTCCCATCGACACAAAGGGTGACAAGCTGGATTGTTGAAATTATCGCCCAATCACGATGCTGAGCGCAACCTACAAGTTACTCTCTAAAATTCTATGTGGCCATCTATCACCAATTTCAAAGTAGTTCGTGGGACAATACCTAGCAGGGTAAGTGCACGGGATTAATGGAATGGACCAAATTTTCGCGATTCGGCAAGTTTTACAGATATGCGGCGAATATAAAGTGCCCACAAGTGCACCTATTGATTGATTTCAAATCAACTTACGATACAATCGATCGAGATTATGGCAGATTATGAATGAATATGGATTTCCAGATAAACTGATGCGATTGTTCAAGGTAACGATGGATCGTGTGATGTATTTCGTTCAAGTTTAGGGAACACTCTCGAGTCCTTTCAAATCTCGAAGAGGGTTGCGGAAAGCTGATTTGGTTTCTTGATTGCCGTTTAACATTGCTTTTGGAAGATGTGATTCGAAGAGGAAGACAGACACGAGTAGTAAAATTTTCAGCAAGTCCGCATAACTTCATAGTACCGGAAGAACCACCCAACACCGATGACATCGATGGCGTAACGCGTAACTTTGAGACGAGACAATGCGTCAAAATTAGACTAATGGATGGAATACTGTTTCTGTGAGCTGTGTATATTCCACCTGATCGGACACGTGATACCAAATTAATTGAGGCCCAATGCCGCCCCGTTTTCTCTATAGTTGAAAAATCGGCTTCAACGGATGAGTTTATGGTGCTAGGTGACTTCAATTTGGCCGGTATTTCGTGGAAATCGTCTCACAGTGGCTTTCTCCATCCTGACTGCGATCGGTCCCTGCTTCATTCAGAAGCTTTACATCTTCTCGATAGCTATAGCGTGGCAACACTCTCCCGAATTAACCACGTAGTGAACGAAATCCACCGCAGCTTGGACTTCTGTTTTGTAAGTGCTCGAGACACTGCTCCATTAATCTCTACGGCCTCTTTGGTTAAGCATGTGTCCACCTCTAGTCGTTTCCATTCCCGAAAGTCTGGACAACGACTATGATGATCTTCCAGCGCCTGTATCGTATGATTTCCGGAGCCGACCATCGTAAGCAAACCGAGGTGCTGACCAACATAGACTGGGTTACAATTCTGGACGCTGACGACAACACAACAATGCCGCATTCATATTTTCTCATGTCTTGGCATACGTCATTGACAGGCATGTGCCGAAAACTATTCGCCAGAAAGACTCTCTTCATCCATGGCAGACAAAGGAACTAAAAAAGCTTAAATCGACCAACAGAAGAGCACTAAGAAGATACACTAAATATCGCACGCATCCACTGAAACATTTCTACGTGAGGCTCAATTACGAGTTCAAGCGGGTTAGTCGTCTATGCTACTCTCGATACCAACAAAACATCCAAAGAATACTGAAATCACGTCCGAAATCTTTTTGGAAATTTGTTAATCAGCAGCCCAGGGAGTCTAGACTACCTTGCGGCAACAAACAACGTTCCTCTGCATGGCCACACATTGGGTGCTAACGATATCAGTATTGAGATGATCTCCACCGCCGCATCGCAGCTCAAGTCATCCTTCAATCCTGGCCCAGATGGAGTTCCGTCAGTATTTCTAAAGAAACACAATGGCCCCCTTGCATCGTCTGTTCTGGATTTCCACATCAATTGACATATTTCTTTCCTGTTGGCAGGTTACTCACTTGTTTCCAGTTCAAAAGTAGGGAACTAACCGAGATGTGGATAATTACCGAGGCATTTCGTCTTTGAGCGCGGTATCGAAGCTATTTGAGTTCGTTATGATGGACCCTCTACTCTTCCACTGCAAGCATTACTTAAGCGGAGAGCAACACGGGTTCATAGTTGCCGTTTCACTAGCACTAATCTGTTGTGTCTCACTTCGTTTATTACGGAAAATATGGCTGAAAGGGCGCAAACGGATGTCATCTACACATACTTGTCAGCAGCTTTTGACAAGCTCAACCACGCCATCGCTATCGCAAAACTACATAAGCTTGGAGTTAATGGAAGTCCCTTACAATGGTTTCGCTCCTATCTCACTGGTCGCCTGCTAACAGTTGCTGTTGGTGATAGCATATCCGACGTTTTTCCAGCCACTTCAGGAATGCCTCAAGGGAGTCATTTAGGGCCGTTGATCTTCTTGCTGTACTTCAATGATGTAAAACATAGCCCTCGTAGGCCCCCGTCTTTTGTATGCCGATGATCTGAAGATATTTTCAGAAATCTAGTCATTCAACGATTGTCACCTCCTACAACAGCAGCTAGAAATCTTTGCTCACTGGTGCAGCCTCAACCGTATGGTGGTTAATCCGGAGAAGTGTTCGATGATCACTTTCTCTAGAAAAAAGGGGGGCCGATTCTCTTCGACTACAAGCTTCAAGGCACGTTAATCAAACGTACGACTTATGCAAAAGATCTAGGAGTTATTCTGGATTCTCAGTTTATGTACAAGCTTCACATCTCGTACATCGTGGACAAGGCGCCAAGAGCCTTTGTTGTTCCTTGGTGCGCTCGAATCTGGAGTATTGCTTTGCCATCTGGAATCCGAGCTATATTAATGGCGCCAATAGAGTTGAATCTGTTCAACGCAGATTTTTACGCTTCGCTTTGCGAAGGTTGCCTTGGAGAGACCCGTTCGCTATGCCGAGTTACGAGAGTCGTCGATTGATCGATCTTGCACCGCTTCGGTTTCGTTGTGACACATCCAGGACTCTCTTAGTTGAAGACATTTTACAAGGCCGAATCGATTGCAGCGCCATCCTGGAGCAGATTAATAAAAAATTCGCCGAAACAATTATAGTAATCGGACAGCAGCGAGTGTTTAATAGAGTCTCGACAATGTTCGACTATAATATCCCTCGGCAAACTCTGCGCAGACGCTTTACGTCATATTTTTCTGGGCAGTTGACCATTACGAATAAGTGTGCTGCTGTGGTTTCATATTTGAGTATATTGTATACGTCATATTTTTAATACCACCATTGGGGCTTTACTAAGCCTGTTGGTGCTGAATAAATAAATAAAATAAAATCACAATACATGAATGAAAGAGGTTCACGAGAAGACAATGTTAGCTTCCCATCCCGAGTTCGGATCGACAGTGATGAAATCGAGGTGTTAGAGCAATTCAGGTATCTCGGCACTTTGGTGACTGCCGACATCGACAACAGCAGAGATAAACAAAGACGCACTAAGGCTGGAAACCGTGTCTATTGTGGACATCGATGGACGCTTCGATCGAATAGAGTTTACCGCTCAACGAAGTTCACCATCTACAAGCCGTTGATTCGACCGATAGTCCTCTACGGCCACGAAACATGGACTATGTTCGCGGAGACCCAATGCGTCCTTCGTCTTTGCTGCGTACGATCTACGGTGGACTGCAGATGGATCGTGGTTTCTCCACGAATTGCATGAATTGCTGGGAGAACCTCTAACACGGCAAAAGTCGGTCGAATACGATGGGCTGGGAACGTCGTAAGGATGTTGTAAGCCCAGTGAAAATGGTTCTCGAGAACATATCCACTGGTAAAAGACGAAGAGATGCACGACGGATAATGTGACCGCGAGACCGCGCTGCTAGCGAAGTGCAGCCATGGGCAGTGTGATTTGAAAGCGACTTCTATATACAGCAGAGGCCCCTAGGCTTTGAACTGATTGAAATAAGTGTGTCCTAGCGCTAAAAAATACTGTACAGTGTAAAAGTAAAACAATGTGCTGGATAAAATCTAGATTTTAGTGAGAGTATTTTCTAACGCGTGTAAATGTTTCATTGTATGACAAGATTCTTGAGGAAAGCACAACGGTCTTCAATCCTTCCAGACGTAGTTATTGTACAACCTTGATAAAATATTCAAACGAATTATAAATAGTAAAAACAAAATATCGAATATGTAACATGCCATCTGCGCGGTTCGAAACTTATTGTGAATTGCTCTAGTAGTTACTAAACCGCTCTTCCGAACCGCTTTCAAATTCCAAATAAGGAAATTAGGTACGTTATGCTAAAAAAATCACTTATATATCGTCACAGTAAACCCCCCTCTCGTATGTTCCCCAAATAATATCGACGCCCACATTCGTAAACAAAACAAATAATATGAAAACTTCCCCGTGGTACTCAGAGTACTCCAATTTATTCAATGTTTTCGTCATAACAACATTTATTAAAACATTAAAAATTCATTAAAAAATATGGTTGATAACTTGTACCAACTATTTCCGAGTCGGAAGGGCTACTAATCGGTGGAAAGTACGTGATGTAATTAAAGTATTTTAAGCCCATCATAGTCATCCACACGTTAAACTTCAACCAAAATGTTATTCTGTAACGATAGAATTTATGCATATATTTCTTTAAAAAATAATCAAAAGAAAGTCATTCAGTTCATAGTGTGACCATTAATTTGAGACATTATTTCCTCGAAGGATTCCAGGATGCTCCCTGTAATCCTTAAACGAATGCAATAACAACATTTCAAAAGTGTGAACAATAGCTTTGGCTGTCGATTTCAGCCAAATGTATTACTGTAAACCTTTCGTTGACTCGATATAAACTGCAAACTAACAAGTTGTCGTTACAAACAGACAACAAATTATAAGAATATCTATAATCTTGACGATGGAATTTAAACCTAATGTCTAGTAGAAGAATGTCACCTTCAAATAACGAGAATCCAGTAGTCATTATTTACACAAACGTGTTCATTTACATTTTGCACTGAACTGTTGTTAATTTTACTACTATTCATGTGTTCGATAATCAAACTTGTTTGTATGTTTCCTTTCTGATCACATAGCAATATTCTATAATTTCAACATTATTACTCATCTTAGTTGCACAATTTCACATTCATTAACGGTTGCAGTCGCTTTCCTAACCTATGTACAATATGTTCTGTAAACAATCATTTCAATAATACAAAACATTGTTACAAGATTATTGTTTTTCCAACAATGCTTTCGAAACTCTGGATTGATTAATGTTTCGTCACCTCCGCAGCACTACTGATGATTCCTTCCGTGGGCTTCCAGCGTACGATACGATCCTCGGCATTTCCTGCTAGATTCCGAGCACGGCAGCAGCCTTCCAATCCACCAGGAAAGAAAGAAAAAAAACCTGTCGCAATCGTCGAGTCCCTTCGAAAAACACCACAAACACATAAAGGAACACACAACACAGCGGCGCAGGCCAAGCAGCAAAAAGTAGTGAGAACGCGAAACTACGGAGGAGGAGCGACAGAAGCGTGATGATGCTTTCCCCTTCCATCAATTAGATCTTCGATTTTCCGGACGGGAAAAATCCCTTACCCGCAGCAGCAAACCATATTCCACCATCGGGAGAATGAAGCCGGGGCTATGCTTTTCTGATTTGAGTTTGTTTTCACCCGTTCTAAGTGCCCCAAACGGGGCGAAATTCATTAATCCAAAAAACCACACCACCGCCAACGTCCCATGAAAGAATAAAAAAAACTAGTCGACGGAGCCCCAAATAAACCGCATACAAATTCGGTGCTGCAAACTCACCGTTCATATTATTCAACTAGCTGCACATAGCTGGCCGGAACGGGTGCTGCCCAGGTCGTTGAAGAGGATTTCGTTTGCTCAAAATTGTTCCGAAATAAAGTCACACAGAAAATTCACTCCCGCTAGGGAAACAACAATAATTTCCTATAAATTCAGACACTCACGCACCAAGAGTTTTTGAATCGACGGGATCTTTTTTTTTGTTTCTTCCTGCGATACTCGCGTTCCAACCATAGGTATTCTTCTTCTTCTCGTTCTGCGGGGAAGGTTCCTTGCCTTCCCAAGAACCACAGCAGCGGAGCAGACGGCAGACGTATTTTCTTTTCCTATAAACACGATACGTGCGAAGCGCGAGGCCGAATTTGTACACTGACTGACGGACGAAAAGCGAACAAGAAGAGTAAAAAAGCAGCAGTTTGATAGTTCGAAACATGAAACAACTACCTTTGGTGGTGTGCGTATGTTTCTGTCGGTAAACGCGCCAGTGCTGCCCGATCAACGGGGTTTAGTGTTCGAAATCGAATTCGTTATTCGGAATGACATTTTTTTGACTCCTTTCGCAGTCTGAATTAAAAGCTGTGTTCAATCAATGATAGTTACACGCTAAGATCAGTTTACTTAAATATGAGTGAACTTTACCCATAATCGCGGAAAAGTGCACATACTCATTTTATGGGTAAAGTCGCTTTACCCCCTTTACCCATATTTGAGTACACATGGTTAACTAACAATATAGGTAATGTTTACTTATTTATGGGTAACCAATTTAAAGTAAATTTCACGCAAATATAGGTAAATCTAAAACCTTATATTGAAATTAGACGCAAATATGGATATGGATATGGATTTCTCGGTGCTTCAATTATACCACAGAGAACAGACATTGATGTCCATATACCTTTTCTTGAAAAACGTGTGTAAAAGTTAATATGAGCAGTCGCTTTAAAAAGCAAGTGCAGAGAAAAACAAACAAAAATTTTCAGGTTATGTGCTAGGTTTTTTATTGGTAAACATTAACATGACAGTTATCACACAACTGCAGCGCCGCCTACCAGGAGCATAACGACATACATTTGAAATGTCGGTTTAAAGTTTTACACAAGTAGCAGACCGAAGATGAACGTCTGTTCTCTGTGATTATACTACTACAATAGCAATTGGGCTAACTGCTGATTGTTTGTTCCATAACAAGTAATACAAATATTGCTGAGAAGTGATTAAAAAGAAATGACTAACAGTTGATCAAAACAATTATTGATCGAATGGTTGAACCCATCAGCTTAAAAAACAAGAACGGCATTACTTTTTCAGATGTTGTGATATCACAATAAAAATATATCAAAAAAGATATCACGGATAAAAATAACAATACAATTACATTTTAATAATATACAATAACATCAGAATGTATTGCCGACCATGTATCTTACTGTTCAGGTATCAGACAAATCAAAAAAGCACATTGTAATTACAATAGATCTACTATACACCCCATATGCTAGAATTTTCAACAATAGTGAAACAATACAATTAATAGTTATTAACTCAAATTTGTTCAGAAAAAAGTGATATTTTTTATTGTTAAGATACATAACAACCCCCTCATTCTATTGTAGATGTCTCAATTTACAATAGATTCTATTGAAGAAACAGTAAGTCCTAATGTAATCTTATTGTCACGAACAATACGATCAATTGTACATACTATTGATTCTATTGTATGCTTACAATACATTTTATTGTCAATCTATTATACTTTTTTTTCGGGATTCCTCTCACTCCCTCTCATCGTAGTGTATTCTCTGTACAATTCCAAGGTCACAACTCTGCCACAACCTTCTCACCGCTCAATTTTCGGAACGAATCCGGATCCAAATGTTTTTTTCAGTTCTTCCATCTTCTACTACGCAATTCCAACTTTCGTAATGGACCTCAATCTGTTGAATCGCAAGATGGAATGATAACCAACCTACTCGATCCAATGAAGCTTACGAACTGCCAATGTTTATTTTTTCATCCAAATATGGGTAATATGCATTTACTCATATTTAGGTAATATCACTTAACTCAAATTGTAAGTGAAGTTGACCCACTTTTGTGAGTACAATTTACCCATATTATGAGTATTGCATCAGTTACCCATATATGGGTGAAACAATTGCCTTTTTATGGGTAATTGAGTCTTAGCGTGTAGACTCTATTTCTAAGCAACCCAAAATTGAGTCCGATTGACTCAAATCCGTCAAAAGTATGGCTACTCAAAAATGAGTAAAGATAGTTAGGAGTACACACTTGGAAAATTTTACAGTATTCAGTAATTTTTTACCGAACTTTCAACAGCTGAACATTCGGTAATCCGATTTAACGGATTGCGATAAAATTTGACAAGTTCCGGTAATTTTTGTTACCGGAATACTGTAAAATTTCACCGAAATGTGGTAAATCGGATTACCGAACGTTCAGCTGTTGAAGGTTCGGAACAAAATAACCTAATACTGTAAAATTTTCGAAGTGTGTTACACATTGACAATAAGTAACCATCGATCAGATTCAAGCTAATGTTGACTGTTTGTCATCTTACCACAACGAAACTACAATCGGACTAAATAGTGGGTTGTTTAGAAATAGATTATATATATATATATATATATATATATATATATATATATATATATATATATATATATATATATATATATATATATATATATATATATATATATATATATATATATATATATATATATATATATATATACACTCAGCCAAATAATCTTAAGAATTTCATAAGGTTCAACTTATGAACGATGCTTTTGAATTTCATAAGGTTGACTTATGAA
Source organism: Aedes koreicus (assembly GCA_024533555.2). Lineage (NCBI taxonomy): Eukaryota > Metazoa > Arthropoda > Insecta > Diptera > Culicidae > Aedes > Aedes koreicus. The sequence goes on along the minus strand of JAHHFK020001264.1, from coordinate 2,047 downwards.
CAGATTTTGTTTCACACGACGTTGTTCTTGTACGCCTTTAAGCATACCTGTTTACAAGTGTCGATATACACTAGTGGACAAGTCACCGGACCCACAACACCCATGTTCAAGGTTCGAATCCCGGTTGCTGAATATTTTTATTTTTACAACATCATTATATTTCATAAGGTAAAGTTATGAAACTCATACCGAATTCTTATAGCAAATAATCATAATGCAATCTTATGAATATCGAAAGTTTATTTCGCTGAGTGTATATATATATATATATATATATATATATATATATATATATATATATATATATATATATATATATATATATATATATATACAGCAATTCCATGAAAAAAAGTTATACGATCTCTCAGAATTTTATAATATTCGGTAGTATTGTTCAACATCGAAAAATATTAGACCCGTATTTTTTTATTTCGTTATTAGACTGGACCTTTCTGCGTTAGACTGGTCCAAAAAATCGTGATTTTTCAAAATCTTCAATTTTCAAAAATTTATAACTCCTAAACCGTTTAACCGATTTTAGTCATTTTTGGCCATTGTATTGGTATTTTTTTGAATTTCCAAGCAAAAATACGAAACCTTTGAATATATCAATTTTTGTATGAAAAAAATACAAAACAAATAGTTTTTCTTGAATTTGACTGCGAGGGGCCTCAACGACTCCTTGTTTTAGTATTTTTAAATGAAAGAGCATTCAATTTTACATAACATATCAAAAAATTGGAGATGTTCTGCGTGTCGTTTTGGAGATACAATTTTTTAAATAATAAATCATTACTCTTCATTTTATACATCACCCGCCTGTAGAAACGATGAAGATGCATGGTAGATTACCATGCGTCTCCATCCAATCAAACCTATGACTAATGAAATCTATGAGTAGGTCACAGAATGTCAAGTAAATATTATATAATAAATAATATTTACTTGACCTAATTATATAATATTATAGCAACTAAGACTAATGAGACTTTAGGTAGATATTGACAATTTGATTACCTAACATTCTTTTCGTTACACAGAGGGGCATTGGTATTATTATTTAAAAGAAGAACCGTTGATACGTATTGACTACCTACTGTAGATGTAGAATGTTTATCGACCTGTGAGATTGAATTGAATTGTTTCTCGGCTGTAGCGATCAGGTCTACTCGCTGACGGGAGGGAGTAGAGTGGAATTTCTAAAGCGGAGAAGCAGCAGAGTGAACAACATCTCTTTCATTTCATACTCGTCGCTCGCTTGCGTTATCTGTTATTCTGTTGCTTTCTCGCTTTAGAAATTCCGCTCTACTCGCTCCCGTCTGCAAATAGACCTGATCGCTATAGCCGAGAAACAATTCAATACCTATTGTAGTCTAGGCTGCAGTTCACTTCACTTGATCGTAGGTACAATAAAAACATCATATAAAACACGGAAATTTATGTAAGAAGTTACCAGTTGAAAACAAAGTATCATATCAGAACAGTTATATCAAAGAATATCGTAAAATGAAACGTAAGTGTTCAATTTGTAGTGTTTGGGTGTTGAGTTCGTGTTCCAGAAAAATCAACGCAAAATTGTACGACCATGCTGTGGAAAAAAAGGTTAAAATTGATGAGAGTAGCTCTTTCATTTGTCAAAGTTGCTACAAGAAATTGTATAAGCACATTGATACCATGACCGAAGAACCCATTACAGGACCATCCAGTATAGGCACTACAGGTATGTTATATAAAAGTTCATATAATTCTGTTTTAATTTGAATTCTTCTCTTGCAATTGTTACTGGAACATTTTTATTTTTACATTCTTTTAGAATCGTGCGAAGCAACCAGTCACGAAACAATTGCCCTTGCAGGACCGTCCGGCATTGTTCCTTTTCCCTACCAAAGTAAATAATAAAATAGAAATTATTTGCATGATTTCCAATCAATCAATTTTTAATCAATAATTTGTTATATTTATTTACAGGCTCATTGGAAACAACCAGCTATGAATCGATCGGTACCACCAATAACACGTTTTTGTCTGACGATAATGAAATGCT